>CM067315.1:43895554-44258054 GCA_034231615.1 Meghimatium bilineatum
TTGCTGATTGCTTCTAGTGATCACATACATCAAACTTGTTGATTTGCTGATTGCTTATAGAACATATTTTTTCAGCTAAAATAAACAACATATTTTCAAAATGTATTATTAGCTGTACATACAATCTTGGGACCGAGCATAAATAATGTTTCCATATTCCTCCGGCTTATTGTTGGCTACTATATACTTCTTCATTGACTGTCATATTTTTTTATAGGTCTTTACAGTCGCACGTTTTGGTTAGATCATTTGATTTCTCATTCATAGGCTAATGTTGGTTACTAAACACAATAACAAAAAGAAAACTACGCATGTTTGGTGATATAAAGAGACATAACTGTTTAGAAAGACGAATAATGGAGGGAAGAGTACCTGAGAGGAGGAGAAAGGGCAGACCAAGAAGACGATGAATAGACGACATTAAAGATAACATGAATACATCGCTAGAAAATGCAAGCCACATCGCTCAAGACAGAGAGATGTTCAGAGATTTCATTGGGAAGACAACGTTCTGGAAGGAATACGTCACATGACACACACATAAGTCACATGACACACACATACGTCACATGACACACACATACGTCACATGACACACACATACGTCACATGACACACAGGCTAATGTATCAGGCATCTACAATGTCAGTCACCATTAAATGATTCAGATTCACACACACACACACACATACACACACCCGAGAAACAACACATACACATTGTGTGAACACCTTATGAGAATCAACCATCTCCTGACAACAACGTGTAACATAAGAAGATCCGAATACTAGGCCAGAGGAAGATCTAGACAAGATGGATAGATAACATCATGACGACCTTGAACACATACGGATTCAATGCAGCCAAGGCGACACATCTGGCCTTGGACAGACAACTAAAGCTCCCAGTCACAATTCCTACACTTAACGGCAAATGTGAATATTCTCACCATCATCCACATGGGGATAGACAATTATGATTTTCTCATACCTTCAATCTGTTAGACATTGTAACCCGGATGTTACTTACATTGCTATTATAGGTGTGCACCTATAATTGTGGAGCATTTTTTTTCAAAAATGGAAGACTAAACCAAGAAATAGAAACAAAGTGCCAGAAAGCAAACACAGTCACCTACCAACTTTCACCATTACTTCTTCACCCAAAGATGAAGATGAAAATTTAAAAAAAAACATAATATGTACAATTTGTATACCAACACTCTGTTACTAATGTCAAACATGGTCTTTAACAGCCTCACAGCAAATGCAAATCGTTAACTGTGAAATGAAGTGTCCGAGAAAAGCTGCATTGGTTACTCAACTAGATAAAGTCAGAAATGAAGAAATTAGGAAAAGAGTTGGTATAATATCATGTATTGAACATATTGAGAGACAGCAAGTAGAATGATTCGGTTACCTAATGAGAATGAGCTCAAATCAAATACTAATAAGAGCATATAACAAAAGAATATCCGGGCGTAAAGCAAGACGGTAGACCAAGATAACGGTGGATAGAAAACATCAAGGTGGCCTTGAAAAAACATGGACTAAAAGCAATCACGGCGACACATCTGAATTTGGAACGACCTACGACTAACGGCAAGTGTGAATACGATCAACCATCATTCACATGGGGACATACAATAGACAATAATTCATAGACATGCTATCTAAATTGTGTCCACCTTCTAGAGATTCTGTATTTTCAAAAGCCTGATTGGTAGTCATGTAATAGATTATTTCTTTAGTTTCAGAGCCTGCTATTGATTGGTAGTCATATAAAAAAAACTATTTCTTTAGTTGCAGAGCCTGCTATTGAGTGGTAGTCATATAAAAAAAACTATTTCTTTAGTTGCAGAGCATGCTATTGATAACTTTATCCCTATTTTATCTAATTCACATCCTGGTTGACTAATAATAGGACGGTATGCTTATTTTGTTTGTTTGTTTTTTGTTTGTTGTTTTTGTTTGTTATTTTTTTTCCCTTCCTTGGTACCTGGTATTATTTTGTCTCTTTCCATTCTTGTTGGAAAATTCCGCGTGGACGAGCAAACAGACGGCAGGGTGGGTCGGTAGGTAGTTAGATAACGATAAATCCAGTATCATCTTCTCATAGGATTTTGATGACTATATATCTCATCATAAAACTTTGACTGCTACATATCTCCTCATAGAACTTTGACTGCTACATATCTCCTCATAGAACTTTGACTGCTACATATCTCCTCATAGAACTTTGACTGCTACATATCTCCTCATAGAACTTTGACTGCTACATATCTCCTCATAGAACTTTGACTGCTACATATATCCTCATAGAACTTTGACTGCTACATATATCCTCATAGAACTTTGACTGCTATATATCTCCTCATAGAATTTTGACTACTACATATCTCTATATGTACATAGAACTGTGAATACTGTGCATCTCCTCATAAAACTTTGACTGCAATGTATATCTTCATGATGGTTGAATATGTTATGCTAGAACTGTTTGTTATTTATAAATGTTATTTGTTGTTTGTTTCAGAACGCAAGGAATTGCGAGCGGTTAGTTCTTACTTATTATGTGCATTAGTGTGGTTTCTGAGCTCTCTATCATTCCCATGAGCCTTTTTCTTTCGGCTTAGTGCAATGCCTATTGAAGGAACCTTCTACTCAGAGTGGGTATATAATTGTATAGATGGCATGCTACAAAACTTCCATAAAAGAGCATCAATATAACGGCATGTCATCTACTAATATTTTCTGTTGCATGGGTGGCTTGTCAAGTGAGACATTGGTGAGATCCACAGACGCAGCCGCATGCGTCTGTTTATCAGATGATTAAAACTGTTTGTTAGACGGTTGGATCTGTTTATCAGATGATTAAAACTGTTTGTTAGACGGTTGGATCTGTTTATCAGATGATTGGAACTGGTTGTTAGACGGTTGGAACTGTTTATCAGATGATTGGAACTGTTTGTTAGACGGTTGGAACTGTTTGTTAGACGGTTGGAATTGTTTGTTAGATGGTTGGAACTGTTTGTTAGATGGTTGGAACTGTTTGTTAGAAGGTTGGAACTGTTTGTTAGAAGGTTGGAACTGTTTGTTAGAAGGTTGGAATTGTTTGTTAGATGGTTGGAACTGTCTGTTTTATGGTTGGAATTGTTTGTTAGATGGTTGGAACTGTTTGTTAGATGGTTGGAATTGTTTGTTAGATGGTTGGAACTGTTTGTTAGAAGGTTAGAACTGTTTGTTAGAAGGTTGGAACTGTTTGTTAGACGGTTGGAACTGTTCGTTAGATGGTTGGAACTGTCTGTTTTATGGTTGGAATTGTTTGTTAGATGGTTGGAACTGTTTGTTAGATGGTTGGAACTGTTTGTTAGATGGTTGGAACTGTTTGTTAGATGGTTGGAATTGTTTGTTAGATGGTTGGAACTGTTTGTTAGATGGTTGGAACTTTGTTATAGATTGTTGTAATCTAATAAAAAAAATGATCAAATTTCAAGTGTCTATTTTTTTCTTCTTTCGTTCACTTGAAACATGTCTATATCTGTAATTCTGTCTCCTGAATAAAACTCACTGTCTTTTGTAGTTCATACAGTGTCCCATAGAGTTTTGATTCCAGTGTTGTTTCCTCTGGCCAATATGTCTGCCTCAGCGTTTCATGCTCAGAACACTCTTGAAGTATATGCTTGGCACTCTGTGCTGCCTGCCCACATGTGCATATGGCCGTGTTGCCAATCTTGAACTTTGTGTACATGTGACTGAGGAGTCTGTTGTGTCCAGTTCTGAGGAGTATAATTATAACTTGTTCAGATCTGTTCATAATGTTCATCTTGTGTTGGTGTATGTGACTTTCTTATTGACTTGATAATCTGTTTTTTCTAATGGTAGGTGATTGGTATATCTGGTTGGTCTTCGGCCGCAGCTTCCTTAGCCAATTGGTCTGCTTTTCATTTCCTGGTATTCCACAGTGAGAGGGTATCCACTGCATGGTTACCCTATACTGGTAAGACAATTCACTAAGTAGTTTTTTTCAAGTCTGTTAGTTTTCCAGACTGGATAGCTTGAAGCACTGATCTTGCATCTGTCAGGAATACCACAGGCTGTAGGTCAGAGTTGGAGTTTATTAGTTTTTCAGCTGCCACACTAATTGTCTGGATTTCTGCATCATAATTATTGCAGAATTTCCCATTTGGTTTTCTGATTGTATCTCTAGACTTGTGTGGATATTCTATAATTACACATACACCTCCATTCCTCCCTGCATTCTGTGCTGACGCATCCATGTATACTCTGACCCATGTCTTGTGGATATTCCTCATCCAGAAATCTGAGGGTGACTGTCCTTCGCTGTACACTGTTCTGTTGGTTCTCGCTTAGTATTCCATTCACGTGGGTCTGAATGTATATTGGTATTCCATACCTTTCACTCCACGGGGCTTGTTCTGGTACAGACCTAAAGGGACTGTCAACTTCAGGTAGGTCTGTAAGTTGTCTACAGAGTGGTTTGGCTTGTTGGATAAAGCTGCTTATTTTCAGTTGCCCCACTGCTAGATCTTTGAATCTTTCCTTCATTGGATGATGTGGCATACACTGAAGCTTTTCTGCTTGAATGCGTAATTTTGTGTCTCTGCGTTGGCCAAGTGTTTGTATTCTTCCCATCTTCTGCACCTCTACTATGGGTGGTTATTTAATTGCTCCCTACATTATCCCAAGCGCCAGTTGTTCACTTTATCTAGATATTGTAATGTGGTGTTTGATACAGGACACCACGCAGCTGAGCCATATTTCAGGTGTGGTCTTATGACCTGCTGGTAAACTTTACGGAGCATATTTCCAATGGCTCCCCATGTGGTTCCACTTAGTTTTCTCAGGATAGCTAACTTCCTCCTGGCTTTTGTTGTTGCTTTGTTTATGTGTTGTTTCCATGTCAACTTATCATCAAAAGTAACTCCGAGGTATGTGGGTTGTTTGTCTTCGTTCAAGAGCTCTCCATCTATCTTGATATCACCGGCTTTTTGTTTTGTAAGACACAAATTCCAATATATCGCACAGTCACACATAAATTTCAATATGTCGCACAGAAAGGCACACACAAATAGCACTAAAAATATAATTCATTATACAAAGTCTTGTGCTCCCATGACTGTATGCCGCTATTATGCAGAGAGTAGGATCACCAAGGAAGAAAATTTATATCGCTATTAAAATTAGAATAGAAGCGCCCCTCTGATAGTGAAGAACGCTCCTTTCTATTATTATTAGAATAGAATCGCCACTCTGATAGTGAAGAACGCTACTTTCTATTATTATTAGAATAGAAGCGCCCCTCTGATAGTGAAGAACGCTACTTTCTATTATTATTAGAATAGAATCGCCCCTCTGATAGTGAAGAACGCTACTTTCAACTGCGAACGGTAGTTCAATTTGAATATTTAAGAAGGTTTTACCACCAAGAAAATGAAAGTTAAACCACAAGAAGTCATATATCCTTTGTATCATAAAGGTATTTTTTCTGGAATATTTTTTAATTCGAGGTATATCATTTCAACTACGAAGTAAAGTTAGTTGTGATTACATCAGTGTGGTCACAAACTAAATAATTGATTGCTGTGTATCAATAGTGACTCTCGCCATTAGAAGACATGCGAGCAGGGCACTAATCACAATTTTCACTTATGAAAGTTGTTTCTGATTCTGGTAGTAGGTCCATCTATTGGTGAGATACACGTATCAAGCAGGTCACTATTGACGCGACTCGTGTGTCAGTTAGGTCCCTCTATTGGCGAGATTCACGTATCATGTAGGTCCCTCTATTGGCGAGATTCACGTATCATGTAGGTCCCTCTATTGGCGAGATTTACGTATCGTGTAGGTCCCTCTATTGGCGAGATTTACGTATCATGTAGGTCCCTCTATTGGCGAGATTCACGTATCACGTAGGTCCCTCTATTGGCGAGATTTACGTATCATGTAGGTCCCTCTATTGGCGAGATTTACGTATCAAGTAGGTCCCTCTTTTGATGAGATTCACGTATCAAATAATGACAGTGGAAATGACTATAATATACTAATCACGATCACGACTTAAGCAAATGAATTCTACAAACTAGCTTTCATTTTTTAGACAGTCACTCACAAACTCGCTTTCATTTTTGAGACAGTCACTCATCAACTGGCTTTCATTCTTGAGACATTCACTCACAAACTTGCTTTCATTCTCGAGACAGTCACTCGCGGACTCGCCTTCAATTACGAGACAGTTACTTACATACTTGCCTTATTTCACGAGACAGTCACATACAGACTCGTATTCACTCATGAGATAGTCACAGACAAACTCGCCGTCATTCAAGAGACAGTCACTCACAGACTCGCCTTCATTCAAGAGACAGACACAGACTCGCCTTCATTCAAGAGACAGACACATCATGATATTGGAATCTAAAACGGCAAGTTTCACAATTTCTTTTAATACATTATGAGCCCTGATATATTCTTTAACTGTTAAAAAACTTTAACTGTTTAAGAACTTTAACTGTTTAAAAAAAAACTGTATGCAGGCCATGATAGAAGTTCTTTCAAAGATATTTCGTGTTGAAACTGGAACTCAAAGTATCAGTCAAGATATGGTATCATGTCTGTGAACATCTGGTAGCAATGTTTAGTGTGCTACCTGTTTCCACACCTTGGGAACCCCCACACAATTGGACACTAAAGGAAGAAATAATCAAATTGCTGCATAACAAATCTTGAATAAATTGAACAAGTTGAGAGTACGGTAAGACAAAAACAGTTCAACATCAACAGTATCTTTATTTATAAATCTAGAGATACAGAGATACGATACAATTTGTCACGTAACGATAACGGTTGGTTGTACACACACGTCAAAGTAACAATAACGGTTTGTTATACACACAGGTCGAAGTAACAATAACGGTTTGTTATACACACAGGTCGAAGTAACGATAACAGTAGGTTATACACACAGGTCAAGTAACGATAGCGATTGGATGTACACACACGACGACTGGAATTCCTTAAAAGTACGTCAGAGTTTTGTCTATTTTTAACTCTTTGTAAGTTCATATAAAGGAATTCCTGGTAATGATTTTATTTACAAGAAACTGTTAATAAGACGTAAAATAACTCCCGTAGGATATCCTTGTATCTAGATATCCGTGGTTGGTAGCACACATTTTTTTCATGGATTGTATCTGGACAAAACGACTGATGGTCATCACTGACAAACATGTAGGTACTGGGGGTTGATGAATGGGGGTTGATGAATGGGGGTTGATGAATGGGGGTTGAATCCCTATGTCGTCTCTTAAGATATTTTATGTGGTAGGTAACATTGTCGTTATTCTTTGTTTTCCTCCTATACCCCAGCTGCAAATGGGCGAGAGAGGCACTAACGTGAATCCACAGAAAAGGGGAAATGTGGCGAAGAGAGAAGAAAGTTCTAAATTATCTTGGCATCACAAAGAAAGACATGGGAGATAAATCAAAGGAGTAATCTTCCTGTTCACTTTATAACCCTTTACTCAGCGTCAGTGTCCGCGTCAAGAGCAGAAGAGATATCTGGACACGGCCCTTTGTGCATTGCTGCGTCAGGGGAATAATAGTTATCTGGCCGACTTTATGCCTTGCAGCGTCAGGGAAAGAATAGTTATCTGGCAGACTTTATGCCTTGCAGCGTCAGGGGAATAATAGTTATCTGGCAGACTTTATGCCTTGCAGCGTCAGGGGAAGAATAGTTATCTGGCAGACTTTATGCCTTGCAGCGTCAGGGGAAGAATAGTTATCTGGCAGACTTTATGCCTTGCAGCGTCAGGGGAATAATAGTTATCTGGCAGACTTTATGCCTTGCAGCGTCAGAGGAAGAATAGTTATCTGGCAGACTTTATGCCTTGCAGCATCAGGGGAAGAATAGTTATCTGGCAGACTTTATGCCTTGCAGCGTCAAGTGTAAAAGACTTCTCTGGAAACGGATTTTGTGTGAAACAAGTTTTCCTTTAGCTTCTGTTGTTTAAGTCCATGTTTGACATTGGTAGCATAGTGATGGTATAATGATCATTTTATGTAGTGCAGTTTTGATGTTCATGTTCACGTATTTGTTTTTGAAAATAGGAGACATCTATCCTAAAATCTGGTATGCTAAAGTTTCTGGTGTGCTTTGTTTATGCTTCCAAAAATAAGTGAATTCTTTCACCTGTTTAAGTAGTTACTCATCGATGGGAATAGTGGTATTTCTATTTGTTTTTGCAATTGAGATTACCTCGATTTTTTTTCTGTTTTATCTTCATGTTAAAGTCCCTACATGTTGTATGGAGTATATTTATATATTGTTGTAGTTGTTTTTCTGATGTTGTTATTATTGCTTGATTGTTTATAAAAAGAAGTTCTTTCATGCTGTTGTGTAGGTTGTCTTATTCATTGGTGTTGGCAATTTTATATATACAATGGAATATGTGATGAATAACAAGGGAGATAGAACACATCCTTGTCTCGTGTCAGAGTGTACATATGGAATGTGTCTGATAGCTCTACACTAGTTCTAACTACACATTGACTACTTATGTAACTACCCCTGCACAAGTTGAATAGATCTTGTGGAACGGCATATTTTGATAATATTTTTCAAAGTTGTTGCCTGTTCTCTCTCGAATGCTTCTTTTTGGACGACATCCGCGATATACAATACTTGGTTGTTTTCAGCTGTTTTTTTCTATCATGTGTCTAAGTGTAAAAATGGCATCTGTACAGCTTTTGTTTTTACGGAATCCCATTTGAGTTTTGGTAACTTTGGTTCGACGAATGCTCGTAATTTCTTTCTAGAATTCTATAGAAAATTGCTCTAATGTGAAGTACCTCTGTACTTTGTACAATCTCTCTATCTGTATACATCTCATCCCCTTGACTGTCTCCATACTTTATCCTATTACTTTGACTGAATGTATCATTGCAATTCTGCACAATCTCTTCCGGCTTTTTTTCTAGTAAATAGTAGTAGATGAGATATGTTTATCGGACACCCAGAACGAATTAAAATAGATCGCCACTACAACCATGAAAAAGGGTAGCAGATGGCAAGAGACATAGAAGAAGATCATAAGAGACTCTTCTCCCAACCACCATCAAAGAGGGTATGATTATGTATTTCATAAACGTACAAAAAATACAAACATCGTTCCATCACATCACTCCATCACATCACTCCATCACATCGTTCCATCTGGAGAGGACAGCGGTCTAGCATAAGTGTCGTATTCGGCGTAGAAGAAATAAACACACTAGCGCGCACGCGTGCGAACCCCGCACGCATACACACACAGATCAACACATGACAGACAGATAGATAGACAGACAGACAAGAGAAGATAAGATGAGATGAGATTAGATGATGACATGACAAAAAAAGATAAGACAAGAAAGGACAGGACAAGACAGGACAAGAGAAGACCAGACAAGATACGATAAGATACGATAAAATAAGATAAGATAAGATGATACGATATTAGATCAGATCAGATCACATCAGATCAGATCAGATCAGATCAGATCAGATTACAGACTTGTGGGTAGGTAGATAGATAGATAGGTAGGTTGGCAGGCAGATAGGCAGGTAGGTAGGTAGATAGATAGATAGAATATATTTTCACGCAATGTTAAGCCAATTCTCTACTTACTTGTTATTGGACTCTTCACTAATGACATCTACTTCTACCAGGAACAATGTTGGGTGTCGAAGTCCTAAAATATTCCACTGAGATGGATTCAGAATGGATGAGTCGTGTACCCACGTGAAGGAAACAGACTGTACATTTCCGATATCAGTGGGTACTCCAAGATAGAATTGATAAGCCGTTCCAGGCTTGAATATTACTGGATCACTGAAGATGGAATAAGTGATACATAAGAAATAAAATAGAGATGTATACAGGTGTACAAGAACCATTTCTTTCAATAGTGAAACAACGAAATAAAATAGAGATGTATACAGGTGTACAAGAACCATTGCTTTCAATAGTGAAACAACGAAATAAAATAGAGATGTATACAGGTGTACAAGAACCATTGCTTTCAATAGTGAAACAACGAAATAAAATAGAGATGTATACAGGTGTACAAGAACCATTGCTTTCAATAGTGAAACAACGAAATAAAATAGAGATGTATACAGGTGTACAAGAACCATTTCTTTCAATAGTGAAACAACGAAATAAAATAGAGATGTATACAGGTGTACAAGAACCATTTCTTTCAATAGTGAAACAACGAAATAAAATAGAGATGTATACAGGTGTACAAGAACCATTGCTTTCAATAGTGAAACAACGAAATAAAATAGAGATGTATACAGGTGTACAAGAACCATTGCTTTCAATAGTGAAACAACGAAAACTGGCATGGTTTAGACATGTATGCGGATATGATTTCTTGTCAAAAAACAATAATGCAGGGAACCGTCACGGGGGGGGGGGAGGAGCAGAGCAGGGCAAATAAAGATATGGACAGACAACATCAAGAAATGGGCAGGACACGATTTTTCCACACTCATCCGCATCGTTGAAGATAGAAATCACTGGGGGACTCTGTGTGCATAAGCATCCAATGTGGTATCCCTACGACCCTGACGGGTTACGGCTTTGTTCAGTCATTTGTTCATGGGAACATACGCGAGTATAGCATTGGATCCATATTTGAACTAAGTATATTATTGAATCCATATTTGAAATAAATATATTATTGGATTAATATTTGAACTAAGTATATTATTATTATTATTAATGAACTGATTTGTTAGTTTCTCTGGATTTAATGGGTAAATGAGAATGTTGCTGTTAAAAGGTTGTTCTCCATCTTCGCTTATGAAAACCATTGCAACCTCGTTAGATGCTAATAAATTATAGCAATGTTGATCGGATTGGCGATCGCTCTTGAAGACCATGTTTACTATTGGGATTCCTCTTTCAGTTAGAGCAGCATTCTGTATCTCGTGTGTTTCGATATCATGCAATAACTGATACGAGTGTTCTAGTCTATTCTGTTGACGAATAAAATCGATCAATTCTATGCAGAATTTCTCTTTCGTCTGTAGCATTTTCTGCATGTGCTTGTCGAACATCAGTTGCTTGAGTACTGACTAAAACATACAACTGAGTGAACTGTGTAACTTTGTTGTATGGCGGTTGTTTATGAGAAAATGGATGATAAGTTTGTCCAGGAACTTTTCAAACATATGGACATCGACCTTAACAATCCATCATTTGTGCCTCCTTTGACGCGAAAGAAAGAGCGCTATTATAAGATCGAATATTCTTGCAAAAACATTTAGGGTGTTTGTTATCAGAGAGCATCAAGCGCAGGAACTCGGGATACTCCAGCTTATTACTATTGATACCTTTTGGTTTTGGGAGCATCTAGTTTCCACAAGATATTTGCAGCAATACGATCCTCAGCAAAATTTGCTGCTTAATTTGAAATTGCTAGAAGTCTCTGCATTTGCGAAACAGTTTCATGCTGTTTCTGACGGCTTTGGTATTCTCTATGCAAAGCTTGTCGATTTTCTCTTACTCTAGTGATTCTAACTTAGCTCGATTCCCATGCACATCAGCATGCTAGTAAGTCGTGTTTGTCTGTGTTAAAGAGTTTCTTGATCAATTCTTTGCATCTCTCTTTCAATTCTGTGTCTATGTTCTGCGGGTTTCTTGATCAATTCTTTGCATCTCTTTCAATTCTATGTCTATGTTCTGCGGGTTTCTTGATCAATTCTTTGCATCTCTCTTTCAATTCTTTGTCTATGTTCTGCGGGTTTCTTGATCAATTCTTTGCATCTCTCTTTCAATTCTTTGTCTATGTTCTGCGGGTTTCTTGATCAATTCTTTGCATCTCTTTCAATTCTATGTCTATGTTCTGCGGCATTAACCCGAGCAAGTGACTTGACTTTGACGACTCAACCATCTAGCTTTTCGCTCTTTTGTTTTTTGACGCTTCTTGCGAGTGGATCATCTTCATCCATCATTTAAAGCAAATTATATGTATATTTTATATAAAATGTATTTTAGATAACTTGAACCATAAGCCGTTACAGAAGTTTACCTTTTAGCGCATATAACATTTGTATACAAAAAAAGTCGCCTGCTTTGAACAACTCCAGGACACCAATTATTTTGATTGTATGTCGCACGGAATTCCGTGACGTAAATACGCTATTGATAGAGCGTTGCGGAGAGACTCAAAGAACACACCTATTATATTATACATTATTACTTAGTCCCAACATCAAGACGTCACAACTTTCGTAATATCCATAACCTTTGGAAGATCATAATCTCAGGACGACCCTATATTAAAACCACTTCCTGATTCTCGTAGCGATCCCTAAATCTCAGGTGAACTTTAGGGGCATGGACTTCTAGTTAATGGAAAAGGAAACAGGACCACTGTCCCATTTCCAAGCATATCGTGCTAGAGTCATCTCATATCAATTCCGGTACCGGAATGGTACCGGTTCTTTGTCTAATGTCCTCATTTCTCACTCTGTCTCTTAGTGATATTTTTAGGATTCTGCGCAAGCATGCCATTTCAGCTGTCACAAGTTTACGGTTATCTTGTACTGTC
Organism: Meghimatium bilineatum; assembly: GCA_034231615.1. NCBI lineage: Eukaryota > Metazoa > Mollusca > Gastropoda > Stylommatophora > Philomycidae > Meghimatium > Meghimatium bilineatum. The sequence goes on from CM067315.1 coordinate 43,908,178, forward strand.
GTTGTCCATATTTGGCAATGGTAACACAGCGTTGGTATAATAATCGTTTTGAATAGTGTTATTTTGGTGTTCAGACTACATTTTTGTTTCTGAAGTTTGGTGTAACTTTCCCTAGAGCTTGGTATGCTTTACTACATCTATTGTGCATTTCTTTAATGCTCTTGCCGTTTGTTGTTATATGCTTTCTAGGTATGTGAGTTCTGTCACTTGTTTAAGTCTGTTGTTTCCAATATATATATATATATATATATATATATATATATATATATATATATATATATATATATATATATATATATATATATATATATATATATATATATATATATTGGTGTTTCTTTATGTTCTTCCTATCCTCATTACTTGGTATTTTCTATGTTTATCTCCATGATAACGGTTTGGCATATTTGATATCATCTGTTTATTTGTCTTTAAAGTAGCTCTTCTGATGATGCTACTAGTGTTTGGTTGTCTGAAATAGCAATTCGTTTGTTATCCCTCACATTGTGTTCTTCCATTATCTTTGCTACTTTGCAGATTTAATCCATTAACTCTGGGATAAATCCTCAATTTCTGAATCAAGACTTTCAATAAAACATTGAGAGATAATCTATTAGAGAGTTTGTAAAAGGACTAACTCAGTAACAGAGATTTGTGACGTGCTGCCCTTGGTGCCATGAATGACCATCTGAACGGTGCCTCTCTCCTCTGTGCCCTTGCCTGCAGCAAACTTCAACGTCACATCTACGTGATATTCTAAAAATGTGAAAATTGCATCGTGCCGTTAGTTATAGTAGCCATATAAAAATGTGAAAATTGCATCGTACCGTTAGTTATAGTAGCCATATAAAAATGTGAAAATTGCATCGTACCGTTAGTTGTATTAACCATGTAGAAACTATTAAATCTGAGATTAAGAATCTGTAAACAAAGCTTGCCCAGGCAACATCACAATCTGTAAACAAAGCTTGCCCAGACAACACCACAATCTGTAAATGAAGCTCCTCCAGGCAACATTACAATCTGTAAACAAAGCTTGCCCAGGCAACACCACAATCTGTAAACAAACCTTGCCCAGGCAACATCACAATCTGTAAACAAAGCTCGTCCAGGCAACATCACAATCTGTAAATAAAGCTCGTCCAGACAACATCACAATCTGTAAATAAAGCTCGTCCAGGCAACATCACAATCTGTAAATAAAGCTCGTCCAGGCAACATCACAATCTGTAAATAAAGCTCGTCCAGACAACATCACAATCTGTAAATAAAGCTCGTCCAGGCAACATCACAATCTGTAAACAAAGCTTGCCCAGGCAACATCACAATCTGTAAACAAAGCTTGCCCAGACAACACCACAATCTGTAAATGAAGCTCCTCCAGGCAACATTATAATCTGTAAACAAAGCTTGCCCAGGCAACACCACAATCTGTAAACAAACCTTGCCCAGGCAACATCACAATCTGTAAATAAAGCTCGTCCAGGCAACATCACAATCTGTAAATAAAGCTCGTCCAGACAACATCACAATCTGTAAATAAAGCTCGTCCAGGCAACATCACAATCTGTAAATAAAGCTCGTCCAGGCAACATCACAATCTGTAAACAAAGCTCGTCCAGGCAACATCACAATCTGTAAATAAAGCTCGTCCAGACAACATCACAATCTGTAAATAAAGCTCGTCCAGGCAACATCACAATCTGTAAATAAAGCTCGTCCAGGCAACATCACAAACCGTAAATAAAGCTCGTCCAGGCAACATCACAATCTGTAAATAAAGCTCGTCCAGGCAACATCACAGTATGTTTGTGTGTACGTGCGAGTGCGCGTACCTGTGTATGTATGTATGGTTGTATCGTGTGTATATGCGTGTGTGTATTCGTGTATGTATGCATGCCTGCCTGCCCACCCGTCCGCCTGTCAGCCATTCCATTCTATCAATTTCTTCGTCTCCGGTGCTTGTGTAGTTGAGAGGACGACTTCCCCGAGAAAGTCTACGAGATGACAAATTTCTTCCGCTATCGCATATAACCTGAGAGTCCTCATGTCTGCTTTTCTGCGAGTGTGCAGTCTCTTCCGTTAGGATACCCTCTTGAACACTCGGAAGTCTTCCTCTTCTGACAGGGTCACGCTTGTTTTCACTTTCCACCCCATAGCTGCGCCGTTCATCATGTACTGTTTGGTCACCTTCCTCTTCTCCGGTATGATCCCGAGACGCGGTAAGTGTTCTGTAACCCCACCACTTTCTTGTTGCTTATAGACGTGACAAGAACCTCAGGGATCCATTGGGCCGTAGTTCCTCAAGCCTGACGTTCCTAATTATTTCGGCACTATCCGCTGCAAACGCAGCAAATGCTATACCTGAGCATATGTCACCGAGACCTGGTCTGTCCCATTCCCTAAAGCCACCTTCACCACTGAGGAGAGCATCACATGTGTGCACCGCAACGTCATCTATACCATTATATGCAAGCATTGGGATTTGACATATATAGGTGAAACTGGAAGGAGGCTCGCAGATCCAATCTGTCAACATCTGTATAGCATAAAAAACAATTTGGCTTATCCTGTAGATCTCCACTTCAATGACACGGGCCATCGGGGCGCCCAGGACATTCAGGATACGGTCATTAAGTCGTTCTTCTCGGACGACCGAAACCGTCTTGCGCTTGAGAACCGCTACATTTACCAATATGGTACTCTTAAACCCAACGGCGTCAATGAGCGCCTGTCTCATGTATGATTCTAATTGTTCCATAGTTTCTGTTATTTTTGTGCTACGTGTATGTAGTCATTTTTGTATATTCCTTGTCCGGTGTCATTTCACCTCTTACGGTCAATCTATATTATACATGTCAATGTGAACGTCCATAATTCTTACTGTCCATTTCTGTTGTATGTTTTAATTGTGTTATAATTTTTGTCTTTATAAGGATCTTTTGATCGAAACGTTGATTTGTGAGTGTTATTATGTGTCTCTTTAGTGATTAGCGAAATTTCATTACCCTATTCCTGGATTTACCTGTTGTAATAAGTCATGCAGGCAGTAACGCAAATGTCAGTGGGATAAAACTTATTTTCTAAGCATTATCTACATATGATAAGAGACTACCACATCGAAATGGATGGAATTGGTTTATAAGTCCGTGATATTGTTATATATCTGGTCGATCTGAGAACATCAGAGATTGGCACATCAACTATTTTATTCGGATTCTGAAGACTCGAAAAGATCGACGTCTCCTAAAGGACTGGATAAAATTCAAACAATTTCGTTGCCACTTCGTCTCTTCCTTTTGAAGCACACGCTCTTCACATTTTCTCCAGTCTTCAATATCTATTTGTGCGAGGGAATCGCGTGTTTACGACATAACGAAATTTGAAAATCTTGTTTAGTGCGACAACTTGTCTTTGACTGCAGCCCACAAAGGTTCAACAGGATTGAGATGTGAATGCAAGGTAGTAGCCGAAGAGAAGTATGACCATGCTCAGCGATGATTTTGCCAATTAAAAAAGTCTTCTTATTTGTCCGTCTGACAAGTTCTAACAACTCTGGTCTCTGGTTTGAATTTATTGCTGTAAAAAGATACTTTTTCTGTTGTCAGCCATATCATGATTTCTTCTTTTGTTGCTTGATGAAGTGGCAATTTTGTCATCAGGCGCTACTACTTTGTGATATGATATATTGTCATAACAATACACGACGGCCTATCCAGCGTTTGTAGACTGGTAGACGTGAATTCAATTCAACTGGTACTTCATCGATTTGCTTCTAACAACGATTTATTTTCAGTCACATTTATTTATTGAATGACAAAATACACATATTCCTCTTCAACACCAATACCACAAGAAAAACATAAGACTATTTGATCATCAAAGATAAAAACTGCTTTACATACATTCTGGAAGTAATGATAAATACTTCACATTTACTATTATTATATGTAGTTGTATCACATTTTTTTAACTACGGTAAAATGTAAAATATGAGTACCATTTTTGTGTGTGTTGCTAATTCAAAACTATATAGCAAAACTATATAGCAAAACTATATAGCAAAACTATATAGCAAAACTATATAGCAAAACTATATAGCAAGAACGTTTCAAGCATTTTCCAATCTACCAATCAATGTGTAAAATATGAATTCACAAGGTCGTGCTGTGTATAAGACTAACTGCGAAATAGGGTTGCTATGCTTCATACTGTTTTTGTGAAAATTGAGCTCAAGTCAGTAACATGAATTATGGAACCAACTATAGAAGTCAGTAAAAGTAAAGTAATCAATAGCATTTATCAATGCCGTAGGGGTGTGAGGTGCTAGCGATCTCACATTTCGGAGGCTCTGCAAATGAGGGCGGTAGCCATCTCCTCTCCCTCCAAGTCTTTACTTCCCAGATTAATCTGTTACCCATTTAAGGCTGGGTCGACCTGGGAGCCGTTGCGATCTGAAAAATATTTCCGCCTCACTTGGGAAATGAACCCAGGACCACTAATATGCGAAGCCAGTGCGCTAACCACTGTGCTACGCGGCTCCCCTATAGAAGTCAGTATCCACTAATGAGTCGCTTTCAATTAAGCAGGACTCTATAATGGTATCAATATCGATGCAGAAACATATTAGAAATCGCATATTAATAATATACACAAATATTGATTACAACTGCATAAAACTTACCACAGAATGGTTGGTGTGCCGCTGTTGTCAAAAAGTATTTCACTTGATGTCCAGTGGCAGGTATATGATTTACAGAATTGAAGCCCATAGGGGCACAACCAGCAGTTGTACACGAACGACATCTGTTATGCTGCCGTGATATATGTTCATACATGTAAATCTGACATCACAATCTATGGTATGCGTACATAAACAATATGTTATACGTATATAAAGAATATATTATACGTATATAAAGAATATGTATATAAAGAATATGTATATATATATATATTGCGTCCTGGTAAAATGTAGCGGTTATACTAAAGTATGGCACATACTAACTTCACGTGGTGATCTTCTTTCATTCATTTGAAATATATATGTAATTTTGTCTCCTGAATAAACTCACTATCTTTTGTAATTCCTACAGTAATCCTTAGAACTATGATTTCAGTGTTGTTTCCTCTGAGTAATATGTCTGCCTCAGCGTTTCATATACTATCTAGGAAGCAAATTAACACTCGACGGTGATGTCATGCCAGAAATTACAACTCGCATTGCACTAGCATCAAGTGCATTTAACAGACTGTCTAATATCTGGAAGTCAAAGTCAATCAGCACACGCAACCAAATGCGCTTATTTAATTCCTGCGTTATTCCGGTGCTATCATATGGATGTGAGAGCTGGAAAAGCTCTTTATCTTCAGAAAAGAAATTACTGAGTTTCGAGAACAAATGTCTTCGTAAGATAACTAACACCCATTGTAGTGAATTCAAATCGAATGATAAAATCAGAGAAGAGACACATCAAAATTTCATCACAGATGTTATCAGAAAACGCCGTTGGTCCTACAACGGGCATGTCCTACGCGCAGACATCAACAGATTACACCACCAATCTCTTGAATGGATACCTACAGGCAAAAGAGCAAGGGGTAGACCAAATGAAACGCTCAGAAGAACAATAATTAGAGAAAGTAAAACAACCAATCTTCATACTATTCAAGAACTGCACAGGATAGCTTTGAACAGACAGAATTGGAGAGATCTGACCTCTGCCCTATGTGCTAACTTCAGCGCAAATGGAAAATGAATGAATATATATGTTCTCTTATTCTGCGTTCACTCTTAACGAATATGGTGTGATTTCCGGCGGGCAATGTGAAGCTACCATTGAGCTTGCGTCATACAGAGTTAGCCCATTAAATTACGGAATGCTTTTAATTCAGATACGCTTTCTTGCCTGTAAATATGCTTCTAATTTCCACATTGGTAGTGGTGCTCCCGATGATAATGATAGGAAGGTGGACTTTCTTTAGGTGGCTCTTGAGAGCCAATGTAATTGCTTTCAGAAACATTCGTTGTATGAAAGGCGTGGTTGTGTTATTGGATTTATGGATGCATGGTTATTGTGTTATTGGGTTTATGAAAAATGCTTAGTCCCCAAAGAGAGTTATCCAAGTGCAACAGTATCCTAGGATCATCCTGCCAGGAGCATGACTTAGACTTCTTGACCATTAATTGCATGATTCTTATGTTAGATTTGGTGATCCATCTGCAATGATTTGACATTCCCCACCACCTAGGACTCGGAAACAAAAAGTCAAATTTGCAATAGCCGCTGGTTTGCATTTCTTCGTTATGCATGAACATTTTCTTATAGAAACAAAGTAAGAATTTGAGTCAAGACATACACAGAGCCATATATTTCTAGATACATGGGGACTTAGTACGTAACAGAAAAGCTGCATGTTACTAAAATTATCCGATATTTTCCGTATGAGCAATTGGTCAGAGGTCATGATCCCATGGAGCACGGGACTAACAAAACAAAATAACAAAACAAGTCTCATAGAAAACAAAGATTTCTCTAGGATAATGTCCACGCTGATCTCCAGCAGCATCACAGTTTGATTTCATATAGCGCCACATTGATCTAAGGAGCCGCGTCAAAGTGCTGTCATACAGTCGCAGTGATCTCAAGCAGCGTCAAAGTGCTGTCATACAGTCGCAGTGATCTCAAGCAGCGTCAAAGTGCTGTCATACAGCGTCACACTGATCTCATACAGCGTCACACTGATCTCATACAGCGTCACAGTGATCTCATACAGCGTCACACTGATCTCATACAGCGTCACAGTGAACGTATATAGAGTCACACTGATCTCATGCAGCGTCACAGTGAACTTATATAGAGTCACGGTTATCTCATACAGCGTCACACTGATCTCATACAGCGTCACAGTGAACGTATATAGAGTCACACTGATCTCATGCAGCGTCACAGTGAACTTATATAGAGTCACGGTTATATCATGCAGAGTCACATATCTTGATATATCCGAGTTTTCCCACGCTATTCATTATTTGTCGACACACATTACAAACAAAGAAACAAACAAGGAGTCTCATCAACCAATATGAGTGACGCTGTGTGAGATTAACGGGCAGAACTATTCCGGAGATAATCTGTTATCACATCCTATTTAGCTACCAACGAAGCATTTTTGGCTATATGGAATTTCTAGGCAATATACCTCCATTTAATTGAGTGGGCTATGAGAAAAAGCACATCCAACACACATTTTGGAATCAAATGGATAAATAAAACAACATTAGAAGTTCTGGATTTCGCCGATGATCTTGCGCTATTGAGTGAAAACCATCAAGATGCTCAAACAAAAACTGATAGATTAAAACTCATTGCAGGACAAATAGGTCTCCAAATCAATTCAGCAAAAACAAAAATTATGGACTTCACCAATTGACCTAACGAAATTATTTTAAATGGACAACAACTTGAAAAAGTACAGAAATTCTCCTATCTAGGAAGCAAATTAACACTCGACGGTGATGTCATGACAAAAATTACAACTTGCATTTCCCTAGCATCAAGTGCATTTAACAGACTGTCTATTATCTGGAAGTCAAAGTCAATCAACACACGCACGAAAATGCGCTTTTTAATTCCTGCGTTATTCCGGTGCTATCATATGGATGTGAGAGCTGGAAAAGCTCTTTATCTTCAGAAAAGAAATTACTGAATTTCGAGAACAAATGTCTTCATAGGATAACTAACACCCATTAGAGTGAATTCAAATCGAATGATAAAATCAGAGAAGAGACACATCAAAATTTCATCACAGATGTTATCAGAAAACGTCGTTGGTCCTACATTGGGCATGTCCTACGCGCAGACACCAACAGAATACACCACCAATCTCTTGAAGGATACCTACAGGCAAAAGAGCAAGGGGTAGACCAAAAGAAACACTCAGAAGAACAATACTTGGAGAAAGTAAAACAACCAATATTCATACTATTCAAGAACTGCACATAATAGCTTTGAACAGACAGAATTAGAGAGATCTGACCTCTACCCTATGTGCTAACTTCAGCGCTGAAGAAAAATGAATGAATGATACCTCCATTTAGTAGTGTGCCATTACTGTCTGAATAGTCGGGATAAATAATTGCCTGCGGAAACCCGCTACCATGATCATCACAGAATCACCTGTGCCACACCGCTACAGATCCCGGCAGGTCTGAAGAAGGACTAAGTAAATCCGTACTGTAAATCTCGGATAATTTTGGTAACATCCAACCTTTTTTGTGACTCGCATGCATTGACTTTAACAAAAATTATATAGACAATCGAGATTGTACCAATGAGTTGGGCATCATAGAACCTTCAACACTGAACATTCATCATAGAACATTCCACATGGAACATTCAACATATAACATTCAACATATAACGTTCAACATGGAACATCTTCATAGAACCTTCAAAAGGAACATTCATCATAGAACCTTCAACATGAAACATTCAGCATAGAACATTCAACATAGATCATTCAAAATGACATTTTCATCATAGAACATTCAACATGGAAATTTCAACATGGCATATTCATCATAGAACATTCAACATGGCACATTCATCATAGTACATTCAACATGACACATTCATCATAGACCATTCAATATGACACATTCATTATAGAACATTCAACATGGAACATTCATCAAAGAACCTTCAACATTGAAAAGCATAACTGTACAGATAAATGTTGGAATGATTTTCACAGGAAAAGCAAAACTGGCCATATAGTCATGTGATCTGCTCGACGTGTGATGCTGGATTGTCTAGTAGGTCACTATATGACTTGCTGCCGAACTTTATCACGCGGAGTAATAGTCAGAACGCAATAGTAATAATGACCATCACTATGACAGTAATGGTAATGATGTTCACATTATACATCATGATGATATGCATGAAACAGATGACAATTATTACAAAAACAAGGTGATTATTATAATTTTATCATTTAGGACTCTGATGATGATAATGTTATTGATGATAATTTGGAGAATGATAATGTTAATAATAATGGTAATGTTGGCGATGATAATGTTGATAATAATGGTAATGTTGACGATGTTATATGTGATCATAACTTTGATGATAATAATAATATTGATGGTGAGTGATAATGATGGCGCGGATCAGTATATAAATAACATTTTTCTCGATGACCACGAACTTAGCCATGATGATAATGAGGAGGATGATAGTTATGATGAGGATGAAGATGATTTTTATTGTGAAGATGAGTAGACGACTAAGCTCGCTGATGTGGTGGTAAAAATACTCACCAAAAAATCATCTTCGCTAGCACAAGGGAATGCCATGAATGGGCACTGAGTGTTGATGCTCTCTGTAAAGAACTTGATGGATCGGAGATGATTACATGCAACAACCTCCTTCAGACCTGCTCAGAATAACAGGCAGAAACGTATTGGTAACATCCTCTTCTTCTTTCCTTCCTCTTGTACCCTTTACGGGTGTTGAGAGAGATACGGTGTTATTGTTCTCGCTTTTCTGGCAGCTTCAGATAATGTTATTTGATGTTAGTGTAATGTCTCTTTGATGTTGTCGATCCAGCGTACTCTAGGCCTACCACTGGCTCTTCTTTCTGCTTCTCTTCTCTTCATATATGCTTTATAAACTAATGAATCACACGACATTCTTTCCAGATGACGAACCATTGTATTTGTTGGTTTTGTATGTATTGTAGAATTGATATGACATCCGTTCTTTCTCGTATGTTTTTATTTGTAAACATCCATATGAAATAGTGAGATAGAAGGAAAGAGAATGTACAGTTCACACATTCACAGTAAGGGCGATGTCAGACAATATAAATACTAGGTATCCTCCACAGGTGTCACATATGTGGGCTATATTCTTACAACAGTTCTCTGTCATCTGTTATCAGTATTATATCCTCTCCACGACGTCCTCTAGCAGCATATGTCCTCTACTAACTAACATCTACTAACTGGCTACTACTACCTTAGCTAGTAAGTTAGTTAGTTTATCAGTCACTCAGTCAATCAGCCAGCCAGCCAGCTTGTTAGTTAGTTTGGTTGGTTGGTTGGTTGGTTAGTTTAGTTTAGTTTAGTTTAGTTTAGTTTAGTTAGTCGTTGAAAGAGCGCCACTGAACTCCGGACAAGTCCATAGGAGCTCAGATCTCTCCTTGAGTGTATCCGACATTACACGTTGACTGACTGTCGTAGTACACAGTTGATTGACCATCGTTCTTTCTTGTCCACGAAACCGCTCCGTTCTAGCGACACCACATTTCAAACCAAGCTCCCTTATTCTAGTCATGGAACAAGAGTCATCGTCACTTATGAAGTCATAAATGCAGTCATTTGTTCCTGCGCTTTCCCAAAGGGTGTTCAAAATGTCTGCACGATCTATCGCTCCTCTAACAGCCATAGTAGCCGCGTGTGCGGCCAACCTATCTGCTCTCTCATTACCCCGAACTCCCGCATGTCCCAGCACAAAAATAAAAGTCACTTTACGCACACAGTAATTCTTTACCGCACCCAGTCACTGTACCTGAATGTACCCCGCCAACACTTTCACATTCATGCTCATCGCGTCACTGAGTATACAGGCATGTCCCTGATGGCCTTCCCCCAACTATAAGCTGTGAAGACTAAGGTACACCTATTGTGTCTCTCAACCGACCCATCTGTATATATAATAATATCACCTTCCCTGGAATACTAACCGATCAGAGCGATCACCTCTTACTTCACCATTGTCGGACACCATTCCTTGCATTCTCTATTGACTGTTATTATTAATTTGAAGGCTGTTGGACAATCTAACGGCGCCAGACTCCCTTCCGCTCCAGGTAGCACACCTTCCAATCTGTACACACTCTGTATAATATCCTCTGCGCCCCCCATCCACGACTTTCCTCTCTTGAGTCGACTTCTTTTCACTTTGAGAATTTCATGGTGTAATGAGTTCTCTCTCTCTGTATCAGTCCCACGCCTTGCACATTTGCATTCTTTACTCTGCAATTGGGCACTCGAGTACGTATTGCATATCGGTGCCGATGTATCTCTCGTACACCCCAAAATGATTCGCATTGCCTCAATCTGGATTCTGTCCAATCTTTCTATTGCCAGCGCGTATTCTAACACCGCTAGCCTAATGCAGAAGAAATGTCATCCTCTGTTCAGACTGAGTAGCAGTTATAACTGTCATAGCCGCAAGACCTTCATAAACCTTTACAATGATGTGGTCAGCATGATCTTTGACTAATAATAACTGCCCTCTACTAACTGCCCTCTACTTATTGCTTTCTAATAACTGTCTTCTACTAACTGGCTTTTACTAACTGCCTACTACTAACTGCCCTCTACTAATTGCTTTCTAATAACTATCTTCTACTAATTGCCCTCTACTAATTCCATTCATTCATTAATTTTCCTTTTGCGCTGAAGTTAGAGCATAGGGCAGCGGTTAGATCTCTTCAATTATGTCTGTTCAAACTTATTCTGTGCAGTTCTTGAATAGTATGAATATTGGTTGTTTTACTTTCTCTAATTATTGTTCTTCTGAGTGTTTCTTTTGGTCTACACCTTGCTCTTTTGCCTGTAGGTATTAATTTTGTAGTAAATTAATCAAATGTCTTCAAGAAATAGGCATAGATGTAAAAGACATCAGGCTGATTAGAAATATATATTGGGAACAAACTGCATCAATAAGGCGTGAAAACAGCTACTCACCGTACATAGAAATAAGAAGAGGGGTAAGACAAGGATGCATTTTATCACCAAGCCTATTTAATATCTACACAGAGAATATCTTTAAAAATATAGAAGAAATACCAGGACTCAAGATCAATGGGAAAATAATAAACAACATTAGATATGCAGATGACACTGTTCTTTTAGCAGAAAGTGAACATGAACTACAAAGACTAATAGATCAAGTCAATAAATCAAGTAATGAATATGGACTGGATATAAACATTCAAAAAACAAAAACCATGATAATCAGCAAAAACACAGAAGAACAGGAGGTAAACATAAACATACAGGGAGAGAAACTACAACAAGTAAAACAGTATCAATATCTTGGACACATTGTCACAAATGATGGCAGATGTGAAACAGAAGTTAAAAGGAGAATAGGAATGGCTAAAAGCACCTTCAATGACATGAGAAAATTATTAATATCTAAACAAATTACAAACAAGTTAAAAATAAGAATTATAAAATGCTACATCTATTCCATATTAATGTATGGCTCAGAAACATGGACACTAAATAAACAATTAGAAGACAAAATTGATGCCTTTGAGATGTGGGTATATAGAAGAATAGGGAGAACATCATGGAAAGAGAAGAAAACAAATAAAGAGGTGCTAAAAACACTTAATATGAAGAAAGAACTACTAAGAGAAATAAAGATCAGGCAAATAAAATACTTTGGACACATTAAAAGACATGACACCCTATTGAAGACCTTACTTGAGGGTAAAGTCAAAGGGAAGCGAGCAAGAGGTAGGCAGAGATACAAGTGGGAGAGTAACATTACACGATGGACAGGTTACAGTCTAGCAGAGTGCACCACCAAGACAAGAGACAGGAGATGTTGGAGATACGTTGCAGCCAACCTTCGTTGCGGAGACGGCACTTGATGATGATGATCCATTCAAGAGATTGGTGTAATCTGTTGATGTATGCGCGTAGGACATGCCCGTTGTAGGACCAACGGCGTTTTCTGATAACATATGTGATGAAATTTTGATGTGTCTCTTCTCTGATTTTATCATTCGATTTGAATTCACTCCAATGGGTGTTAGTTATCCTACGAAGACATTTGTTCTCGAAATTCAGTAATTTCTTTTCTGAAGATAAAGAGCTTTTCCATATCCATATGATATCTCACATTCATATGATAGCACCGGAATAACGCAGGAATTACATAAGCGCATTTTAGTGCGTGTGCTAATTGACTTTGACTTCCACATAGGAAGACACACTTCCAGATAGGAAGTACACTTGCAGAGAGAAAGGGTTCCGTACCCGATGGGCTCAGGCACAAAAGGGACAACGATTTAGCCCTGGCCCAACTCTACTGTCAGGTTTTCCTACACCGGAAATACACTTGAAGAGAGAAAGGGTTCAGTACCTGATGGGCTCAGGCGCTATTGGGACAAGGACGCTCAGCTCGAGAACGCCTTGCTCTCAAACGCGTGGTGTGAGACTCGAACTTGGACAAGGGGTACACGATGTCGGTGAATGACATCTCGGCTAAGAGTGCGAAAGAGCCAGGGTCCAACTCTTCTGTTGACTTCTTCCTCTTAAGGAACCAGGCTTACGGATGAGAAACGGTTCAGTACCCGTTTGACACAGGCACAGTACGTCCAATTACACGAGGCAAGTTCATAGACAGTGGAACACCTAGTGCGAGTCAGACGATAGCAAAAATTGTCTGGGCGAAGAGTCGCCACTACGCGTGCCTGGACACAGATATAGAGGCTGTCACGGGCTAAGGGTAGCCCACCCGAATTGTCAAGGCATGCCAAAATCGGATGTGCTAGGCCTACAAGGCGCATAACAGTGGCACAACGTAATCACGCTACCGGCGGAATTCGCACGGATATCCGTGATGGTTACAATGGAGCGAACGCAAAACAAACAAACACTTCCAGATATTAGACAGTCTGTTAAATGCACTTGATGCTAGGGCAATGCAAGTTGTAATTTTTGTCATGACATCACCGTCGAGTGTTAATTTTTCTTCCTAGATAGGAGAATTTGTGTACCTTTTCAAGTTGTTGTCCATTGAAAGTAATTGCGTTAGGTGAGTTGGTTAAGTCCATCATTTTTCTGTTTGATGAGTTGATTTGGAGACCTATTTTTCCTGCGATGAGTTTTAATCTATCAGTTTTTGTTTGTGCATCTTGATGGTTTTCACTCAATAGTGCAAGATCATCGGCAAAATCCAGGTCTTCTAATGTTGTTTTATTTATCCATTTGATCCCTAAATTTGCGTTAGATGTGCTTTTTCTCATAGCGCAGTCAATTTCGATATTTAATTCCGATGTTGTAATGCACAGTTTGTCACAAAATAAATCGTGTGAATGAAAAAGAATTGGAATGAACTGACTTCTGTTACACAAATCGGTCTGGACTTTACAATGTTAGTTGATTAATCCAACGATCGACGGAATGACCCAGACTTGATTAGAGAAACACCCTCCATAAATTGACGTCACTACCGGAAGTTCCCTCTACTAACTGCTCTCTAATAATTTCGTGCTACTAACTGCCTTCTACTAACTGCTCTTCATTAACTGCCATCTACTAACTGCTCTCTACTAATTGTCATTTACTAATTGCCCTCTACTAATTGCTTTCTACTAACTGCCTTCTACTAACTGCCCTCTACTAATTGCCCTCTACTAATTGCTTTCTACTAACTGCCTTCTACTAACTGCCTTCTACTAACTGCCCTCTACTAATTGCCCTCTACTAATTGCTTTCTACTAACTGCCTTCTACTAACTGCCTTCTACTAACTGCCCTCTACTAATTGCCCTCTACTAACTGCCTTCTACTATCTGCCTTCTACTAACTGCTCTCAACTAACTGCCCTCTACTAACTGCATTCTAAGAGAAGCTATCTAATAACAGCTGTTATCTGAGGAAGGTTATCAAATGGCATAAACAGTGAATAACAAAAATATACAATATAAAAATTATAAGCTACAATCTAGAACACCTTACCAAGCAACTAACATTATTGGGAGAAAATCGTGGAATTAATTCCAAATATCAGATAGACATAGACATTTACACACACTCCACATACTAGTTATGTAAAAATATCAGTTTATATATATATATATATATATATATATATATATATATATATATATATATATATATATATATATATATATATATATATACATATACACTCACACACAAGTCGAAATTTAGCTGTTTTAAGCCATACATGTATTTTAAGCAAATGCCATGACAAGTGTGACAATGAAGCAACGTAACATCAGACAGGTAGATTGACAGATGTAACGACTTGACATCAGACATATATGAACAGAGGCAAAAACAACAAACATACATATGTAGATTGGCACAGATGCACAACAGACATACATACTGGTATACACACAGCCTCATATATCACACACTACCTTGCGAGAGTCCATTTTCTGAGATTTGTGCAATGGGAGACCTGGTACAGCCTGGTTGGTCATGACCGAGATTTGGATAGAAGTCAGCGTGTCCTACTTGCTCTTTCATACCAAAACCTGCATCACAAGTTAGAGGTAAGAAATGATTACACACAAAATTAGACTACATTTCGTCAAAATCTGGTCAACAAAAAAGGTTAGGAAAAAATGACTCGTCGATATGATGTTATGATGCTAAACTGCACTCGTAGTAGGTGATGTTGCGATAGGTCGAGACTATACACTACTCTCGTGGTAGATGATGTGGAAAAATGTCGAACTGTACACTACACTCGTAGTAGATGATGTGGCGATATGTCCAGTGAAAATGGTCTCCCCCCCCCTCACAGCATTCATCTGTACAGTTATAACGTTTCATGTTGTATGACCTATACTCCGCCCCAGCCCAACCCTTATCATTTAAATGCATGTCTTGTCTCAATGTCTTACTATGTTTCTTTGATCACAAAATCCCCATAGAGGAGGAAGACGTGCTGGCTAGTGGATAGTGCACCTGTTTACTTTTTGTGACGCCAGGAACTATCAGACGTACCATGACTGTAGGTGAGTTCACAAATATGACGCCGGGGAATATAAGAAGTACCATGACTGTAGGTGAGTTCACAAATATGACGCCGGGGACTATCAGAAGTACCATGACTGTAGGTGAGTTCACAAATATGACGCCGGGGACTATCAGAAGTATCATGACTGTAGGTGAGTTCACAAATATGACGCCGGGGACTATCAGAAGTACCATGACTGTAGGTGAGTTCACAAATATGACGCCGGGGACTATCAGAAGTACCATGACTGTAGGTGAGTTCACAAATATGACGCCGGGGACTATCAGAAGTATCATGACTGTAGGTGAGTTCACAAATATGACAAGAATGATCAACTAGTTTCCTCAGACGTATATGCTTCGCTCTTGACGGGACACAACGATCCTGGTATACTGATGCACTGTATGTTAGGCTCTTGACGGGCCACAACGATCCTGGTATACTGATGCACTGGAATGCCTCCTTTCTGGGAGACATATGCATACATAAACTCCCAACACAAACATACTTGTGAGACAATTAATCTTATTTTTTACAAGCTGTGATATTAAGAAATGACCTGCTCAGGGCTAGAGGAACTACAGCATCAACATTATCACTAGATATCCACAAAGCACACATAAATATGCCTTCACAGCGAAATGAGATATACAATAGGGACATTGTCCTGAGTCAAAAGAGATCTAGAAAGGACATTGTCCTGCGTCAAGAGAGATCACATAGAAGTTTTAGAACGAACAGTAAATACAGAGAAATGGTTGCTCAGAAGATTCACGGAAAATGATGGAAATTCTACAGAAAGTTTTCGCGTATAGTGACGGAAATTCTACAGAAAGTTTTCGCATATAGTGACGGAAATTCTACAGAAAGTTTTCGCGTATAGTGACGGAAATTCTACAGAAAGTTTTCGCGTATAGTGACGGAAATTCTACAGAAAGTTTTCTCGTACAGTAAAGATATTCTACGGAAAGTTTTCGCGTATAGTGACGGATATTCTACAGAAAGTTCTCACATATAGTGACGGATATTCTACAGAAAGTTCTCACATATAGTGACGGATATTCTACAGAAAGTTCTCACATATAGTGACGGATATTCTACAGAAAGTTATCACATATAGTGACGGATATTCTACAGAAAGTTCTCACATATAGTGACGGATATTCTACAGAAAGTTATCACATATAGTGACGGATATTCTACAGAAAGTTATCACATATAGTGACGGATATTCTACAGAAAGTTATCACATATAGTGACGGATATTCTAAAAATATTTTGACAATTTCCATGGATAATGATGAAATTTACACAATTCAACATTTTATATTACCCAAATTTAGAATGCTTTGAGCCAACATTTTATATTACCCAAATTTAGAATGCTTTGAGCCAACATTTTATATTACCCAAATTTAGAATGCTTTGAGCGTCAGAGTGGATTACGTCAACGAAAACCGCGTCAGAGGGGTCCAATCTGACAGTCTTGTCCATGTTCTCATAGTAGGGACCGGCTGGGTCCAAACCTGCAATACATTTTCAAAATTATAGTTAGCGAAATGAGTAATGTAATAGTAGCAGCATCGTTGCTTGTAATAGAGGATGTTATGTTATGTTATGTTCCTCCAGGGCCATAGGCGGCGCATAGGGTAGAAACCATAGCCTTCCATTTCTGTCTTTGTGTTGCCAGGTCTTTCAATAATAGAGGATAGAGACATGGAAAACAATGACTGACAAGAGGCAGAATCTGAGATTGTTTAAACATTCTCCGAACTGGAGCAGTACAACTCCGCCTCTAACCGTGAGGAGTTCATAATTCTATTGAAATATGTTCTGGAAATAATGCCACTTGAATAATATTAGTTTGTGAAGTCTTGTTTCAGCTTTTGTTTATTTGTGTGTTTCGATTCCAACGATTTACGAGCGATGACGCTCTTGTTTCCCCATGCACAATGATGTCATAAATACTTGTTTTTTTTTTATGTTTTCATTCTACGATTAATGAGTATATATCCAATTTGACATTGGTCATGTTTTAGATGGTTGTAGGTTCCCCACAGATTGTTTTTCAGAGATGCTCCAGTGGGCTAGACTGTTAGTCTATTAACAGCAAAACTGCGGCAGTCATGTGTTATGTTGTCTGTGTTGTTGCTCGCAGTTGCAGGCTGCAGTGTCTAGTCTGCTGAATCTCATTCTCTAAATATTTTGACTTGTTCGTTTCTGCTCAATCACTTGATGTTGTTTTGCTTATGTTTGTAGTTTCCGTTTAGTTCTATCACTCTCAAGCATCATATATTCTTTTAGCAGAGGTTGAACTTGACTACAACTTTAATACATATAATATCCCAACTTTCAGTGATATGCAATGTTTTGAGAACTTGACTACAACTTTAATACATATAATATCCCAACTTTCAGTGATATGCAATGTTTTGAGAACTTGACTACAACTTTAATACATATAATATCCCAACTTTCAGTGATATGCAATGTTTTGAGAACTTGACTACAACTTTAATACATATAATATCCAACTTTCAGTGATATGCAATGTTTTGAGAACTTGACTACAACTTTAAAACATATAATATCACAACTTTCAGTGATATGCAATGTTTTGAGAACTTGACTACAACTTTAATACATATAATATCACAACTTTCAGTGATATGCAATGTTTTGAGAACTTGACTACAACTTTAATACATATAATATCCCAATATCCCAATATCCCAACTTTCAGTGATATGCAATGTTTTGAGAAGTGGAATTCTACTAAGAGATGATTTATATCTGCAGGTTAAAAAATTGTCAGAACTTTTTGTATGTCACATCCAAGATGGAAATTATATGAAAGTATTTACGTGGGAACACATTTTTAAATCCATATGACAGCATGACATCGTTGCAGCCATAGTTAGTGTCATATGACAGCATGAAATCATTACAGCCATAGTTAGTGTCATATGACAGCATGACATCGTTGCAGCCATATTTAGTGTCATATGACTGCATGACATCGTTGCAGCCATAGTTAGTGTCATATGACTGCATGACATCGTTGCAGCCATAGTTAGTGCCATATGACAGCATGAAATCGTTGCAGCTTTAGTTAGTGACATATGACTGCATGACATCGTTGCAGCCATAGTTAGTGACATATGACAGCATGAAATCGTTGCAGCCATAGTTAGTGACATATGACAGCATGAAATCGTTGCAGCCATAATTAGTGACATATGACTGCATGACATCGTTGCAGCCATAGTTAGTGTCATATGCCAGCATGACATCGTTGCAGCCATAGTTAGTGACATATGACAGCATGACATCGTTGCAGCCATAGTTAGTGTCATATGACAGCATGAAATCGTTGCAGCCATATTTAGTGTCATATGACTGCATGCCATCGTTGCAGCCATAGTTAGTGTCATATGACTGCATGACATCGTTGCAGCCATAGTTAGTGCCATATGACAGCATGAAATCGTTGCAGCCATAGTTAGTGACAAATGACTGCATGACATCGTTGCAGCCATAGTTAGTGACATATGACTGCATGACATCGTTGCAGCCATAGTTAGTGTCATATGACAGCATGACATCGTTGCAGCCATAGTTAGTGACATATGACAGCATGACATCGTTGCAGCCATAGTTAGTGTCATATGACAGCATGACATCGTTGCAGCCATATTTAGTGTCATATGACTGCATGACATCGTTGCAGCCATAGTTAGTGTCATATGACTGCATGACATCGTTGCAGCCATAGTTAGTGCCATATGACAGCATGAAATCGTTGCAGCGATAGTTAGTGACATAAGGCTACCTGCCTTCATTACTGTAATAGTTAGTGAGGTAGTATAATTGAATTGACATGGCATGCAGGTGGTTTATTGAGGTAAGATATTTGAATTGTCATAGTATACAAGGAGTTTAGTGAGATAAGATATTTGAATTGTCATAGCATACAAGAAGTTTAGTGAGATAAGATATTTGAATTGGAATAGCATAGGAGTTTAGTGAGATAAGATATTTGAATTGGAATAGCATGCAAGAAGGATGGCATTTTATTGTCTATTGATTAATTTACCATTATTGTTGTTGCTACTGATATTCTTATTCTTATTGCTGATGTTGTGACTGGTATTATTTTTATTGCTGATGTTGTGACGGGTATTATTTTTATTGCTGATGTTGTGACTGGTATTATTCTTATTACTGATGTTGCTCTTATTATTGTAGATATTATTGATGTTGTTGCTATTGTTATTGTTATAAGAATAAGATGCAATAAGTCATCAGTAAGGATACATTCTATCGATCATGTTTTAAAATACTGATGATGACATTCAACAAGACTATTCTATGATTAAGATATGTGGATGTCATATGAAATAGATTTGTACAAGCTGATACCGAGTCACACGTGTGTACACTGTACAAGCTGATACCGAGTCACACGTGTGTACACTGTACAAGCTGATACCGAGTCACACGTGTGTACACTGTACAAGCTGATACCGAGTCACACGTGTGTACACTGTACAAAATGGTATAATAAATATTTAAATAAAGAAGTAAATAGTTAAACATCGTCCAATATATACATTTACCTGTTATTCTTCCAAGTCCAGGTACTCTCTCCCCTGCATACCCTGCAACATGGGCTCCAAGACTGTGCCCTATTATTTGAAAATCAGCGGCGGAAGCACCATTGGAGCGCTGAGAATGTGTAAAATTTGCGGTTAAGATTATATCCAGCTGTAATAATGATGCATCATATCCTTGCTATCACACATAAACAGATAGTCTCATGGTGTATCATATCAGTATCATCAAACATAAACAGATAGTTTCATCGTGTATCATATCAGTATCATCAAACATAAACAGATAGTCTCATGGTGTAGCATATCAGTATCATCAAACATAAACAGATAGTCTCATGGTGTAGTATATCAGTGCCATCAAACATAAACAGATAGTTTCATGGTGTATAATATCAGTATCATCAAACATAAACAGATAGTTTCATCGTGTATCATATCAGTATCATCAAACATAAACAGATAGTCTCATGGTGTAGCATATCAGTATTATCAAACATAAACAGATAGTTTCATCGTGTATCATATCAGTATCATCAAACATAAACAGATAGTTTCATCGTGTATCATATCAGTATCATCAAACATAAAAAGATAGTTTCATGGTGTATCATATCAGTATCATCAAACATAAACAGATAGTTTCATCGTGTATCATATCAGTATCATCAAACATAAACAGATAGTTTCATCGTGTATTATATCAGTATCATCAAACATAAACAGATAGTCTCATGGTGTATCATATCAGTATCATCAAACATAAACAGATAGTTTCATGGTGTATCATATCAGTATCATCAAACATAAACAGATAGTTTCATGGTGTATCATATCAGTATCATCAAACATAAACAGATAGTTTCATTGTGTATCATATCAGTATCATCAAACATAAACAGATAGTTTCATCGTGTATCATATCAGTATCATCAAACATAAACAGATAGTTTCATCGTGTATCATATCAGTATCATGAAACATAAACAGATAGTCTTATGGATATTTGAAATAATTTCCCTTCTACATTTTCATAATTATATAAAAACTAGGAGATGGAAAGTTTTTCTGTTGCAGTGTTTCACATCTTCAGCAGCTCTTCACCGAACTCATTAATGACAGACTTATCGTAAAAACAACAAGAGGCATACCAAGACTAGGATGAGCAGCCTACATAATATCGAAGTCCTTCTGAACATCACACTAGAAGAGGCTGGATAGCTATCAAAGAGGCGATAGACTTATAGAGTGACAGTCACGACAATGTGCTGCATAGGATAAGTCAGAAAGATAATGTCCCTAACAGAGCAAGTAAAGATCAATATGATGTTCCGATTAATATGTGCCCATGCAGTAAGGGAATCAATATTTCTGTTATATCATCAAACATGGTTTAATATATCGCACGCTGGGAGAGAATCATTACTTTCGTTATCACCAAACTTGATGGTTTAATTGATTCGCATCGTGTGCCGATAAAGCGGAGAGACTATTTTTTGAACTAATCAAATGTCGAGTGATTGTATTTTCGAATAGTCGTTAAGTATGCAACAGCGTACAGAGTCAAATTTGTTCACGACAAAGTCAGTTAAGACAGTCAAGTTCACGTTCTTTCTAGAAAAGTATATCTAGCTTGAGAATAACGTTTTGAATTGGAAGTCATTCTTCAGACAGCTTGCCAGTTCAATCAAGCGCAACTGTGGGGGATCTGAAATCATTAGCTTTAAATGACAAGCAGCAAAGAAAATATATTTTGAAATAGAAAAATATAAAAACTGAAAAAATGTTGCAACCTGCTGAGCTTTTCCGTACAAATTGTAGGTTGCTTGATCGATAAACTGAGAGTGGCACAAGAAGTGAATCTAATCGGTGTAATTAAGATAAAATCAATGCCTTAACCAATCTCTGGCGGGTACATGTGTACTTTCCTAGCAGTGTCTTATGACTCGCTACTGTCTATCCTAACCCAAAACCTTTATTATTATGTTTTCCTGTTATTCAGTCATAATTATTTTCTTATTCATCAAGCTATTTATAGTGCTTGAATGTGTATCATAACAATTGATAGTGTATTATAACAATTGATAGTGTATTATAACAATTGATAGTGTATCACATAGACTGATAGTATATAGTAGCAATTGATCAGCAGTGAATAATTAGGCTTTGATAATGTTAGTCGTAAACCAAACCATATTCATATCAGCATGTACTCATGTCACTCATTCATATCAGCATGTACTCATGTCACTCATTCATATCAGCATGTACTCATGTCACTCATTCAAAAGTTTTGGTAATTCATTATGACGGATTGTCAGTTACAAGACAATGTGTGTACCAGTGTTGTAGCTAACGTAATACGACACGCGGTGACATACATGAAATTACAGCATTATTGTCACGACAGAAAGCGCTGTTAAATGTTTATTTTTTTATTTTAAAGATGGTCCTTAACTCAGGTACCAGAGGACAAGCTATGTTTATTCTTTCTTGTCTATGGCGATCAACACCAGAAGCAAAGATAAATCAAATACAACAGTACTCAGACTTTTATACATATCAATAATAAATCAAATACAACAGTACTCAGACTTGTATACATATCAATAATAAATCAAATACAACAGTACTCAGACTTGTATACATATCAATAATAAATCAAATACAACAGTACTCAGACTTTTATATATATCAATAATACATCAAATACAAAAGTACTCAGACTTTTATACATATCAATAAACTAGTACATAATCAGTTCATACACCCGTCACTGTACTCACAATCAGCTCATTGATAAATACAGCAATTTGAGCACCGACAACCCTGGTATTCGCCGTTGCCTGTGAGTAAGGTGGTTGGTTGCCGTGTGACCAATCCACAATGAAGACGTTATAATCGCCATGTTTCAGAAGCTCATCCTTCAAGTCCTAATTTTCACAAGAACATATTTGATACAATTTAGTAATGATTGCTTGAATGAAGGTTATATTCTACACAGGTCATTCTTATTTGAGCATACTCTCTCTACATGGTACATAGATTGTTCAATTATTGTTGAAGTTTTAGGCGCCATTAATTAAAACCCCTTATCACCGGCAAGTCCATACAATAGTCAGTTAATCGTTTCCCCTCCCGGTAGGCTTATTGTCTATTATCTTTTACAAGGTGAATGATTGATGTTGGTATCCAAAATTCCGTTAAGTATAGAGGTTGAGCCTTAGTTGTTGTTCCATGGCCAGATGTATCGCCTTGGTTGCGTTGAGTCAATTTTTGTTCATGGTTATCGCGATGTTTTCTGTCCACAATTTTTTTTTAGGTCTACCTTTGGCTTTATGTCCAAATATTCTTTAGTATATACTGTGTTTGGTATTTGATTTGGATTCATTCTCATAAGGTGACCGAACCATTTTACTTGTTGTCTTTCGATATGTTTAATACATGACATTATACCTACTCTGTTTATTGTATTTACTTATACCTACTCTGTATTGTTGTTTTGTGTGTGTGTGTGTGTGCGTGTGTGTGTGTGTCATATTAAGAGACATAACATCATGGAAAGATTAATAGCTGAAGGCAGAGTAAACGGCAACACGGGTAGAGGGCGCCGAAGACAACGATTGTACAGTGATATATAAGATTGCTTAAGTATGTCTTTAGCTGCGGCAGGTATAGTAGCCCAGACTCGCGGAGTGTTCAGAGGATCCATAAGGAAGACCACGTTCTGGAAAGAATACGTCACATGATGAAACCTACTCTGTTTAGTTTATCTACTTATACCTACAGATAACACCCTCCATATTATGTTTAGTTTATCTACTTATACCTACAGATAACACCTACATATTATGTTTGCTTCTAGATACTTTACGGCAGGATCGGGAATTACTTCATGAGATATACAGTAATAAATCAAATGTATATATTTAAATGTATAAATCAAATGTATATATTTAAATGTATAAATCAAATGTATATATTTAAATGTATAAATCAAATGTATATATTTAAATGTATAAGTCAAATGTATATATTTAAATGTATAAATCAAATGTATATATTTAAATGTATAAATCAAATGTATATATTTAAATGTATAAGTCCCCGCCGAAGACGGATGTGTCGGGCAATTGGCGCAAATAAAACGGCGACACAACGCATTTCCATTCTCTGGACTACATCCTGCTGGAAATCCAATAATGACCATGGTCCTGCTACAAGAGAGATCCAGCAGGAGTTTGAGAATGAACGCTGAAGAAGAAGAAGAAATGTATAAGTCAAATAAGTAGAATGTAAATGATCGGCTTTCGAACTACGATAATTACGAGCTAGTTTAGTTTGTGGGTCAGGCCCATTTACGACTGTACTAATTCTCTCTGAAATATTAAATAAACCGCCACTGGTTTATAAACTTTCCGACTGACAATCGGTCAACAACGATTTGGACACTGGTACGAGATTCGTTTCATTATTGTGGACCTCGCTCACCACCGTAGGCAGAGTGTGTGTGACAAGTATTTCAGTCTATTTGCTCCTATGTGGTTTTGCGGTTTTATTTATAGCTCGTCAGCCGAAGTTGAAAATGACCATTCAGCTCAACTGGAATGATGATGTCTGTCCACTATGACAAATGAGTCCTAAGCGTGCTTGGAATTGTCTACCATACTCTAGGCATGTGTGCAAGGAGTCTGTGGGACAGTGATAAGTTTTTGCCTTTCTTCTTGCGCGTTTTTGTTGTGCTGCTTGCTGTCTGTGGTCCTCTCGCTGGACCACTCTTTATTCTGCAACGCCAGTCCGATCTGTCTTGTGCAAGATTATCCCATGAGTTTGTGACTATTTTGAAGTGAGTCAGTAAGAGTGTCTTTAAAACGAATTCTTTTTCCTTCTGCCTTGCGGAAGACGGCATGGAATTCTCCATATAACAATTGGTAGACGATGATTTTGTATGCGTACCATGTGTCCTGCCCAGCGTGTCTGCAGCTTCATCAACATTAATGTTTGCTTACCGACTTAGATTTCATCAACATTGTATGTATGCTTACAGACTTAGATTTCATCAACATTGTATGTATGCTTCATACAGTTCGTAGTCAGCATACAGTTCGCAATCAGCATACAGTTCGTAGTCAGCATGTAGTTCGTAATCAGCATACAGTTTGTAGTTAGCATATAGTTCGTAGTCAGCATACAGTTTGTAGTCAGCATACAGTTTGTAGTCAGCATACAGTTCGTAGTCAGCATACAGTTCGTAGTCAGCATACAGTTCGCAATCAGCATACAGTTCGTAGTCAGCATATAGTTCGTAATCAGCATACAGTTCGTAGTCAGCATATAGTTCGCAGTCAGCATACGATGCGCTGTAATATTTATATGTATTAGAAACCCACTATAAGAACTTACCGCTAACCATGTAGCGCTACTTGGATGGTTGAGAAAACCGTGAACAATGAACTTTGTTGGTCGTTTTCGGAAATGTGTCAAAATTGTACCAGCAGTCTCTGGGTGTCTGGCATCAACTTCCTGTGGAGTTGTTGGTGCTTCCTTCGAATACAACTGGAATTTCGTCCTAAAGAGTTGAAAATCGATATTAAAATTGAATTGAAAAGAGATAAAGCAAAGCCATTGTTGGGTTACAGCAAGTTGTATGTATGCCTGTCGTGTCTTATAGTTCATACCGTGGTGCGATTCACTATCATGTCTTATAATTTCTGGGCAAGGCAAGATAAGAAATGAAGCGATATGGAGACCAACAGATCCAATTAATATGAAGCGACATGGAGACAAAAATATGAGGATAAAAAATGTAACCAAATGGAGACAAACAGACCACGGTAAGAAATGATTCGATATGAAGACGGACAAACCACAATAAAAAATTATTCGATATGAAGACGGACAGATCAAGATCTGGTGGACACTCTGATTAAGAAGAAAACATAATGGATACAATATCAGGAAATCAGTAAATGATATAGCTAGAACATCAATGACACGAAACATATAGGGAAAGAAGAAACAAGAAAGATATAGAATAGAAACAGATGGAGGAATATACCGTGAAATTCTGGATATAGATTTGAATTACATTGAATGTGGCTGAGACTCCAAGGAGAAACTTGGATAAGCTTCCTTGCGGCATATGCACTCACGGATGTGCTCAACCTAAGTGCTTGAACTGCGTGCTTGAAATATGAAGTGAGTGTTGAATGTAAGGTCTATACGGCATTTCTCATGAATCTTTGCAATGTCAATTAAGAAAGGGATACGGGCAATTGCACACATATTTGGGTGTCTAGAAACTAGTTCTTCTCTGCCCCTACAGCCAACATACATGTATTTACGTCTACATACACGTATACACTATACGGGTACATAGAACACACATTCACTGACATGCATATAATCTTACATATACACTCACATGCATATAATCTCACATATACAGTAACACGCATATACTCTTACACATATTCGAATATATTTCATTCATTGAATTCGTATAGCCAATTAGTCGGCTCAATTAATTCCTTGAATTGTCACAAAGCTAATTGATCGGCTTTCCAGATAATCTTTAATTATCCATTTTCGTCCGGAGGTTAAAAAAATACTTAAAGGTGGACGAGTTAGAAAAGATAATGCGGAAATCGGCAGGGGGACACGTTTAATATATGCTGACACTGCAATTTTCCCACTTAGTCATCAGCAATTTATGGTGCACACAGATCAAGGTACTGTTCGTCAACTCGTGTTAGCAGTTTTTGCCCTATCAACATTTCCAGAAAGTATAAATAACCCTCGTTACTGCGTAGTCACTGCTTCCATGTGCCTGCTTTTACCCATTACGCGTGATAGGACGACCTTTAGTGCATTTCAACTTACAGAATTAGGTCTGGTGACTCCGGTAGTACAGATATCCCTCTTTCAGCTGCGGAAAATGGTGGATCAGTGGTGAAACAGCCCAGTTTATCAAAACATGTAGAACTTCCTGAATAGGAATAAGACAAAAAAACATGTAAGCATTTACAGTACATCTTATTTAGTCAAGCGGATCTGGGTCAACATAGTTTAAGACGTGTACATCAAAACAGATCTAGATCAAATGTAACATTAATCAAGTTACAATATCCTTCTTAATAGACAAAACAGATCTAGATCAAATGTAACATTAATCAAGTTACAATATCCTTCTTAATAGACAAATTGTTTTCATACAAGGATGTTCTCATCTTTCATTCATATTGTGAGCACCGCTGACATGCAAGAAAACATATACCAATTCGTATTGTGAGCACCGCTGACATGTAACATATTGTGAGCACCACTGACATGTAACAGATTGTGATGTAATATAAATACATACATACGTTAGATATAAATGCATACACATGTGTGATATATATACATACATATGATATATATATATATATATACATACATATGTGTGATATAAATGCATACACATGTGTGATATATATACATACAAATGTGATATATATATATATATATATATATATATATATATATATATATATATAAATATATATACATACATATGTGTGATATAAATGTATACATATGTGATATATATATATATATATATATATATATATATATATATATATATATATATATATATATATATATATATATATATATATATATGTGTGTTATAAACTGACGAGGTTAGTGAAGTAAGCTATGTGAACTCACTTTCTAGTCATCATGTCAACGTTCGCAGCTTCATAACGTTCTGGTTAATCTTGTTATAGTTCATGCTGTGTCGCGGTTGTAGCCATCACGTTTTATAGTTCATGTCTGTCGCGGTTGTGACCATCATGTTTTATAGTTCATGCCGTGTGCCCGTTGTGACTATCTTGTTTTATAGTTCATGTCTGTCGCGGTTGTGACCATCATGTTTTATAGTTCATGCCGTGTGCCCGTTGTGACTATCTTGTTTTATAGTTCATGTCTGTCGCGGTTGTGACCATCACGTTTTATATTTCAATGCGTGTGGCGAATGTGACTTTCGTGTCTTTCCGCAGCCTTATGTCTCGTGATGCTGTAAATAATTTCCGATACCAATGTTCTTCTATGTTCTCCAGTGCCCTAATGTTCTCCTATGCCCCAATTTTCTCATGTCCTAATGTTCTCCTATGCCTTAATGTTCTCTTATGCCCCAATGCTATAATATGCTCCAATGTTACCCTATGCCCCAATACCAGGTTGTCAAGTATCTTCTCCTTTCCTCTCCCACCATACCCTCCTTGTTTTTCAACTTGCATGTTGTCACAATATTTTCCATCATTCCTCTTCCCTTGATGCCTCCAAATATGTGGACTGTGTCTTTCTAATGCTAGTGAGCAGTAACCTTTTTTTGAATTAATTTTTTCTCAACATATTTTCTGTGTGTTTTTTTATCGGTCTTTGGGTGTAATTACCACGAACAATGTCCCTGCTGGCCTTTATATACTATTTAATCTTCAGGTAACTCCGGTAAGAGGTACTTGTGTAAGAGGTTGTATGTAGATTTAATTAGTTGTGTAAGACATTATTTTGAATATTTCAAACTCAAAGTGAAATATTACCGATAACGGATATACAAAGACAAAAGAATAGATATCACATGGATATCGATGAGTCTACGTGACTGTACATCGGACGATGGATTTGGTTGCGTTGACCCGAAAGCTAAGCAAAGAATAATAACACTGTTACCTGCCGTACATATCGTAAGAGGTGACTAAGTAGATTAGGCATATAGTTGGTTGCGTCATGACATAGGAGCTCGAAGTAATCCAAATAATTATGTCATTTTGTAATATTAAAACATAACCCAATTAAGAGTAACTCAAAATATGAATTTATCTGCAATAACCCAACGATAACGATAACCCAACAAGTAAAACATTATCAATATCTCGGACACATAGTCACAAATGATGGCAGATGTGAAACAGAAGTTACAAGGAGAATAGGGGGCTAAATGTACATTCAATGACAAGAGGAAAATAGTAACATCTAAACAGATTATAAACCAGTTAAAAATGAGAATTATAAAATGCTACATCTAATCTATATAAATTATGTATGGCTCAGAAACATGGATACTAAATAAACAATTAGAAGACAGAATTGATGCCTTTGAGATGTGGGTATATAGAAGAATAGGAAGAACATCGTGGAAGGAGAACAAACAAGGAGGTTCAAAAACACTTAATGTGAAGATAGAACTACTAAGAGAAATAACTATTAGGCAAATAACATATTTTGGACATATTAAAAGGCATGTCACGTTATTGAAGACCTTACAGAGTAACATCACAGGATGGAGAGATTACAGTCTAGCAGAGTGCACCACCAAGACAAGAAAAAGGGAATGTTGGAGGTCTGTTGCAGCCAACCTTCGTTGCGGAGACGGAACTTGATGGTGATGAAAATATGATGAAGACGGACGTGTCGCTCTGGAATGCACACATACAAAAACTAGCAGTAACTAAAAACATCCAGGAAAATTAGACATACAAATGTGAACACACAAGATGACGAATGTTGTATGAATCAAATGTGAACACACAAGATGACGAATACTGTGTGAATCACCTACGTCTGTTGACTGTTTTCTCAGAATCCAATGTAATAGTCTTCATCTCAACAATTGACAATATCAGCGCGATACACAACACAACAGACATCTTCTTGACCGTAACAACTGAGTCTTTAACGGCCAGATTTTGAAACTGCTTTTGTTGTTAGCACTGACCAGAGCCAGTGTTGTTTTGTAGATCACGAACATCTGATTAGCTCGGTCGTTTTATCTAGTTAGAATACAACAGGAGATAATCCATACTGTAGCACCCAACAAACGTAGTCTAGCGTAACGTTTCTATGTAACCCAGATGTGTTTATTGTTCATTTCCAAATACAAGATTATAGATACTTGATTTGATTTGAACACAACAAATAGTGCATGCAGGAATATGTGTATACAAATACTCACAGAGTATTAATAATTTAATGTGAACGATAAATTCAGAGATAATTTGACTGTCTGGAGCAGCGAATTTCTTTATCAGTGAAATAATTGTAATTCAAATATTAAAATTTACAGTATACAATGCAATAGTGTGTAGGGCCGTAGCTACGATTTTGGAAAAAGAGTGAGGGAGTTCCTAAAATATTTTAAAATTAGGACCGTAGTATATCCTGTTCTGTTATATAGAGGTGACGTAGTAGTGTAAGGCGGAAGGGGGGGGTAAGGGTTCAAGTACTTTCTTTATTTGTTATGCATTGTCAATTAACCGGGGGAGGGGAGAGTGTTATTGAAAATCTAAACAAAACTCCTCTGAATATTCGATAATGATCCGGATATCATGGTGACTGGATGACCAGAGCCGCTCGTGGTGACTGGATGACCAAGACCGCTCGTGGTGACTGGATGACCAGAAACGCTCGTGGTGACTGGATGACCAAGACCGATCGTGGTGACTGGATGACCAGGAACGCTCGTGGTGACTGGATGACCAGAACCGCTCGTGGTGACTGGATGACGAAGACCGCTCGTGGTGACTGGATGATCAGGAACGATCGTGGTGACTGGATGACCAAGACAGCTCGTGGTGACTGGATGATCAGGAACGCTCGTGGTGACTGGATGACCAAGACCGCTCGTGGTGACTGAATGACCAGAAACGCTCGTGGTGACTGGATGACGAAGACTGCTCGTGGTGACTGGATGATCAGGAACGCTCGTGGTGACTGGATGACCAAGACCGCTCGTGGTGACTGGATGACCAGGAACGCTCGTGGTGACTGGATGACCAGAACCTCTCGTGGTGACTGGATGACCAAGACCGCTCGTGGTGACTGGATGATCAGGAACGATCGTGGTGACTGGATGATCAAGATAGCTCGTGGTGACTGGATGATCAGGAACGCTCGTGGTGACTGGATGACCAAGACCGCTCGTGGTGACTGGATGACCAGGAACGCTCGTGGTGACTGGATGACCAAGACCGCTCGTGGTGACTGGATGATCAGGAACGATCGTGGTGACTGGATGATCAAGACAGCTCGTGGTGACTGGATGATCAGGAACGCTCGTGGTGACTGGATGACCAAGACAGCTCGTGGTGACTGGATGACCAGAACCGCTCGTGGTGACTGGATGACCAGGAACGCTCGTGGTGACTGGATGACCAGAACCGCGCTATTCATTAATTTCTTATGGTTAAATGATTTGACATCAACATCAAACCCATAACCCTTGAGGATCGTAGGGTTGTCAGTCTGGAAACATCAAGACACAAATTTCGCCATATCTCTCTGTTCTCAGTTCTGTGTTTACGAGCGGAGAATCTTAATCCTGCCTAATCGTTCATATTATCAATCTATACTTTTCTCTGACCTCCTCTTAAGCATGTCCAATCTTTCATATTATCAATCTATACTTTTCTCTGACCTCCTCTTCTTCCCCCCTCAACTGTTCCATGCAAAATATTTTGGAAAGAGAATTGTGCCTCAGCACGTGACCAAACCACACAAGTTTGCGATGCTTTGAGATGGATGTTCTTGTTGACCTGCAAGAATATTTATGTTGTTTCTGACGTATATGTTAGTTGTGTGTTCTGTATAATGAATACGTAATATTTGTTTTTAATTCATAAAACTGACGGTAATTCAACCAGATACGTTCTAGCGGTACGAGATGTGATCTCGTCAAGACGTTCAAACTGTGTACTCAAGTCACTGAGAACGGACCAATCGAGACACGGACTATTACAACAACAACAACGAACTTACTATACAATTATTGAGGTATCATCAGGAACACACACATACAACATCCGTAGTCATACTTTAAGGATCTATATGTCTGCTTATAAATATATCGATTCGGTGCCGCTAGATTGCTTTCAAATGTCTGTATTCTCATCTCCATTTCTGTTGTAATGGTCCAACTATCACATGCGTACAAAATAATATGTATTATTATAAACTCTGTTCACTCTAAGATTGAAGTGGGTCAACGTTTCTGATTGGTTGTTGGAAACAGAATGCATTAAATGATTGTTAAGTGTCCAATAATGTTGTTTTTAAATTTTATTTTTAAAAGTTTAAAAACAAAAAACATTTTAAATAATTATGTTTTTACATGCCATCAGCTTTTTAAAAATCACAATTTGTCGTGAAGTACTGTGGGGGTGTTTTTTGATCCACTTCATTCTTAGAGTGAACAGAGTATTATATAGGTTTATTTTCACGGCTGTACTTATTCTGCTCTTGCATATGTTATATAATCTGGACATTGTAGTCAAAGCTATTTCAAGTCTAGTCTGTATTTCTTTGCTAGTGCTTTCATCGCTGTTCACATAAGAGCATAATATTTCAATCTATCAACTAAGTATTTCAATCTATCAACTAAGTATTTCAATCTATCAACTAAGTATTTCAATCTATCAACTAAGTATTTCAATCTATCAACTAAGTATTTCAATCTATCAACTACTGTGATATAACCAAATTGAAATGGTGTAACTCTGTTTAAAGAAGCGTATCTCACCATGAGCGGTACTTTTATCCCCCCCCCCAAGTCTTTATCTCCCTCGACCCTTATAGTTGCATAGATGTGTATATACTTTATAGATGTGTCCACAAAGGGAGCTAAGAAGGAAATGTGTCCTAAAAGGGGGATAAGTAAGAAAATGTGATCCATTAGGGGGACCAGTGAAGAAAATATGTCCCAAAAGGGACCAGTGAAGAAAATATGTTCCAAAAGGGACCAGTGAAGAAAATGTGTCCCTAAAAGAGGCCAAAGAAATAAATGTCCCAAAAGGGGTCAGTGAAGAAACTATGTCCCTCAAGGGATCAAGGAAGAAGTGTCTCAAAGGGGGCCTAGCAAGAAACTGTGTCCTAAAAGGGAGCCAAGGATGATTATGTGTCCCACAAGGAGACCAAGCAAGAACATATGTCCCAAAAAGGGGCCACGGGCTAAGTAAGGTTGAGAACCACTGTATTGTCCCTTTGACTTGATGTAGCTAGTTATGCGCCCGCTATTTCACAACACTCACTGCCTTTGTAATAGATTCGCCACTGAAATGTGAACTGCCATATGACACATTTGTGATGCTTCAATACAGATAAGGTCTTTATGCAATTTCTAGCAGGTAACTGAATTATTTAGCGAGAATTTTGAGGAGTGGAGACCTGGGAATTAAAAAATTTTCAAGGTCTGTCCCATCACCATCAACTCGTTTATATGTAACATCTGTCCTGTCAACATGAGCTAGTTTATATGTAACATCTGTCCTGTCAACATCAACTCGTTTATATGTAACATCTGTCCTGTCAACATCAACTCGTTTATATGTAACATCTGTCCTGTCAACATCAACTCGTTTATATGTAGCATCTGTCATGTCAACATGAGCTAGTTTATATGTAACATCTGTCCTGTCAACATAAACTCGTTTATATGTAACATCTGTCATGTCAACATGAGCTAGTTTATATGTAACATCTGTCAAGTCAACATGAGCTAGTTTATATGTAAAATCTGTCCTGTCAACATCAACTTGCTTATATGTAACATCTGTCATGTCAACATCAACTTGTTTATATGTAACATCTGTCATGTCAACATCAACAGGTTTATATGTAACATCTGTCATGTCAACATCAACAGGTTTATATGTAACATCTGTCATGTCAACATCAACTTGCTTATATGTAACATCTGTCATGTCAACATCAACTTGTTTATATGTAAAATCTGTCCTGTCAACATCAACGTGTTTATATGTAACATCTGTCCTGTCAACATGAGCTAGTTTATATGTAAAATCTGTCCTGTCAACATCAACTTGCTTATATGTAACATCTGTCATGTCAACATTAACTTGTTTATATGTAACATCTGTCATGTCAACATCAACAGGTTTATATGTAACATCTGTCATGTCAACATCAACTTGTTTATATGTAACATTTGTCCTGTCAACATCAACTTGTTTATATGTAACATCTGTCATGTCAACATCAACTCGTTTATATGTAACATCTGTCCTGTCAACATGAGCTAGTTTATATGTAACATCTGTCCTGTCAACATCAACTTGTTTATATGTAACATCTGTCATGTCAACATCAACTTGTTTATATGTAACATTTGTCCTGTCAACATCAACTTGTTTATATGTAACATTTGTCCTGTCAACATCAACTTGTTTATATGTAACATCTGTCATGTCAACATCAACTCGTTTATATGTAACATCTGTCATGTCAACATGAGCTAGTTTATATGTAACATCTGTCCTGTCAACATCAACTTGTTTATATGTAACATCTGTCATGTCAACATCAACTTGTTTATATGTAACATTTGTCCTGTCAACATCAACTTGTTTATATGTAACATTTGTCATGTCAACATCAACTTGTTTATATGTAACATTTGTCCTGTCAACATCAACTTGTTTATATGTAACATCTGTCCTGTCAACATCAACTTCTTTGTATGTAACATCAACTATTGCGTCTGTAACATCAACTATTTTGTATGTACCATTACTATTTTGTATGTAACATCAACTATTTTCTAGGTAACATCAACTATTTTGTATGTTACATCAACTATTTTGTTTGTAACTTAAATATGTGTCAGTATGCATGAGATCAAGTTTCTACAAAAGAAAATAATGTATAACGGTCATGAAGACCAGTAATGTACATAGGCATATACAATTTCAAAATCAGTCATTGGTTTGTGAGTTATTTTATAAGATTTTTTATCTAAACTTGTTCAGAAAGCAATGACTACCTACTGAAGGTATTTAAATTGTCTATAATTACTACATCCACAAACTCCACGATGGAACAATACGTCCTCAATAAGATATGTTAATAACGTAATTCTCTAATACTGAGCGCGATGTTGTGAAACAAGCACCGTAGTAATTGTACCATGTTGGTGCTGCCGTCGTGTTATTGCACATAGTAATTGTACCATGTTGGTGCTGCCGTCGTGTTATTGCACATAGTAATTGTACCATGTTGGTGCTGCCGTCGTGTTATTGCACATAGTAATTGTACCATGTTTTTGCTGCCGTCGTGTTATTGCACATAGTATTTGAACCATGTTGGTGATACCGTCGTGTTATTGCACATAGTAATTGTACCATGTTGGTGCTGCCGTCGTGTTATTGCACATAGTAATTGTACCATGTTGGTGCTGCCGTCGTGTTATTGCACATAGTAATTGTACCATGTTTTTGCTGCCGTCGTGTTTTTGCACATAGTAATTGTACCATGTTGGTGCTGCCGTCGTGTTATTGCACATAGTAATTGTACCATGTTGGTGTTGCCGTCGTGTTATTGCACATAGTAATTGTACCATGTTGGTGCTGCCGTCGTGTTATTGCACATAGTAATTGTACCATGTTGGTGCTGCCGTCGTGTTATTGCACATAGTAATTGTACCATGTTTTTGCTGCCGTCGTGTTATTGCACATAGTAGTTGTACCATGTTGGTGCTGCCGTCGTGTTATTGCACATAGTAATTGTACCATGTTGGTGCTGCCGTCGTGTTATTGCACATAGTAATTGTACCATGTTGGTGCTGCCGTCGTGTTATTGCACATAGTAATTGTACCATGTTGGTGCTGCCGTCGTGTTATTGCACATAGTAATTGTACCATGTTGGTGCTGCCGTCGTTTTATTGCACATAGTAATTGTACCATGTTGGTGCTGCCGTCGTGTTATTGCACATAGTAATTGTACCATGTTGGTGCTGCCGTCGTGTTATTCTATCTATCTTCGCTAAACCCTTTGTTGCCTTTCAGCGTCAGGGGTAGAAGAGTTTTCTGGAGATGGCCCTTGTGTGTGCTAGGTATATTGTGGAGTTTGTCGCCTCTTTTATTTCGGTAGTCCGTCGTATTCGTGGTCGGCCTCTAGGTCTGCCTTCACTGTATCTGTGTAGCATAGCTTGCTGTGGTATGCTGTCTGATGGTAGTCTCTGATGTGTGTGAACTATTTAATCTGTTGTCTTTTAATATATTCCAAGATTGGAGTGGTACCGGTTCTTTGTCCTAATGTCCTCATTTCTCACTCTGTCTCTTAGCGATATTCTTAGGATTCTGCGCAAGCATGCCATTTCATCTGTCACAAGTTTACAGTTATCTTGTACTGTCGTTGTCCATGTTTGACTTGGTAACACAGCGTTGGTATAATAATTGTTTTTAATAGTGGTAACAAAACATTGGTATAACAATTGTTGTTAATAGTGTTATTTTGGCGTTTAAATCTACATTTTTGTTTCTGAAGATTGGTGTAATTTGTCCTAGGGTTTGGTATGCTTTACTACATCTATTGTGTATTGCTATGCGTCTCCTGCCGTCTATTGGTAAATTGCTTCCTAGGTATGTGAATTCTGTCACTTGTTTAAGTCTGCTGTTTCAAATATATATTAGTGTTTCTATCTGTTCTTCCTATCTTCATTACTTCGGTCTTCTCTATATTTATCTTCATGTTAAGGGTTTGACATGTTTGATGAACTATGTCGTTTTATTGTGCATAGTATTTGAGCTATGTTGGTGATGCCGTCATGTTATTGTACATCAAATGGCAAGTTTACTTGTATGTAGGGCATGTAGTTATTATTTGTTGCTTCAAGACAGTTTTGAGTACGGGTTTATGATTGTGAGGGTACGCTCATCTTTTATTAAATTGTCATAGTCTCCATCAAATTATAATCGAGAGTATTACTTAGATGTTCCCGTTTCTTTCAAATTAATATCTAAAGTGTTGCAACTATTTCAAATTAATATCTAAAGTGTTGCAACTATTTCAAATTAATATCTAAAGTGTTGCAACTATTTCAAATTAATATCTAAAGTGTTGCAATTATTTCAAATTAATATCTAAAGTGTTGCAACTATTTCAAATTAATATCTAAAGTGTTGCAACTATTTCAAATTAATATCTAAAGTGTTGCAACTATTTCAAATTAATATCTAAAGTGTTGCAATTATTTCAAATTAATATCTAAAGTGTTGCAACTATTTCAAATTAATATCTAAAGTGTTGCAACTATTTCAAATTAATATCTAAAGTGTTGCAACTATTTCAAATTAATATCTAAAGTGTTGCAACTATTTCAAATTAATATCTAAAGTGTTGCAACTATTTCAAATTAATATCTAAAGTGTTGCAACTATTTCAAATTAATATCTAAAGTGTTGCAACTATTTCAAATTAATATCTAAAGTGTTGCAACTATTTCAAATTAATATCTAAAGTGTTGCAACTATTTCAAATTAATATCTAAAGTGCTGCAACTATTTCAACTGAATATCTAAAGTTACAACTATATAAAATGTACATCTAAATTGTTGCACATCTTTCAAATGAATATCTAAAGAACTGCAATCTGACTAAATATCAAACGTACTGTAAGATGACATTATCCATGCGTATAGTTGATTACTTAAGTAGTTGATTACTCCGGTGGTATCGGCTTCCAATATTTTAATAGATGTGGTATTCCCATGAATGAATCATTTGGCATGTGGTATATGCGTTTCTCTCTCTCTCTCTCTCTCTCTCTCTCTCTTTCTACAAATATAACACATGGGAGGTGGTATTGCTATCATATCGATATATATCTCACTTTTACAATGAAATTATAACAGGAGACACACCATGGTCAGAGTAATATCACTAGGTCTATATCGTTGCCACCGTACTTGCTTGACACTTGTCATGCAACCACCCTCGGTACATACTCGGTCTATACCAACGCAATCATCATCTAGATATATTGTTCATGTGTGTGTTGGAAGTAACGTTGTCGCATAATGTGCTATTTAAATGTATTAATTAAGTATTTAAACGTATCAACTAAGTATTTAAATATATCATTCTTGATTACGAACAAGTGTCACAGCACTGGTGGCATTCCCATATATGCTCTGCTTACCGTTCCGTCAGCCATCTAAAAGTGCTCAGTGTCCCAGTCAGTTGCTGATTACGCGTTCTTTTGATCTTTACAGAGAGGGAGCATTTTCTCACATCACCTCTAGTCACTCCCATTTCTACCATTCTCTAAATATGTACATTGTCACGTTCGACTTCCTCCTCGTCCTCTCGAAGGTTATCCAAGGGCTCTAATCAATTCTGAGTCCGCATCTCTGCATATGCCATGATTTTGAATGCACTGACACCCTTCCCAGTTTTCTGAATGATATTGTCCACATGTTTCGCGAAAGACTTCTATAAAAAATGATGCCTAGATATTGCATAGTCTGCTCCCTGCTAATGTTGATGCCCATGCAGGAGACTGCTGGTAATGTGCCTGTATCTAATTTGTTGTTCAGTGAGAACCAGACGATGTGTGCCTTGGTGGGATTGATAACTGCATTGTAGTTAGTACACAAATCTTCTAGATTACGCTGGAGGCCATCAATCATGTCTCTTCTGTTTCTGCCGTGCTTGTATAGCAAGAGGTCATCTGCATATGTTAGTATCCTGCCGGGCCCAGCGTCTTGAAGCTGCGCTATTTTGTATGTGTAGACGTTAAAGAGTACAGGTGATAGTGGCGATCCCTGTGGTAATTCCGGTGCTATAGTTCTGATATCCAGGATCCCAATATTAGAGCAACAGGTCTGAATATTAACACCATTGCTATTCATCGAATTATCCACCAGTCGATGCTGAGTTCGCTTAGCAGATCTATTAGCTGGCCAAAGCTGACTCTGTTGTAAGCATCTTCTAGGTCGACCGTGGCGACCACTGTTTCCTCCTTTGCCTGAAATCCCTCCTAGATGTCATAGGCGAGGGTTGCCGCATTTATGGTCGTGTCTCTCCTCGGTCTGTATGCACCTATAGTGTCAGAAAGTAGGCCTCTATTTTCTAAATCGAATACAACTCTTCTAGCGATTAACCTGTCCAGCACCTTGCCGTAGAAATTTAGTAAGGTGATGATACGATAATTATTAATGTCAGAGGTGTCTTTGCCTGGTTTTGCCAGGTGGAGAAGGTAGCTGTGTAGCCACTCTTCTGGTACACGTCCTGTTTTCAGACTTGTGTTGAAATAATCAACAATTGTTTTAAACTGGCCGTCTGCAATATCTTTCAGCAGGCTGTAGCGTATTCCATTGGGCCCTGGTGTGCCATCTGATGTTTTCTTTATGCTCTCTTTTACATTCTTCAACAAGACCAGTTCCTCATTAGCGATATTAGTTCCAACAAGGTAATCCCGGACAAAATCTACATATCTCAGATGTGTCGATTCAAACTATACAAGCATATATGTTAACTAGTACACACGCATGTTAGACCTACAAATCTTCTAGAACGTTCCAACATATAGCATAGCTTCAGAACGTCTAGAACGCCACAACACATGCTATACCTTCAGAACGTTTACAATGTCCCATTATATGACATAGTTTGATGACATCTAGAACGCCCAACATGTGGCACAGCTTCAGAACGTCTAGAACGCCCCAAACTAGGACATGGAGCGTCCCAATATATGACATAGTTTCACCAGAAATGTAAATTACTGCACAGCGGCTTTATAGGCACCCTATATAATTGCAAACATTCTTCTTACACGATACACGTTTGTGTATGATATAATTTCTTATAGTTTATAAATATATAGTTTCACGTGAGTGCGTACAAGCGCTTGTGAGTACAAGGCTGACATATAGTTAAAACTATTTATGGTCAAATTTCAGATAAATGTAACCAAAAGTAGTAACACTACATTATGCCCCAAAATTCATGAAAACATAAATATAACGAGCTTGAATTAAGTCAAATGCAATTTAAAGTTATATTTATAATAAATGTATGAGTAGAATTAGTTATATTTTGTATCTTAGTCATGTTTTACCAGTGACGATCTCAGAAGTGCCGAGAAACAGTTCTACCGGCAGCAACTTATTTCTCTGTGTTCAGACTGTATTGCCGCCGATTAAATATATTATTATATATATTACATACATATATACCGAATACAATGTTCATTAATAAGGAAGGACGGATCATATTTTCGAAAATTTCAAGAATAAATTATGTACATTGAATATATATGCAAAATGCCCAAAAATACAAAAATTATTAAATTGTAAGATTTGTAAATTTAAACCATGACATTTGTTATGGATACGGGGTCCAGAGGAAATAGCTACAACCGCGGGGGAAGATATAACGCAAGAGAGATGGAAGAGAGAAAGATAGTGTTGCATTGTGACATGGCAAAGAGTCAAACTACGTTCATGCTGGAGATACTGGAGAAAAGAGAATTGTGGACACCCATGAACGCTTACTCTAATCGGCACATCACCTGATCATGATGTTAAAGATTATAATGAGATGCGAAATTGTCAATATGGCAACCTGGTGTAAGTATTCATATTTACCAAGTGTGAAATTGTAAAATTGGTTTAGAAATATCGAACATTACTGAATCGTGCTTACACGCAACCGATTTTATTTTATGAAATTAGGGCAAAGCAGATAATACCATCTGCACGTTTTGGTGACAACAGCCATCTGCTTTGAGGTGCACGGATATGTTTATAACATAACAGCAACACTGTGTGTTGTGTTCAGATAACATTAAAATTTCACGATTTACAATTACCCAGCTACTGTAGAAAAACAGTGGCTGGAGTGTCTAAGCGACTTGGGAAAAATATTGCCCAAAAAACACAAACATCTAGATTAGAAAGAGACAAACTACGACTTCAGAGATTTGGTAGGTTGTTATTAAACAAATATCCATGATATCTTGTACAATACTTACCAAGTCCTACTCCGGAATAGCTATGCTTGCTGATCTCACACTTGTTCACTCATCTTGGCTGTTGCGACTGATCGCATTGGTCGCTGTGCGGGTATGCCTACGTTATGTCGCCAGCCAATGACTATCATTGAAAATCTTAGATCAGCAAAAATATATGACACTGTTCTTGGTATGCACGACGGTTTATACATTGTCCACCTATTGAATACTTATGGCATTCACGGATCGGACATCCTAGCAATGTTTTTGATAACTGTCCTTTACTAAATAGCCGTGGGTAGGCCTATGATGTATATTCATAAGTCCGTGACAAAACTAACAAGTATTAAAGCTATCGATGTGGTCAAATCTCACAATTATTACAGTGGTCAATGTGGTCCGATCTCATAAGTATTACAGCGGTCTATTTGATCCAATATCACAAGTATTAGAGGGATAAATATGGTCCGGTATCACAAATATAAGAGAGATGGATGTGATCCTCTCCCACAAGTATTAGAGAATTCGATGTGGTCCAATCTCACAATTATTAGAGGGATCAATGTGGTCCAATCTCACAAGTATTAGAGAAGTCGATGTAGTCCGATCTCACAGGTATTACAGCGTCGATATGATCCGGTATCACAAATATCTAGGTGGTCTAGCAGAGTATTGTGGCGATCTAGCAAAACCCATGTGGCGATCTGGGTTCCAAAACAGCGTAAATATATTCTAGGCCATAGTTGATGACATAAGCAGATACTGGGCATCCGAGTAACCACCTATACAAATTAACCACGCAACACATACAGCAATAAGCCCCTCCTATGCATCAGATACACTATCCAAATACTCACCCCGGTGAAACCGCCCATTCCCAACAACTAAACATCCCCCCCAAATAATTAAAGATCTAACACCAATCATAACCCCCACCCTAAGACATCGCCCTCAACAGCTACCTAACCCTCTCCCCTTCTTAAAATAACTAAAGAACGCTGTCTCACCTCCAAGTTATAATCCTCAATTACATTACGTTCAAACAATGGGACACAATAACTGTAATGTATTGTTAACACTGCTTATTTCCCCCTCTTGAGTTTCGTGCACTAACGACGGTTATATTTTTTATGAGACTATAGTGTGTTCCGTACAAATGTAAGGCATATCTGCCTAACATGAACCTATGATTTTTCTATTGGTTCTCCACATTTTATTGTTTCTTTTCTTTTATGCCGTGCTCATCTTTGCTTGCGTAAGAGGAACACCGTCATCATCATAATCAGGGCGGCCGATGTGGTCATTTAGGTGAAAGGTGAACGAGTGCAATATTAATGCAATCAGGGAACCAACATTTATCCCGACTATTCAGTCATGACCTGAATTCTGTATGACTACTTGTGTACAGAAAATATAAACATGAAATAAAAAAAGATTTTATTATTTTTGTGCATTTCGTTGGTTGGCATGGGCGTTTTATTCAATCCAACCTTGTGCAATAACCTTCTACTGGTGACGAGTTGGATTCAGTACAACCTTGTTGTATAACCTTCTTCTGGTGAGCCAGATATCACGTTCTCTAATCTGTGATTGATATCTTGTATATCATGTGATGATCATTATCAGGTAGCATATCTTATAATAATCATAATCACCATGTAGCATATATTGTATATCATGTAATGATATTACGCTGAAATAACTAACATATGCGATAGTGGTGATATTCTGCTGCAAGCTGTCAGGGTACAAAACGCACATCATCCTTTCGTGCTCGGCAACGTGTACGCGTGCAACACCAGCTTGAACGTGCTAGGATGGAAATCTTTAGGTGAGATAGTAAAGGAAGAAAGAGACGTCATCTTCTGTGGGGATTTTAAATGCAAAAGGAAGCTCTTGGGGCAATACTACCTCTAATCAACAGGGAAGAGATCTTGAGGAGGCCTTGATTGATATGAATTTAGTATGCATAAACGACGGACGCATGACAAGGTTTGCTGCTAGGGATGGCGACGACGACAGTGCAATCGACTTGGGTCTAGTGACGGCTGATATTGCACCCAAATGTAGATGGGATGTGTTGGGGCATCACGGTAGTGACCATTTGCCATGTGTCTTGTTGGTGGACATAGGATAAAGTAAACAACAGAGAGCTAGAGTTAAGTCCTTCTAGTATGATCGTAATGGGTCGTCCATCATAAACAGAATTAGGAAGGAAAAACGTAGGACACACGCCACCAAGTCACAAATGCAGAATCAAGCCACCCTGGTGGAATGATGAAGTCCAATGTGCATGGAAAATAAACGTAGCGCAGTTGCAGATTGGCAGAAAGCAAGAAAAAAACTGACCGCACAGCCAGATCTTGTGCAATTAAAACAGACCAATGACGACAGGGTTCAAGAATTTAAAGATATTGCTAAAGCTGCTAAGGAAAAAAAAATGAAAAGACTTGTCATGAGATTGCAAAAGAAAAGTCATTAAAACTGTTCTGGCGCCTGCATAAATCAATGAACGACCCAATGAAGCGTATAACAATCTCCAATTTTCAAAGCACAGACTTGGTATGGCAGAAGACAGATGAGAATAAGAGTGCAGCACTGCTGGCTCATTACAAGGTACAAATTGATCAGAGGTCATAGGGAATTACAATAAAATCATGAAAACAGTGACAGGCATGTGCAATAAGCAAGTGATGGACAGCGATAATGTAATTACTCTTGAAGATATTACAGCAGCACTGAAAAGATCAAGAAACTCTGCGCCAGGACCTGACGGCATTAGGTACGATGATCTCAGAGGCAGGTCAGACGAGGACCTTAGGGTTAGGGTTAGGGTTATGGTATGTTGTTCAACAAGATCCTAGCGAACGGCACAGTAGAGGAGGACTGGTTGCATAGTTACTTGATCCCACTACTAAAGCCTGGCAAGAGTCATGCTAAGATACAGGGTTTCAGACTCATAACCATGCAGAATACGATCGGCAAGTTGTTAGAAAAGATTGTGGCGTGGAAATTGTCCCTACATCTAGAAAAGAATAATAGACTTCCATCAACATTGGGAGGTTATCGTCCAGGTAAGCAGACTTGGCACAATGCTGCCGTGTTTGCGCATGGCGTGTTCGAAGGTTTTGACGAACGAATGAAGACGT
This sequence comes from Meghimatium bilineatum, assembly GCA_034231615.1. NCBI lineage: Eukaryota > Metazoa > Mollusca > Gastropoda > Stylommatophora > Philomycidae > Meghimatium > Meghimatium bilineatum. Next base: position 43,952,546 of record CM067315.1, read on the forward strand.
TCGCTGCTGCAATAGACATGGAGGATGCTTATAACAGAGTGTTCTTAGATTTCTTGATAACCATAATGCTGCAACTCCAAGTAAGTCCATTTGTTGTCAGGTGGATTGTCTCTGCACTTTATCAGAGACAGGTTGTTCTTAGGTGTGGGAGTTGGTCTTTGCCACCAACAGTCATAAACCCTAGACTACCACAAGGGTCACCTCTGTCCCCAGTACTATTCAATGTGTATACAGTTCAAATAACAAGCTGTCAGATTGAAGGACTAGGGAGAACCATATCTTATGCTGATGAAATGTTGGTATATAGGCAGGGCAAAGATAGAGAAAGAATTGCCAGAAATTTTCAGAGGGAGTTTGATCGCATAGGAGAATGGTGCAGTAATTCTGGAGCTTTTGTTAATCCATCAAAGGCATCGATAACATGGTTTTCCCTAAATAATTATATAATCAATATATCCACGCCATCGGTTACCTTGAGATGGGATGTCTTCGAGAGGACCAGCACAATGAAGTACTTGGGGGTCATGTTGGACCGAAGTCTGAGTTTCAAAGATCATGTTGACCACATAATTGTAAAGGCTTATAAAGATCTTGCGGCGATGAAAGTTATGGCTGCTGCTCAATGTGAACAGACTGATATTTCTGCTGTATCAGGGATTGGTGGTGGCGGTGGTAGAGTACGCACTGGCAATTCTGATACCGATTCAGACTAGAACAGAAAGATTGGATAGAATCCAGAATGAGGCAATGCGAATCATTTTGGGGTGTACGAGAGATACGTCGGCTCGGGCTATGCGATACCTACTTGATTGCTCAACTGCGGAGCGAAGAATACAAATGTGCAGAGCGCGGGATTATCTAAAAATCACCGCTGATAAAGAGCACCCTCTACACCCAGAAATTATCAAAGTGAAAGGCAGTCGACTAAAGAGAGGAAAGTCGTGGATGGGGCGCGAAGAGGACGTTATAGAGAGTGTGCAGATTGGAGGATGTACTACCTGGTACCGAATGGAGTCTGGCGCCCTCAGATTATCCAACAGCCTTCGAAGGATTAATAACACTGAATAGAGAGTGCAAGGAATAGTGTCCGACAGTGGTCGAGTCAGAGGTGCTAGCTCTGATCAGTGAGAATTTCAGGGAAGGTGATATAATTATATATACAGATGGGTCGGTTGAGAGACACATAATGAGTTCCTGGGCTTTCATGGCTCAATAGTCGTGGGAGACTATCAGAGAGGAAAGTGGTGCATTCGCTAAGATGACAAGCAGCATGACAATGGAGATTCTGGCAGTAACCAAAGCTTTGCAATGGGTCTGCTCACAGACTGTCTACGAGCATGCCTGTATTCTCAGTGACTCTATGAACATGATTGTGAAAGTTCAGACGGGGTACGTTCGAGAACAGTGGCTGGATGCAGTGAATAATTTCTGTGTGCGTACAGTGACTTTTATGTTTGTTCCGGGACACGCGGGAGTCCGGGGTAATGACAGAGCAGATAGGTTGGCCGCCTACGCTGCTACTACGGTTGTTGGTGGAGCGATGGATTGGGCAGACATTTTGAATGCCCTACGGGAAAACGCAAGAGCAAATGACTGTACAAGTGACGATGACTCTTGTTCCATGATTAGAATAAAGGAGCTTGGTTTGAAATGTGGTGTCGCCCTGAAAGCCCAGAAAGGATGCCAACATGGAACATAGATCAAGGTAGGACTTGGCAGATCTGAAACTAGAAGTATAATAAAGGATAAAATACTAAAGGTATAGACAGGAAAATGGGACAATAGTGCTAAAGGAAGACATGCACATGCTCTGCTAAAAGGACACACTAGGACCACCCAAATCAAGTAAGAGCCGAAAATACGTGCCAATACGAAACTACTACGACTTAGACTGGGAAAATAATTACTCGAACCAATATGTGAAGACTGTGAAGAGGAAAATACAATTGATCATTTCTTACTCCATTGTCATAAATAAAACCATCATAGGCAGGACCTAAAAGATTACTACCTAAACAATAAAATACCATATAAATTAGAAAAGGTTATTGGCCTTGAGTACAGATAGACTAAAACTAGTAGTTAAACAATTTATAACCAGTACTAAAGCCCTAATTTAAAAACAGCTAAACCTATTCAAAACGTATAAAGTAAATCATTATTTGTCGTCATGATGGTGAAAAATCAATCTCAAAGTTCCCTTAGTGATAACATAAGCCATTTTCGGGACTCCCAAAACCTTTTTCTACAGGTCTCTCTCCACAGCTATTCAACAACTAGAACAGAGGAACGCTCACCACAAGATACGACTAGCACTATAGACAATATTTGGCAATAATTGCACATGCGGTTTTCGAACTCCCTCAGACATTAGGGTCATACATATGCAAAAGACAATGCGACCGGCAATAAACAGCATAATACTCCACCTAATAACATTAAATTCTTTGGCAATAATAGCGCGCACGGTTCTCAATTCCCTCAGACCATATGGTCAGACAACACTCAGATAAAAGGCATCACGACCAGAAATAAACATCAACTCCCACCTAGCAATATATAGATCATTTTTAGCAATATCACACACGACTTTCCAATTTCCCAGGCCATTAGGTCACACTTAGATAAAAGCAAACACGGTCTAATAGAACCAAAATAGATTTCTGTCTTAGGTTGAAAAGATCGTGCCTCGGCTAAGAGGCTTTAATCCCCAATTTAACAAACACAACAAATTAAATGTTCTGATACTCAGTATATTGATTGTGTTTTCCATAGTTATTGTCCTGCCTACTCTGTCGAAAACCTTTTCTTGGTCGACGAATGCGATGCATAAATTCTTTGTTGTTTTCTGTGGTTTTTTCTCTTAGCTAAGTGTAAAGATAGCATCTGTACAATTTGTGTTCTTAAGGAAGCATATTTGGGTGTTTTGAAGTTGTGGTCCAATGTATGATCGTAATCATTATTCTAATATTTTCTTAAAATGTTTCCATGTGTGGCTTAATACTCTGTGTTTTGTGTAATTTCTGTTACTGCCATTTTTCTTCCATATGGGAATGATTGTCGCGTTTCTCCAGTCTTCTGGTGCTTTTTATTTATTCCATATTACATTAAAAAGTCTGTGTAGCCATCTTTTCCCTCTCTGATTCTCTTGATACTGAAGTAATGAAATTAACTGTGTGTTACTAACCGCGAGGAGACTCGATACTGAAGTAATGAAATTAACTGTATGTTACTAAACGAGGAGACTCGATACTGAAGTAATGAAATTAACTGTATGTTACTAACCGCGAGGAGACTCGATACTGAAGTAATGAAATTAACTGTATGTTACTAACCGCGAGGAGACTCGATACTGAAGTAATGAAATTAACTGTATGTTACTAACCGCGAGGAGACTCGATACTGAAGTAATGACATTAACTGTATGTTACTAACCGCGAGGAGAAGACAAGACTGAAGTTGAGAATATAAACAACAAAATTTACTTAGGTAAAGCATAAGCAGTATTAGTTACACAAATTACATCTCTTTTGTAAAGAATCAAGAAGGGAAAAAGGATGACAATATGTGCGAAAAGGAAGCCACGAGATTAAAAAGGGTTAGGGATCTGGTCTAAGTGTGAACACTTTCAGGGTTAGGGGCCTGGTTTATGTGCTATATTGTGAGCAATTTCATAGTTAGGGGTCTGGTTTATGTGCTATATTGTGAGCACTTTCATAGTTAGGGTCCTGGTTTATGTGCTATATTGTGAGCAATTTCATAGTTAGGGGCCTGGTTTATGTGCTATCTTGTGAGCACTTTAATAGTTAGGGGCCTGGTTTATGTGCTATCTTGTGAGCACTTTAATAGTTAGGGGTCTGGTTTATGTGCTATCTTGTGAGCACTTTCATAGTTAGGGGTCTGGTTTATGTGCTATTTTGTAAACACTTTCAGGGTTAGGGGCATGGTTTATGTGCTATATTGTGAACACTTTCGGGGTTAGGGGCATGGTTTATGTGCTATATTCTAAACACTTTCAGGGTTAGGGGCCTGGTTTATGTGTTATATTGTGAAAACTGTCATGATTAGTATAACAGAGTGAGGCGTGGCAGACCGGAACAATAGAACAGTAGGTCGGTTATCTATCTATTCGCTAAACCCTTCATTGTCTTTCAGCATCATGTGTAGAAAAGTTTTCTGGAGATGACCCTCGTGTGTGCTGAGTATATTGTGGAGTTTGTCGCTCTTTTATTTCGGTGGCCCATCGTTTTTTTGTTCGGCCACTAGGTTGCCTTCACTGTATCTATGTAGCATAGCATGCTGTGGAATGCTGCCTGATGGTAGTCTGCTGATGTGTGCACTGGATAACTCTGTGTTTTGAGACTAGCCGGGAGACCAGGTCAAGAGGATAGGAGTTCAGACTCGGTTCGGCGCTCAGGTTTGGACCGGAGCTAGGAAGTGTAGTTAGAAGTAATAGAGAAGTTTATTTTCACAAAAGTTTTAGTAGAGCTTGAAACACTCGCAGTTGAGAGACGGATTAAGTCTCTAAGAAATCCTGTGAACAAAGACATGTTGAATATTTCTGAAGATGCTGTACATTTAATTATTGATGTCGTCACCCTGACTATTGTAAACATTGATATATGAGAACTCTGGTTGTCACTACATATTTGATATCATCCTCTACAAAACACTGTTATATAAGGACCTGGCCTAAGTGCTATATTGCAAACACTTTCAGCGTTATGGGCCTGGTCTAAGTGCTATATTGCAAACCCTTTCAGCGTTAGGGGCCTGGTCTAGGTTTAAATACTTTCAGGAATAGAGTCCTGGCCTGTTTCCTATATTGTGAACACTTTCATGGTTAAAGACCTGCTCTAAGTGCTATATTGTGAATACTTTCAGGTTTAGGGACCTGGTCTAAGTGATATATTTCGAATACTTTCAGGGTTAGGGACCTGGTCTAAGTGATATATTGCGAATACTTTAAGGGTTAGGGGCCTGGTCTAAGTGATATATTGCGAATACTTTCAGGGTTAGGGACCTGGTCTATGTGCTATATTTCGAACATTTTCAGCGTTAGGAGCTGGTTTAAGTGCAAATACTTTCATGGTTAGTGACCAGGTCTAAGTGCAATATTGCGGACAATTTCAGAGTTAAGAAAATATTAATTCTTCTTCTTCTTCATCTTCTGTGTTCATTCTTAAACTCATGCATATTAGCAGGCGGTAGTCTGGAAATTGTTGTTTCATAGTTTCCAGTTTTGATGCGATATATACTCCTTTCTTCCTGACACATCCAATTTCAGCATGGTTTCAGCGTCACTTTGACTATCTGGGATGGATATCTAACTACACCTCATTACCGCCTTAGTTGTCTCTTTTGTCAAGAATGGAAGGTACACAATGTTTCTATTCTTTTTTTCCCTCTTGATAAAGACTTTTGGTCAAAACGTCCCTTTGTGTGTATTATTATGTGTATTTCCAGTAATTATCCAAATTTCATTGCCCTGTTCCTAATTTCGCCACAATAAAAAAAACATCGTTTAATCACTATATCATGGAGATTTAATTTCGCTAAGTGTGTACAAAGTTGGCCTTGATTGAAATTTTCTAGCGATGATGAACATAAGTTTTCACAAATCATTTACATAAACATATAATTCATAATCTGAAAAGCTATTTCAAATGTAAATTGGCCTTGACTCTGTAAAAGGTCACACTATGCATGTATAATCACATCAGTTGTGAATCAAAAAATAGGTGCGTGTGTGTGTGGTGGGTGTGTATACATAAATTAACCATAATCTGTACATGACAGTATTCGGGTGGCTAAGAATATTTTCCACCGACCGGGTGACTTGGATTCAAGATCATTCGTCACGTATGGTTTGCAAAAAGAAACATTTAGTTGACCATGTTCCTATGGGACATGTCCTTTGCCAAACGTCCTCATTATCATTGGTTAAATTTCGCTTTCTGTATAAGGTGTGCTGCCTCTGTCAATGTCATATTCAAAAGGAATTTAATATCATGTATCCATCGACGTCTTCGGAGGCCTCTACCTGGGACCTTTCCCCGTATGATTAATATTTCTAACTCGTGTATTTACACATGTCCCAAATGGTAGCTTGCGTTTTTTTTTAATCTTCTTCTATGTTCAGGTCTGCCCTGTCGTCTGTGTTGGTTCATCTCTATGTCCACGATATTCTTATCACCTTTCTACAATATTTAATCTCCAGTGTAGCAACCGGAACCAAGGCTTATTTTTTTCAGAAATCAAAGAATAGGACCACTCTTTGCTTTCCTGGCATGTCGTAGGAGGCAACTAAGAAAAGATGGGATATGCTGAAAATCTGTCACCTGTGAAAAAGTCATCATTGCCACTGTCTTGTCTCAATTTCTAACTTTTATCTCCATCAAATGATTCCCATGGATGATATACAGGTCATTGGACATTGCATTTTTGTTTGGTTGGGACATAACCATAGGTGTGTTTGTTGTTGTTTGTTTGAGAACCTCTGGAATTGCGAGCGATTAGCTATTACTTCATATGTGCTGTGGTTTGGTTTTTCTGAGCTTTATTTCATACCCAGGAGACTTCAGCTTTCGGCGTAGTGCAACAAGCAAATCTATGGGTTTCTGGCAAACAGAGTTGTAATATCTACTGGCATGTATCTCTTCGTCTCTTATGGTATTCGATTGTTGACATAGAAATGTGTACTGTGCTCTTGGCAGGACGTGATATTCCTGGATACTGTCGCACTGAAATGCCTCCCTTTAGAGACTAAATATGCATCCATAGCCCTCTTTCCACCCCACCCCCACATTGCACAGAAATCAGAAAGTGTAATTTTGTATAGGAAGCTAACCAAAAAAAAAACGTAGTAACACCCCTCCCTACACTCTGGTTTTCCCAAAAAGATCACCTAAATTCCACGAAAACAAGAAATGAGTTTCTTTATTTCTTTTTAAAGAATCTAAGGGTCCCCCCCCCCTGCCCCCTTCCCTTACTCAAGACATATCTACTGTGCATAAGAAGTTTTGCACAAACTGTGAACAATTAACTGTTTTAATTTTAACGTGAAGGCAACCGTTCCTTTTTAGTTCAGAGACCAAGCGCAACATTTAGAAACTGTAGAATTTCATGGACTAAAATTTGCGTGTATTATATTTAGTCTTCATCGTGACAAATTCGCAATGGCGTATCTATGGAACAGAATAAATCGGTCACACATTGAAAGGAAACATTCTAATAATGAAGTGGCAATGTATGGATGAAAACTGCGCAACGTACTGATCAGTACACCTGACATTCACTATCCTAGCGTCCAGAGAGATCAAGATAAGAATGTCGAGTAGTCAAGAAGCCAATAGATATTTATATATCAGGACCGCTATCGTTGCAGGTTTAATCAATATAGATAATGTTATCTATTTAATACACATGAGAACAACAGCAGCAGTGCACATGCATAGTGGTATCGGCAAGGTACAGGGACCAGGAACAGTGTAAAGGCATAGTGGTATCGGCAAGGTACAGGAACCAAGAGACCAGTGCAATTCACCTCTAATGACAAGGTCATATTGCACAATATATTTTTCATGTTTCTGAATGTTATTTTTGCTTGCCCTATTCTTTTGATCTTTTTCTGTTGAACTTCTTCATTCTGCTGTAATCGCTGTACCTAAATATTTGAATTGCATGACCTGTTTTAAAACTGTATCATTTACTATGATCTTGCAAGGTGTGGTATTTTTTTTCTTGAAATGACCATTACTTCTGTTTTCTTTATATTTAGGATAAGGCCTTTCTCTTTACTTTCTGTTTGTTTTGCGTTCGCTCCATTGTAACCAGCACGAATATCCGTGCGATTTCCGCCGGGAGCGTAATTACGTTGTGCCACCGTTATGCGCCTTGTAGGCCTAGCACATCCGGTTTCGGCATGCCTTGACAATTCGGCTGGGCTACCCTAGCCTGTGACAACCTCTCTATCTGTCGCCAGGCACGCGTGTGTGTGTGGTGACTCTTCGCCCAGACGATTTTTGCTCACGTCTGTCTCGCACGAGGTGTTCCACTGTCTATGAACTTGCCTCGTGTAATTGGACGTACTGTGCCTGTGCCCAACGGGTACTGAACCGTTTCTCATCCGTAAGCCTGGTTCCTTAAGAGGAAGAACTCAACAGAAGAGTTGGACCCTGGCTCTTTCGCACTCTTAGCCGAAGTGTCATTCACCGATATCGTGAACCCCTTGCCCAAGTTCGAGTCTCACACCACGCGTTTGAGAGCAAGGTGTTCTCGAGCTGAGCGACATTGTCCCAATAGCACATGAGCCCATCAGGTACTGAACCCTTTCTCTCTGCAAGTGTATTTCCGGTATAGGAAAACCTGACAGTAGAGTTGGGCCAGGGCTAAACTCGTTGTCTCTTTTGTGCCTGAGCCCATCGGGTACGGAACCCTTTCTCTCTGCAAGTGTATTTCCGGTATAGGAAAGCTTGACAGTAGAGTTGGGCCAGGACTGCCATCTTTGTCCCTTTTTTTGCCTGAGCCTATCAGTTACGGCACCCTTTCTCTTTGCGAAAATGTTTCCGGTATAGGAAGACTCGACATTAGAGTTAGGCCAGGTCTTTTTGCTTTGCTAGACGCCCATTATTGGGTATGGGTCTCTGCCTATAAGGAAATCAAGTAACTAGAAGCTCGTCACGAGCTAACAGAGCTTGTAGTTCCAATTTCCGTAATCGTTTCCACTATCTATTTGCAGTTGGCGCTGCCCTCTAGCGTGTTCTGCCCTTTCATTTTTTCCATTGTACTCAGTATGAAATCTATCTGTCCTTCGTCATGCATCCACCTTTTCATGCTTTTTTCATTGGCCGCCCCTCCAATGTTCGGACTGGACTAACTAGTTTCACTTTATGTCGACAGTGTCGCTGTATGTGGTGTTGCTGGTGGTGTCGGAGATAGTGTCTGTCTTTTATGCATTCAAATCTCTTTCCATCTGCTACCTCCACATTCTCGGACACGATCCCCAAATGCTTTGGTCAGAAACACATGTCTATAAGCATCTTGTGATCCAATTTTTTGCAGTACATCCTTAAGTAGTTTATAATCAAAATAGCATTTACCATATCTTTTCATTCCATATTTAATAGTCAGAACAGCTCTCAAACTAGTGATGCTCAGTCTATTTCGAATTTTTTATATTGTAACCCCGATCTGACTGAAAACACGTTCCATGTCAGCATTAGAATGAAGTAAAGTAAGCACATTTAAAACTGCAAGACTTTGAAAAGGGTTTTTACCAGTTGCATCCCTGTATGAAGCTATTTCTGCCCACAATGCAAGTGTGTTATTGTTATGTGTCCACTGCATATGGTGAAGTTTTCTCCACTGGAAATCTGTGCGGGTGAGAGTATCTGCGTCATCAATAAACATTTTAGCCAGATCTTCTTCTTCTTCTGCGTTCATTCTCAAACTCCCACAGGATCTAACAGGATCATGGCCCTGCTAGATTTCCAGCAGGATGTAGTCCAGAAATTGGAAATGCGTTGTCGCCGTTTTATTTGCGCCAATGGCCCGAAACATCCGTCTTCGGCGGGTAGCCAGATCTAATATGCAAGGCTTAATTGGCTGTAGACGTTCACTTCCACTAAAACATGACAGGGACTGCACTATGTGAACGTTATCTGGCAAACGTAGCTGTGTTAATAACTCCACTAAAAACTGTACACATAATTCTACGAATTTCTTTCTCATCCGGAAATTTGTAGATTGCCATTTCTTTTTCAAACTCATAACCCATATAGGGATTAGGATATATATAGTCTTCAAAAGCATCAGTTTGTGTCATGTTTTTTTCCAGGAATAACAATCTTTGAACTGATAGAATCAGTGATAGAAAAAGTTCTTCACAAACAGAACAAAGGCCTTCTATGCTTCCAATTCCACTTTGTTCATTGATTTTTCAAACTCAGGATCTCTGATGAGCTGACGAACTTGAGGACCGTCAAAAATACCACCTTTCAACCTCTCTATGGTTAATCCTGGAAAAGTGCGGCACAAGTAAGTGAAGCAGCCACCAGCCTTGTCCAGGGTTCCTTGATCTACCCGGCACCAATTCTTCTCGTGCAGGCCAGTCCTTCTTGGTATAGTGCTGAGACCTGTCCCTACTATCCCACATGCACAGAAAACAGTGGTACTTTGTAAAGCCAGACTGTTGTCCCAATAGGAAATTCACCATCTTCAAGTCAACACAAATATACCAATCTTGCTGATAATAAGAAACTTTATCCAGCACATACTTCACCGCTTCATACTTCTCCTTCATGTGAGCAAGGGGTACAGAAGCAAACTGATTGCCATTGTGAAGCAGAACACATTTGAGTGATCTCTTGTAGCTGTCAATGAACAGTTTCCAGCCTCTGGGTTCATAATGTTGCTCAAGCCCAAGCTTTATCCTGGTCACCATGTTTTATACCAAAATACGCTTCGTAAGCTTGCTTTATGAAAGTTGTGACTGGATTAATATTAGGATATGCACCGCAGATGCAGCAGAAGATGTTAGGCTTATTTCTGCAACATCTTCTTGTTGAAGCCATTTGAATCACTTGAAACCTTAAAAAAATATCCCCATATATTAGCAATACTAGTAAGTTTAAACATGTGAAATCTTCATAATTTGTATATTCCAAGATAGATTAAGAAATGTTGCAACATATGACGTGAAAATATCCATACATGTGACAATAAAATACTTGCTTTCTATATCATTTGTTCTTTTAAATAGGAAAAAAAACACAAACTTTTGATCAAATGTGTGGAAATCAATTGTCGTTTTACTTATTGATTTGACATGGAATATGACCAAACTATAAAAACATCATGTGTTGCTAAATAAAAAACCTGACCTGATTGAAAAAAACCAATGTGATTTTTGGATTCAGCACAATAAAATTATCCTAAATCTGTAAAAAAACAAAACAACCATAGACAGCAAATTTGATGTTGACCAGTGGAATATAGAAGTTCTGATATACAGCTCTCGCACATTTATGCTATATTAAAGTGAGTTCTGAGCTCAACCCACTGCTGCAATATATTAAAGTGAGTTCTAAGCTCAACCCACTGCTGCAATATATTAAAGTGAGTTCTGAGCTCAACCCATTGCTGCAATATATTAAAGTGAGTTCTGAGCTCAACCCACTGCTGCAATATATTAAAATGAGTTCTGAGCTCAACCCACTGCTGCAATATATTAAAGTGAGTTCTGAGCTCAACCCACTGCTGCAATATATTAAAGAGAGTTCTGAGCTCAACCCACTGCTGCAATATATTAAAGTGAGTTCTGAGCTCAACCCACTGCTGCAATATATTAAAGTGAGTTCTGAGCTCAACCCACTGCTGCAATATTCTGACAATGGCAGTTTCAATAGACATCCATCATGTTTGACTTGGTTAAATAAGCGTATGCGGGGGTTGCCCATCATTTATTAATGCACAAATCTCACTGCACTTTGCTTGACGAAGTAATGAGTGAGAAAACCAGTTGTATGTTTCTCTAATCATGAACTCTACACTCCTGGGAAGGCACTCTGCTGTAGCATGTGACACAGCTAGTCGAAGAGAATGGCACACTCCTCTAACAAGGATCAGATGATGAATTTCAAACTAATTTTGTGTACACTCCATTGTTTACACATGTCATGACAGATGCATTATCAGTGCCTAGTGCAACTAGTTTTTGCAGCTCAAGTTCATTATTCTTCAAACATTTTTTCAGAGCATTGCATATTGCTTCAGCTTTACAGTCACACAGTTCTACTAAGTCTAAATAAGTAACACTAAACCGAAGGACAAATCTTTTGAAGGAAAAATATCGTATCGCTATACCAAGTAGCTTAGTTGCAGTAATATAATTTTTTTCGTCAAATAATCGCCCGTGTATTGACGGGACCCAAACGGGGAGCAAAGAATAGCAACACTATTTACCTTCCACGCATGTCGTAAAAGGCGACTAAGGAGGTTATGGGATTGAGTTGGCTGTCCCATCCCATATAGGGTCAGTGACCCAAAGCCATGCTGAAGTCGGATGTGTCAGGCCGAAAGGCGCAGATATCGCAGCAATGCTGTAAACCATGACACAACGCATTTCGTTCTCCGGATTACATCCTGCTAATATGCAGGAGTTTGAGAATGAACGCAGAAGAAGAATCAATTAATAAGCTGAATTTGCTGTTTCCGATATCAGATATCAAGCCTTTTGGAAATATAGTGCGAGCACATTTGAAATAAATGAACTACACTTTAATCTCCTAAGCTTTAGGCTTAGGTTCTTGCATCCTATACTGTCACTAAAGTGTACCTTACAGAGTTCCAGGGAACAATGTCCAGCTACGAACAAAGATATGCCTGCTTCTGTTGCTTTAACGTCATTACTGAGAGTGTTAAATGAAATTTGTGTTTGTTCATGGAATGGATGTTTAGATTTCTTGTGTTTTGTTGTCTCAGCGTGTCTCTCAATATCTTTTACCCTCGCGGCTATTGTACATTTACAATACGTAAAATAACACTTCGTGTCATCTCTTTCAACTCTAATTAATCATTTTTTAAATCTCGAATCATTTAACCACTGCGCCTCTGAAACCTTATTCATTGTGTTCCACAAATGTAAATTACATAGAGTAGTGTAGTCACAGCATAGATCTTGGAATAATTCTGAATATGCACATGAACAATGCAATTTTAAATTTTGGCTCTATTTAACACTTATTACGAGTTCGACTATTTAGTGTTCACAAAAATGTTCTACTCGGAGTGTAATTAAGAGATAGAATTAGAAACGATACCATCAGACAGATAACCAAAACAATACCAGTATTGGAACACATTAAAGACAACAGATCAAGTGGTTTTCACACGCTTCCACACTACCAACAGATAGCATGCCACAAATGGTCATGACACATAGACATAACGGTTATAAAGCCAGAGGCAGACCATGTAAAAGATGGATCACAGAAATCAAAGAAGCCACAGGAACACGCTTACAAAGAGCACACAAGAAGGCCATCTCCAGAGAACTCTTCCACCCATGACGCCGCAAGGCAAACAAGGGCCACAGAGTATAGATAGATAGATAGATAGATAGATAGATAGATTAGATAGATTAGATAGATAGATAGATTAGATAGATAGATAGATAGATAGATAGATAGATAGATAGATAGATAGATAGATAGATAGATAGATAGATAGATAGATAGATAGATAGATAGATAGATAGATAGATAGATAGATAGATAGATTAGACAGACAGACAGACAGACAGATAGATATAGATAGATATAGATAGATATAGATAGATAGATAGATATAGATAGACTAGATATATAGATAGATAGATTAGATAGACTAGATAGATTAGATAGATAGGTAGCTAGGTAGTTAGGTAGATAGGTGGATAGGTGGGTAGGCAGGCAGGCAGGCAGGTAGGTAGGTAGGTAGGTAGGTAGATAGATAGATAGATAGATAGATAGATAGATAGATAGATAGATAGATAGATAGATAGATAGATAGATAGATAGATAGATAGATAGATAGATAGATGATATAGACAGACAGACAGACAGATAGACAAAAATGTTTTAAAATACACCACAGTTTTTGAAGAAAACGAAACAAAATTATTTGACGAGTTAAAAGGCACCAAAAAGCACTAAATAATGACAGCATGCACTAAAACAAACCAGGAAAATTTTGAAAAGCACTAAAATAGTGCGGAAGCGTTATTTCAAAAATGTTGAAACAGATGATAAGAAAAAGCTCCAAAATGGCAACCCGAATACAGGGAGACAATATCCGGTGACATTACACAACTTTACCTGACATCCATTTCTATCTTTTAAAATCGTCCTATAGTGTTGTTAACTCTCATCGCAGCCGTTTGTTTCCAATACATATTTCTTACAATTCTTAGATCTTTCCCATCAACGTTAGATTTTCTAGCAGTTTTATAATCTCCATATGATTCATCTTATCAAATGTTTTGCTGTAATATATGAAGCACAGGTATATGTCTTGTTGCACTTCTATGACCCTCTCCATTAATGTTTTTACTATATATACAGGGCATTTCTTGTGCCTTTTCCCTTCTACGAATCCACATTGTTCTTCTGCTATCTCTGGTTTTATTTTTCCTCTTATACGCCTCATTATTATGCGCAGTAGAATCCTAGTCATAGAATCCGACTCATAATGCTGATTGTTCTGTGATCTTCGCAATCTACTGCACCAGGTTTCTTTGGTAAGGCTATGAAAATTTATAGTAGCAAATCAGATGGAATATAGCCATCAATATAGCCACTGTAGTAGGTGTCATTTAGCATTTTGGTGATAACTTTAATGCCATAATCTCCCAGAGCTTCGAACTCTTCCTTTGTAATCTTATCCGGACCCGATGATTTGTTGTTTTTCAAGTGTTGTATAGCTCCCTTTATCTCTTCTTTAATATACTTGGACCTTCATTATTATAATTTAAGTTAGTATCATTTCTGTTATCTTTATACGGTTCTTTAATATATTCTTCCCATCTGTGCATGATTTCATTTTCTCCCATTAGCATGTGCACTTGCTTAGATTTCTGACACCCAGTCTTGTGACCCTACCTGCTGCATTTTAATGCCTTTATTTGCAAATATGTATCCCTTGTATACGAATATCATGGACAGAGAAAGAAGAACATTGAAGTTTTAAAATTACTGAAACTAAATGAAGGGTGGCTTCTAAATACCATCATAAGAAGTAAGCTAAAGTATTTTGGACACTTAAAACGACATGATGGTATCGAAAGGCTGATTCTAGAGGGCAGAGTGCCAGTAGAGAGAAGAAGAGGACGACCAAGAAGTCGATAGACCAGCGACATTGAAGAATGCATGCACGTGTCTCTGGCCTGCTTGTCCAGAACATAGAGACGTTCAGAATATCAACGATTTTCTAGCAGTTTTATAATCTCTGTATGCTTCACCTTGTCAAATGCGTTGCTGTAATCTACGAAGCACAGATATAGGCCTATGTCTTGTTGTACTTATATGACCCTCTCCATTAATGTTCTTACTATATATGAAAGGAAAAAGAGAGAAACTCAGATATTATAAGCTCATTGAAGATGCCAAAGTGTTAGTTACTAAAATAAAACTACACCTGTTTTGTCATATAAAGAGACACGACTGTTTAGAAAGACAAATAACGGCAGACCAAGAAGACGATGGACTGACGACATTAAAGATAACATGAATGCGTCGTTGGAAAATGCAAGCCGCATTGCCCAAGACAGAGAGGATCTTTAGGGAGTTCATTGGGAAGAAAACGTTCTGGGAAGAATAAGTCGCACGGCATGATTTAGATTGTGTTATCCTAATATTTAATTCAGTAGTATACATACCGTCTGGTGTCCATATACCAGAACATAGTCTACGTGTTCTTCCAGCTGATCGAAGCTATACAATAATACTATTCATAGTAATAACATGCGTATGTGTATTAGCAAAATTGCATACCGGATACTGTGTTGACTATACACCGGAGAAACACGTTTTACGCGCCTGCTATTGGAGTCCGCTGTTCAAGTTCATGGTTTTTTTTATTATGAACGAAAATGGTCAGTGATATGCTGTTTTGTATCAAATATTTTTAAACTGTCATAAAACATTTTAATGCGTAATTTTGCTTTCAAGAAAGTCATTACCATGTCAGCTGCATGTCTGTTTTATTAGTGGCATCAGAATTTTGGCGGGGTAAACTTTTTTAAAACTACATTGACGACTGACCGACTTGTTTTATTGTGCAGATCTAGGCCCTACTACTGTTTTGTAAAGACTAGAGTAGAAAAATGCTAAAACACTGTTGTGACTGTAGTCTACAGTATAAAATATGTAAATATTAGCGCTAATTAATGTATTATTACGTTTTTCATAGAAAAATTCAAGATCGCAATATAAATATGCTAATGATCATGGTAGGCCAATTGTAAACTGAGTGACTGTCAGTCAGTAATATAAAATCGTATACAAGTAGAAGTTTCAGGAGGATAGCGTTGAATTGATAATTTTGTGAACTTTCTGCTGGCAGTGAACAAAGATATTTTTGCATCTTACATTTACATAGTCATATTTCGAAACTTTCGACAGAAATACATCAGTGGTCTGTATAGTCGTATACTGTATTATGTATTATTAGTCAATTAGTGTATCATTCATTATTCATTATTGTTAGAAAGAGTTGCCTACTTTTGATCATTTCAATAAGAAGTTTGAAGTGAGATCTACGTTCCTACTTTATTTTAATTTTATCAAATAAACGTAGTCTACTAACATGTCCTATAGCTTACTTTATTACGTGGTATCTATTAAACGTATTATATAGTTCATGCATGATAAAATGGAAGTATCAGTCCATATGATGCATAGACCTAAGCCTAATATTTTCAGAACATCTTCCACTATTCATTTCCATATTCTCCAATTTCGACCAGTTTCTTCAGTTTTAGGCTACTTTATTCCAGCATTGAATAATATTAAAGGTTGTTTCACTCATTCTGTCATCACATTCCTTCATTCTTTCTACTTTATTATTTTACTTCAAGAAGTATTTCCAAGAAAATGAGGGGGAAATGGTTCAAATGAGTAGACATGAGGAAGATCATATAAAAGATGGACCACAGAAATCAAAGAAGCCACAGGAACAAGCTTATAAACAGCACACAAGAAGGCCATCTCCAGAGAACTCTTCTACTTATTTTTAAACCATTTTACTTCATTTTGTATTTCTTGCTTAATCTTTGGTTACTACAGCACTCTCCATTTTGTAACCTCCGATATTTTGGTTATTTATAGAAGTTTTCCCCTATGCTTGGAAAGGTATAGGGGCCTACTGTAGCCAGCCTGCAATTTTACTATTAATTATAAAATTGTGTCATACATATCTTTAATTATTATTAGCCTATATGTTATCCTTATCTGTTTTAGGTTCTTGTATGTGTACAGATGTCAAGTATAAATAACCAAAATGTCAGAGGATGTTGACAAAGTAGGGAGTGTTGCAGTAACAGTACAAATAAGCAATAAATAATATAATAAGTTAATAATGTTACTATAATACTAACTATAAAGATAAAAAAAAGAATAAAGAGGAGCACAGTAGCCTAGTTGATAGTGAACGTGATTGCTATCACCAAGTTACAGCGTGCCAGGTTTGAAACTATGTCAGGCAATAAAAAAATTAGGGTTGTAGTTTCTCACTTGACACGAGCACTCCTCCAATTGACTCAGCTGTAAATGAGTACCTGATGCATGAGTTTGGGGAGGTAGGGACAGAAAGGAAGGGAACTGGCCACCACACCTTATAGTTACTGCAGCTTAGTACAGGAAGAGTTATCTTTATCCCCAATGGAAGGATTCTGCCATGGGATATACCTTTACCTTTAATGCTATCACAATACAAAAAATATTTAAAAACTAAATAAAAATAAACACAATAACAAGGGCTGCTTCCACATTTGGACCTCAATGTGGAAACAGTCCTTGTTATTGTGTTTATTGTTATTTAGTTTTTGTTTATCTTGATAGTATGTATTATTGTAACATTATTAATTTAATATACCCGGTAATCTTTATTGCGTACAAATGCCAGATATGTTGTAAATTCTAGTAACAGTATGTGTACAAATGGCATGTTTTTTTAGGTTCTAGTAAGTGCACTCATGTGACATTGTATTAAGTTCTAGATGTGTACAATTATCATATATGTTTTATGTTCTAATGTGTACAAAGGATGTCTTTTTTTGTCTGCTACCTATATTTATATTTGATTGCTTTATTGCAAATAATTCATACATTGTCTTTGTTCATTCTCAAATTCCTGCAGGTTATCAGGACAGAGAACTGAATTGTAGCAAGGCGGTTTAAACGCCTGCTGCTTAGGATAATACGACATGGCATTTAATACTAACAAACTAGTCGATTAGAGAGTAAAACTCCTATCTTATTGGTTTTCCCACAAAACATCAATAATTCTACAAAAATGCAGCGATTAACATTTATTCTTTAGGTGACTCAACCCCCCCCCCCCACCCCCCTAAAAAAGGTAGACCAAAATCGCATCTCTTATCTTCTGTTCTGTTGCATCATTGGTTTTAGAGCCATATAGCCTATATGTATTCAGAAAGGGGGCAGGGTCTAGTGCTCAGTAAGAACAGCAGATATAATCTTTTCTGGACATTTAAAAACACCCTAGACATCACTTTCTCTGACAATGGACAGTTAGACAGAGAAATAGAAACAGTGTATCAGAAAGCAAACACAGTGACTTACCAACTTTTACCAGTACTTCTCCCGAAGATCAACATGGAAATAAAAATACATAATGTCTACAAAATCTTTATACTAACACTCTGCTACCATTGTCAAATATGATCTTTAATAGTTTTGCAACAGAGTAAAATTGAAGTGTCTGAGAAAGCTTGTTTTGCTACTAAAACTAGATAAAATAGGAAATTGAGAAATTAAAAATGGAGTAGGTGCACCATTCTTTATTGAGTTTATCGAAAGACAGCAAATAAATTAATTGTTTTGGCCACCTTATGAGACTGAATGTAAGCTAAATACCAATTAGAGCATATAGCAAAAGAATATCTGGATATAGAGCTAAAGTTAAACCAAGAAAAATGTGGATAGAAAACATCAAGATAACCAAACAAACATGGATTCAATGCACCTAACTTAACCCGTTCCTTGCGGAAGCAGCCTTAAGGATACAAAGAAAAATGTCTACCGTGTTGCGGAAATCTCCTTAAGGTGTGCTTGTTTAAGTATGTGTATATTTTTTCCCTGAAAGCACCTCAATGTTATAAAATACTCTGATTGGCTAGTCCAAGCTATCTACAAGTCAATTCCAAATCAAGGCTTTGAAATTGGGCATGCTTGTAAGTTTCATTTCAAATTTTGTCAGTGGCCAGAGCAGTAATTTTTATCTCTAACCACAATATCTAGGCCTACAAATATGTCGAAGCGAAATAAATCAGATATTTCTGCGCTTTTGGAAGAAAGTTTTCTGATAGTTTTAGCATTAGTTTATCTGATGTATAAAATAATTTAGAAAGTGTTACCGGTAATTTGATTTGTGATAGTAATAGTGATTCGGAGGATATAGAATTAGATTCAGTTATCTGTAGACCATGTGTTTCAAATTCGTAATACAAGCTAAGGTAAACATTTTTGTCTTCTTTCAGTAATATTTTAAGATTCAAAACATTGTTCATGCAAACGTTTTCAGAATCTTTGAATGTGTATTACATGATACTATTATACAGCATATTTGTGATGTGACAAATAAATATGCTGAGAAGCATATTACTGGTAGGAAAAACTTTGCATCTGAAATAAAACGGGTTATTATGATTAGGTCTATTTGTTTTACATAATGTTTATTTTGCGAGATAAATACATATTAAGGTTTTCATGTCTCCTCCATAATATAAAGAAACATTCAAAAATTCATAGAGTATAGGCCTAGTGTATATGCCTACAATAATAATAGGCCTACATCCCAATTCTTTAACGTGAGAATGTAGTGGGCAAATTGGTTAGAGGACATATATTTAACAGCCCTTGAAATTTCCCCGCACTGTAGTTACGACTTATGCTTTTTACTCAGCACAGCTAAGGGGTTAACACATTTGGCCTTGGAATGATAATTGAGACTCCCCTCCTATGCTTAACGGCTAGTACATATATCACCAATCATCATTCATGTGGAGAAAGACAAGATATAATATTTTTTCTCCTTTATTGTTTTGTTACTTGTACCATATGTGTGTTCCATTATAGGCTCATTATAACTTTCATTTATATGTATATTACTTTCACTATTGATAATGACAGAAGACTGGAGAAATGACATGACAATCATTCACATGTGGAAGAAAAAATGCCAGTAAGAGAGATTGCACAAAATACAGAAGGATATCATTAATAAGCCACACAGAGAACATTTTTAACAAAATATTAAAACAATGATTATGATCATACATTGAACTACAACTTAAAAACACCCAAATGGACTTTCATAAGAACAAAGACTGTACGGATGCTATCTTTACACTTAGATAACTAACAGAAAGAGCCACATAAAACAACAAGGAATTATACATCGCGTTCGTCGACCAAGAAAATGCCTTTAACAGAGTAGACAGACAACAACTTTGGAAAACAATATACAGAGTAGCAGAAAATTTAATCAATATATACATCATTTATACTAATAGCCAATGTGAAGCAAGAACAAGGAGTGTCCAATAAGTTCCAAATCCAATCAGGAGTTCGCCAGGGGTGTATGCTATCCCCTCTACTTTGTATAACATTTACGACCACATTTGTAAGCTAACAAGTACTAATGAAGCAGATAGCATGAATGACAAATTTAACAAACTACTCTTTGCAGATGACCAAGTACTAATAGCGACATCAGAAAAACAATTGCAAGAACATATGAACAGACTCCACACAACATGTCAAAAATTAAACATAAAGATTGATATTCATTCATTCATTTTCCTTTAATGCTGAAGTTAGCGCATAGGGCGGAGGTCAGATCTCTCCAATTCTGTCTGTTCAAAACTATTCTGTACAATCTTGAATAATATGTATATTGATTGAGATTAATATTGAAAAGACCAAAATAAGTGCAATAGCAAAGAAAGAAAGAAATATCACTATCTCCATCGATAGTAAACACCGTAAATTAGTTCACTTACTTAGGTAGCATTATATTGAGTGAAGGGAAAAACAGTAAAGAGATACAAAATAGATGCAACAAAACATACCAGATCCTAGGACAGATGATACATATTTTTAAGAGCAAAAATGTAAACATAGACACTAAAGTTGCATTATACAGGACTATTATTATTATCTAATCACTGTGCTACCAGTGCCAAATGACAATGACAGCACAAGACTATAGAAAAGTAGTGACAGCAGAAATGACATGTCTGCGACGAATATTCAGAGTGTCATTAAGAGATAGAATTAGAAACGATAACAATAGACAATCAAAACAATACCAGCATTAGAACACATCAAAAGACAATGGATCAAGTGTTTTCACACACTTCCAGATTACCAACAGACAGCATGCCACAGATGACCATGACAAATAGACATCACAGCGATAAAGCCAGAGGAAGATCATGTAAAAGATGGACCACAGAAATAAAAGAAGCCACAGGAACAAGCTTATAAACAGCTCGCAAGAAGGCCATCTCCAGAGAACTCTTCTAACCCTGATGCTGCAAGGCAAACAAGGACCACAGCGTATAGATAGATTGATATCATTTTCCTACCATATTCCTATATTTCCAGCTTGTTACTTTATCTCAGACACTGGTAATGTGAACTCCTTTCAATGTCATCATGTTGGGGACTGAGTAGTGCAGTGGTTAGAGCACTGTCTTTGAATGTGAGTGGTCCTGGGTTCATTCCCCAGTCGAGGTAGAAAGATTTTCAGATTACAACGGTTCCCGGGTTGACCCAGTCTTAATTGGGTATTGGATTAATCCGGGAAGTAAAGACTGTGAGGGAGAGGAGATGGCTACTGCCCTCATATAGCAGAGCCATTGAAATCTGAGATCGCTAGCATATCACATCCCTATGGCAGTTAATAAATGCTATATATTAATTTTAGCTTTTACATCTTGTGGTGGATAGTTCTTGTTTGAACTGATGATCAAATAACTCAACATTCAATTATGATCATCAGTTCATTTATTGTCTTGTTTGTACTATGATCTTTATTTCTACTTAGATAAGCACAAACTAATCGGTTATTCTTTTCTCAATTATTAAGCAGTAAAAATGAATGGAAATATTGAAAATCACTTCATGGAAAATAGTGACAGCTTGGATGAAGAACCTGATTCTGAGGAAATTGAGTTGACTGATGAAATCATACCAGATCCTAATTGTGATCCAGAACATCCACTGATCATCAACTTCAATGATGTTAGTGCTGCTGCATACAAGATCAAGGGAGGCATTGAGAAGACACCATGCAATGTAATTATCTCTGCATTACTCCTTGTCTTTTATCTATATATCATATTCTATATGTTATTCAGTCCTCTATTTCTTGATTAGAAACTAGCATCACCGCACATGGGGCACTCCCATAAGTGCTCCTCTCTCCGTTTCAGCAGCTATCCTAGTGTATGTAGACTTAGAGTCCCGCTAAGGTGTTGATTGCATGATCTTCAGTACTTTCAAAAAAATGTTCTTTCCTTCCCTCTAGACATTCCCATTTCTGACATTCTCTGTATGTGTACATTCTCAGCCTCATTGATATCATCTTCATCTTGAAATGAATTTATTACTGCCTTGAACAAGTCTGCTTTATCTCTTCTCAGCATTGTGCTATCTATCACCACTTTTTCTGCCAATAAGTCGGATGTCTCGTTTCCTCTGACCCCAGTATGACCAGGGCAGTATATCCATGTAATGCTCTGGACAATTGAGTTATTCAATAAATCCCACCATTCCTTTCATAGCATGTACTCTTCTGTGTCTGTCAATCTACCTGCTTGTCTGCCTATTTACTTTGAGCTCACTTTGACAGTAATTTTTCTACCTCTAGATGTTTGTTGGTCTTAACGTTTTCTCTTTTTCTACAGGTTCCATAATTGGTAGCATATCCTATCCAGGATGCAGCTATCAACCCAGCATTTGTTGGCTGTGGTGATTTTCTAGGCAATATAAATACGTTCAGTAGGTTGCCATTGCTTTCTGAACGGTCAGTGTGCACAATTGCCTGTGGTGAGGATCGAACTCGGTACCTTTGCCGTCACAGACGTGCTCAACAATTCCATAACAGTGCCTATATTGCTGATCTTTTTAGTTGTAGGCCCTATTGTCAGCACTGTGAAAATCTCTACATGTATAGAGTTATGAATTACTTTAAAGCAGGACAGGAAAACATTTACGGAGACAGGGAGTTATCTGTTTCTTAAGCTACTTTTCTTTGCCTTTGCTCTTAGATCTTCCATTATATTGTAATTGCTTGTTTTGATTTTTTTTTTCCATTTGGTTTTATAATTTGTACAATTTCTTCATTTTGGATTCTATCTTATCATTTGTTCATGTGTAGCATTTACGGAATTAATCACGCCTTAAGGGTGTTGACACATCCTTAACTGATTCAGCACGTAATTATTTTAGAGTTTGAACGCATTAATTTTTTTAGCTCAAAAAATATTACATATATACGCCAGCAAAAAACATTTTCCGTGTCTAAAAATTGTTGAACTATATCATATTATATGTCAAATTACAGGGAATTGGATGAACTATAAGATATTGATGACTGGCATATAAAAAGCTATGTACTGCAAAAGTTGTATAAAATAATATAGACATGCATATAATTAAAATGTAAAATTAGATGACACAAAAATTTCACCTATGCGGAACCACAGACCACAATACTTTTGACAGAGCATTCCAAATAACCATAATTTGTTGGTAATCCACTTCTGGATACATAACATTTTACAAAATTGATATTTGTTTATCGGTTTGTGAATTGTTCCCAAACTCGTATCATGGCCTTCGGCTAAGAAATTTTATAATATTGCAGATATAGGTTAGTCAAACTGAAATTATGAAATTTAAACATGATTAAAGTAAGATGTGTTATATGTCTATTCAAAGAAAAGTGGAAGGACTTTATAGATATGTAGACTGTTATAGCAAATGTATGTTAATGTTAAATTTAAAGAAAGAAATATCCGCACGCACAAAATAAAAATATGAAAATGCGAGAAAATAAATTTCACTTACCAAGGATCCGCTTCAGCAATAATTGTCCTAGAACTTTCCTCTTCCTTTCATCATATACGTAATCCAATTTCGAAAACACAATAACTTATAAATGCTAACTGGATTTATAGATTTTTAGTTATTCACAAATTAGCAATGTGACCCCCCAGTTTAAATAATATGAATAGAAAATATAAATAGTTAAAATACTGTTCACATGCTACACATCCATAATGTTTTTGCAAATATATACAAGATCCCAGATAGCAAAAATAGAAATGTTATATTAGTAAAAGTAAAAAAAACTGTGTTAGGAAAATAATTACAAACACACAAGTACCCAGGTACATGATGCTTCTATTATATGCTGTGATACAGCTTGAAACAGTACTTAGGACAGAGAGCAGGATTTGAAGAGCAACCTTCACAAATAAATTGGCTTCTAGACTTTTTACACTGAACACAATATTTTTGATGTCCAGTATATGTAATAATATGGTTGGCTCCTTGTAGCCTTTCTACTTGATGTGAGATTCTTGGTCTTCCACGTACAACAAGAGAGGATCCAAGTCGTACATTGTCTGGTGTTAAAATAGCCGCTGCTCTGTTCAAGTCATCAATAAGGGATATTTTAAAATCAAGCATGTTGGTTTTCGTTTTATCTTGCCTTGTAAGGCTATATAAAATTAAAGCATTTGCCTGGCAAATCTCAAGCATCCAGTGAAAGATTTTTTTCCACCATTTATACGTCTTGCGATTGAAATTGCCATAGTACGTCAACATTTGGTCGACTCTGTCACACCCATTCATAGACTGGTTGTAGTCATGGATAACTTTTGGCTTTGTTTTCTGTGTGTTTCTTCTTCCAACAACAGTAATACTTTCAATTGAAGCCTTAGAAGATATTATAACAACAGGATTTTTTGCCTTTTTGTCCTTCCATGCTGTGACTAGAATCGAGTTGTTGTCGTCCAAATAGCTCTTTGTTTGCAAAAGATTTAATTTTAATGCTTTTATTTCCAGGGGGAAATTTTTCCTATTTTTGTTTAAGGTTCCTGTATAATAGGTTTTCTTGGAAAGCAAATAAGTTATTAGCTTGTGGGTTGTATAGTATCGGTCAGCAAATATATGGTGACCGGTACCTAGCGGAGACAGGAGCGTTTGAAAAACTTTGACCGCCATTCCTCCATCAAGATCTGCCTCTGGATCGTAAGATGTTTTACTACCAAAATATGGTAGCAAATTAACCACATAACCAGTTGTGGAATCACAAAGTCCAAATACTTTTATATGATATTTGTGGGGTTTGGTGCCATTATATTGCTTATATTGCCACCGGCCGGTGAAACCAACAACCATTTCATCTAGTGACAAATTTTCATACGGATAAAATGCTTTTTGAAAATTGGACAATAGTAAATTCATAAAAGGCTCTATCTTTGCTTTATTTTCTGAAAGAGGTTTAGAACAGTGCAACATTGTATGATAGATGCTCAGAAATCTGTCACGAGTAAACATTGAAGGAAAATATTTTGTGTCAAATACTGGAATTGTTGACCAATAGTGCCTGACACTTGGACGACGATTGATGCCCATTCCAATCAGAACTGACAGAAATTTGGTCATTTCATACATTGTTATTGGTGTCCATTGGGAAAAAACAGATCTCTTTTTAGATGGATTGTTGATCATGCATTTGTGTTCAGCAAATGAGTTTATAGAGTTAATGAGTAACTCTAAAACATCATTTGTAAGAAGAGTCTTCAGGCAGTCAAGTGGTGTTGATCTTTCATTAAGATCAGCATTGACACCGGGTGTATGCCGTGGCAAAAATCTAAAATTATTATTAGTGAAACCTTCACTGACTTCTCTCCACGTACATTTAGGAGGTTCTGCCTCAATTCTTCTTCTTTTCACAGAGGAACTACGTGGACCTGGTTGAGGAGACGCCCCCTTTTGAGCAGGATCTGAAACGGTATCTACTTCATCAGAATTGTTATCTAATCTATCAAAATCAAAACTTGCATCTTCTATGAATTCTTCATCAGAAGTACTATCATTATCACTTTCATTGTCCCAATCAACTGCACTTTCTAGCCATTCTCGGGCTTGTACAGCACTCATACGTACAGAACGTGCTGATGACAAACCTTGGCCATTTTCTATGTTGCTTGCCATTATGAGAATTATAAACACGATAAATAAACTAATTTATAACAAATAACTTCGATGTACAAATATGCCACGCTAATCTTATTTGATAAAGATAAGTGTTTACTTCCTGTAGGAAGTAGTTCTAGTTAGTTTAGGTTAGTCTAAATTTCTAAACAAGACAAAATATTTCATTACTTGTATAAGTCATTTCGGCTGGAAGACATAACGGTTTCTTACTTCTATAAGTTGCGTCGGCCGGTATGTGTTAAAATAGAGTATAGGCACAGATTTTTTTCTATACTTGGTTATGTCTCAACCTAAATCCATGTGATTCCTATCTCTTCAAGATATTCAGGGTCTTTCTTTGCCATGGGTTCCTCAGTTTTTCCAGTTTCATTTTTTCATGTAGGTTTCATTTCATCGTTACATCTATATCCTTTAATGCTTTTCTGGATGTATGTCCAATCCATCTGTATGATTCAATTAATTTAATATCTTAAAGTGTAGGTGCCTATGCATATTTATTATAATTTCACTTGATTGGTCAATATTTATCTTTAAGTAAATTTGTTAACAGGTACCGGTACATCCGATATATTTCAAATTCACTTGAGAGTGAGACAGTGATATGTACCATCCCCCTATTGTTCATAACATACATAGATCACATCTGCAAAGTAGCAAAGACAATGGAAGAAAACAATCTGAAGGATAACTTAATCGAATTGCTATTTGCAAACGACCAAGCACTAGTAGCATCATCAGAAGAGCAACTAAAAAGACAAATAGACAGATTACATAAAACATAACATGTCAAACCTTTAACATGAAGATAAATATAGAAAAGACCAAATTAATGACAATAGGACGAACAGAAAGTAACACCTCTATATATATATATATCTGTTGTTATATTTATATTGCTTCTTAGGTATGTGAATTCTGTCACTTATTTAAGTCTGTTGTTTCCAATATATATATATTGGAAACAACAGACTTAAATAAGTGACAGAATTCATATACCTAAGAAGCAATATAAATATAACAACAGACATCAAGATCAGCAAAGAAATACACAATAGCTGTAGTAAAGCATACCAAGCCCTAGGGCAAATGACACCAATATTCAGAAACAAAAATGTAGATTTAAACACCAAAATAACACTATTCAATACGATTATTATGCCAATGCTACCAATGCCAAACATGAACAACAACAGCACAAAACAAATGTGACAGCTGATATAGCATGCTTGCGCAGAATCCTAGGAATATCGCTAAGAGACAAAGTTAGGAATGAAAACATTAGACAAAGAGCCGGCACCACCCCAATTTTGAAATATATTAAGATACAACAGATAAAATGGTTTGCACACATCAGACAGAATACCACCTTAGTGCTTATAGCAATATTGTGTATAGAAGTCCATGGGGATGTCAAATAAATCTCTAAAGAGGAACTCTGATAGGAAGAGTTGCCAAGATACCAAAATGGAGCATAAAGTCAATCTCTTCATTCTGGCTCAGGAAAAGGAGCTCATACAGAAATGTGGTAGAAAATTAATAATACAGACATGTTGATAAAATTAAAATTGGACTCATTATCACAGCTCCTGAAGAAAACTAAGTAATAGAAACTATTTTTTGTTGGGTAGGAGAGAGGGAGGCATCATAAGTACAGACATATCAATTCTAACCAGTTACCCAGCATTATTGTTCTGTTGAAGTAGCATTTGTTAATTCCAGTTTTGTAATATCCTGTAATATTAACATTTGTTTAAAAAATACTGCCATGTCTGCCAGAACTAACACATTTCTTTGTATATTTTGTTCTAGTTGTCTCAGATGTCCAAACAGTATGATATGAAGTTGTATTTCAAGAAAGACTTCCTGCAGTTCACTGGAAGGTTTGTACTTCCTTCTGTCATTCACCAGCAACATATGTTGACATGATGATAGAACCCTGACTCTAATGAGCAATCTAATCATCCCTTTAGTTCACATTGATCTTGTTCATTGTCACAAATCAAATTAGGTGCATGTTTTTACTAGAAAATATTTTTATTTATGTCTGTTATAACCTTTAGAGCTCTTGATGCAGATGGTCTGCAAGTCTTACCAGTGGCGTACCCTACACAAAACTATGCTGAATTATAAGTCTATGTCTATTAGATATGAATATTTGAGGAGGATATTCTTGTATTGAAAATCAGCATTCATGTGAACAGTTACAGGTTTCATTTTGTATGGTCTGTTGTCCCTCACTCATGAGTTCAAATGCATGACTTGTCACAATTTCTTACTTTTATTTTCTAATAAATAATCCCCATGAAGAGATTCAGGCCAGTGAGCATTGCACCTTTGCCCTTTTGTGACAGACTCCTAGGTGGTGGGAATGCCAGATGGACTTTCACTACAGATTGGTCAACAAAACTGATTGAAAAATGATGAAATAGTTAGCCCAGAAGTATGTGGCAACCCTCATTAATATTGCTATGTGCGCTGTTCTAATGGTGTTTGCTAAGCTAATGATGTAAATGGAAATGACCAGGGGAGAAGGGAGGAAGTGTATCCTTCTCTGAAAAGTGTCCCCAACCAACTACTGACTGAGACACTGAGTTTATATTATCTTAAATGGCTGATGGAATGACAAGCAGAGCACTTAATGGAATGTCCCTTGTGCAGTGAAGCAGTTTCCTAATCAAGAGTCACTCTCTTACAATGTAACCTTCTCAGCCACTTTTGGCAGTGTAACTACAGTCATCCTTCGCTACTTCGCGGTTCATTTATCGCGGCCTCAGTGCACCGCAGATTGTTAACAAATATCAAAATTGAGGAATTATGGAGCGAAAGTTGCCCGCACAGCAGCAGAAGGTAGGGTGTGCCCACACAATTAAAAATCCACGTCTCTGATTGGCTGACTAGCATCCTGCCATTTGTTATCCCTCCCGACTCGGGAATCTCGCACACTGATTGGCCTAGACGTTTCCCCCACCTTCGCTCTCATACCCAGCGAAGACGACTGCACTCGTTCGGGTCTTTTTGTGCAAAATAGTGCTTGTGATGTCCGTGAAAGTGGCTCCTAAACGTCCTACAATCTCTAAATCCTCTAGTGAACCCAAGAAGAAGAGAAAAATGATGAAATTGAACGAGAAAGTTAATTTATTGGATATACTTAAGGCAGGCCATAACTATGTGTTTGTTGCACTCCGTTACGGATTGAACGAATCGACGGTTCGCTACATAAAAAAAGATAAAGTGAATATTCGTAAAACTGCCTCAATATTGTTCTCCAAGGACACTAAGCAAGTTGTGACTTCTCGTAATAAGCGAATTATGAAAATGGAGAATGCTTTATCAGTGTGGATATCGGACTGTCGGGAAAAGAAGGTTAGTCTCAATACCAATATGATTCGGACTAAAGCCAAAGCCCTGTAAGATAGCCTCGTTCCTGAATTAGAGTTGAACGTAAACGACAATAATCAACCTCAGCCTATTACCAGTGCCTCGAGTGATCCTACCCCATGAGAAAAACATGGTTTTGTTGCCAGCAAGGGCCAGGTTTGAGAAATTCAAGAGGAGTTACATACCTTGTTATAAAAGAAAAGTTGTTATAAGAATAAAAGAGTTATAAAAACATTTACAGTATGTACACTATAGTTACATCTACGTATGTTACACACACACATGTATCATATTTATATTATTTATACATTATTTTATGTATGTTATTTATACTATTCATATTTTATTTACATGTTTGAAACTATTCTTTAATGTTCTAATGATAACATATGCACTTATATGGTTTCATATACACTTATTGATATTATACATACACAAAAAATGTACTTGTGTTAAAAATGAGAGGATGACACTACTTCGTGGCTTATCGTGGCCGGTTCTGGTCCCTATTAACTGCGATAACTGAGGGATGATTGTATCTCACTTATGTAAACATTTTCATAATTATCAGCTTAAAACCTTTTCTGACAGTAGATTCAAGAAAGAAGCCAGAGGATAAATTAAAAATTCTTGAGACAAACGGGAATTGAACCAGTCCGTTCAACTGCACCAAATCACCTAGCAACTCTCAGGTTTTTCCGTACTTGACTAACCGCATCTCCAACTGGGGTTGCATATTTTTACTTGACCTTGTTTCTTTGGTAAGAGAGGCAGGATCAAGTAATTTTAGCGGTTAATATATTTACAGTTTTTTTTTGTTTTTTTGTGTTTCTTGAAAAAGGTCCCATAGGACAGCAACTTAGAAAATTTCCTGTTTTGTTTTGTTGCATGTTTTTTGATATACCTTTTCATCTTAATTTGTTCATAGTTAGGTATTCCCAGTAACCTGTTTATCTAATTTTGCATTACTATTTGTTACTTTGGTTACTGCGGCACCCTCCACTTTGTTGGACACTCTCCGACCATTTGGTTATTTATATATTTAGACCTATATGTAGTATATTACTAATGTAAGCATAGACCTATATCTATAATTACTGTTGAATTTTCAGTTTCAAGGAAAGAGGAGCAAGATATACTCTTTTACAACTCTCTCAGGTAATACAGTGTTTACCTTATGTGTATATGTTGCAACTCTCAGGGTAATATTCTGTACACCATGTTTTCATCTGTTGCAACTCTCTGAGGTAGTACTGTGTGTACCATGTCTGTATCTGCTGCAACTCTTTGAGATAGTACTGTGTGTACCATGTCTGTATCTTTTTCAATTCTCAGAGGTAATACTGTATGTACCATGTCTGTATCTGCTGCAACTCTGTGAATCAATACTGTGTACCATGTCTGTATCAGTTGTAACTCTATGAGGTAATACTGTATACCAGGTTTGTATCTGCTGCAACTCTGAGGTAATATTGCAACTCTGAGATAATATCTGTGTAATGTTAATGTGTATGATGTTTTGTGATGGGCATCATGGGGCCTTTGATATCCAGGTCAATGCCCTCAGATCTTGCACCACGGATGACTGATATCTTGGTTCGATCTTGAAAATATATTTTATCTTATATTTGTTTTTTGTACCCTTAAGCATTTTGAACTTAACTCATAACATTCATTTGTTTAAATTTGTGTTTGTGTGATCTTATTGTATTTCTGTTCATGTTTATTGGGTAATAATTTGTTATATTTGTTCTCAAATCCCGTTGTCCTATTTTCAACAAAACTTGCTTCCATGACTACATGTTTCTATGTACATCCTTGTCACCTTGAACTTTGTATTGTTTACATGTCAATAGTGTATCTAGATCCTCTATTAATAATTATCTAGTAATAATTATAGACAGAATCAGAAATCAAAACATCAGAAGACTAACAAACACAATGCCAATCCTGGATTACATTGGAAGACAACAGATTAAGTGGTTTCTCACATGCTTCCTACCATCAGATAGTGCCCCTTAAAAAGCATTGCTATACAGACATGATGGATGTAAATCCAGGGGCAGACCATGCAACAGATAAATTACAGAAATAAAAGTCAACAAAAACAAACATATATGAAGAGAACAAAAAAGCCATTTCCATATAAATCTCCTGTCCCTGAGGATGCAAGGCATAAAGAGGTTTAATAAAAGTGAAAATAAAGATGCTAGTCAATTTGACTTTCAACATTCCGGGCTGTGCAGACTGAGATTGAGAATTGATGGCATCTAGAGAACAATATATTTGACTGGTATGTCTCGGTCCCCACAGTTTACACAAACTTCACAGCGCAATGTGCGATGAAAATACCTGGCCTGGAAGTTAACTCTGTAGCTTAAGCTAAGTTTTTTTTTAACGTGCATTCCCAACTCCAGTGTCTCTCTTGTAGCAGGAAAATGGTCTTACTAGATTTCATACAGGATGTAGTCCAGGATCACCTGAATCAAACCATACTGAAAATGGATGTTCTACGTCTATATGGTACAACTCACACCACATTACTACATATTTACAGTCTCTGTACCAA
The DNA here is from genome assembly GCA_034231615.1 of Meghimatium bilineatum. NCBI lineage: Eukaryota > Metazoa > Mollusca > Gastropoda > Stylommatophora > Philomycidae > Meghimatium > Meghimatium bilineatum. Next base: position 43,984,511 of record CM067315.1, read on the forward strand.
ACTTATATTTATTTAGATTGTTGATTGTTCTATTTCTTATGCCCTGTAAACTAGATTTTCTGTGCTTTGCTTGGTGTGATCATAATTTTTCTATGTCCAATAGGATCAGGCCAGGATGGGTGTCATAGCAGCTAGTGCAGGCAATCATGCTTTGGCCCTGTCCTATCATGGCATGTTGCTTAACGTTTCTGTAACAGTAGTCATGCCTACTTCTGCTCCCATGATGAAAGTAGAAGCCTGCAAACAATATGGTGCTAATGTTATTGTGTTTGGCGATGACTTTGGACAGGTTTGTATTTAAATATATATGTAATGAGATAGTAGATAATTAGTGGAACAACAGTAAAACTGTCTAACAAAACAGGCTGAATAGGGACATGAAGTATCAGATTTTTGATTCACAGACTAACTTACAAGAAAACAAAATATAGTTAACAGTTTACAAACCAATGGATTGATGTTCAGACAAAAGGAACAATAACATATAATACAATGCAAATGGAGTGAACAAATAAAAATTGTGCAAGTGGATTAAACTAGACATTATGCAATTGAATGTTCCCTAAAGCAATGACATTATGTTGGAAATAGACATATAAAACAGGAGGAATGAGACAGAAATAAACATGCATTATGACTGGAAATAAATATAATTTTTTAAAATGCAATTTGTAGAGGAAGAAAAAAAAGTATGTTGAGACAAAATGGCTTTATTCTTAGGGTACCATACTGCAATATATTAACAATTCTCAAGGCATATCTAGCTCTATTGTTAGTGAAGAATGATTTTATCACAGTAACTTCAATGATATGGGCACCATTACTGGCAATTGTAAGTCTATTTGGTTCATTTGTTCTGTTTCATTTTCATTGCTCTAGTTCAGAGAAGTGCAACCGTTGTGGATCAGGGGGGCGATTTGACTATGTCACACATGGGAAGGAATCAACCAATTTAAAAAAAACTCAGTTCCAATGAGTTTATTTTTTAAGATAAGTGGCCAATGCACAGGGTACATTTAAATTCACACCTTGGCCCGTAGAAGTGGCTTAGTGGACCAGATATGGCCAGCTAGCTGTTTTCCCTGCACTCTCTAGTGAGTGTAGTGACAGTCTTGACTGCCTCTTGAAAGACCATATGAATAAGTATCCATTCCTTGTCAGGAGTTATTTCTTTCTGGATGCAAATCTGTGTTTAACAGTATCCTTGGCACAATTTGCCTCAATAGAGCCTTATTCCCTTCACATGAGAGAGCTCACTGTGTAGTGTCTGGTCTATATCAGAACTCACTCTGTGGTATGCATGGGCATGCCACATATAAGTTCTGTCAGATATGCTTGGAAAATTGAGGAGAAACCTCATAGCCACACAGGTTGTGTCCCTTGTGTAGGATGTAGTCCAGGGTCACCTAAATAAAAAGCATACTGAAAACAGATGAAGTATACTCCATGAATGAAAGGCATGCATTTCACCCACCTTAAACTTTGTAAACTTTTCCTTTTCCACAAGATCTCAATAAACCCCTAGGGCATTATAAATGATCTCTTGTTAACTTGACAATAAACCAGAAGTGGGTGGGCCCGCTGTCATACCCACTGTCCATTCAATTGCAATTAGTTAAATTCAAGGGAGATAAGAGAGACCTTTCAGTTGTCATTGGTAGATTCAGGACTTAGAAATTCCACAGGCAGACAAGAACTGACAAAATACATGCCTATGAATTAATGCATTATCACAACAGAAACATATAGACATATTTATTAAAATATAACTATTGTATACAGTTAATACTTGATCCTTCTTGCATTGTGGAGGCTACCAGCTGAACAATAATAATGGAATAATTTCCAACTAATTTTCAAGTGAACTCAATAGATAAATTATTTATCATCACACAGAAAAAGTTAATGCATGCAACTACAACTTAATTTGTCTATGATCTAATTATGGTACTTATAAAATTCCAGTTATATTAGAACAACTAACATTAGATCCATTTATAGATAATTGATACATTATTTTTCATGGTGAGGAAATAGTTTATTTTGCACATTTATTTAGTCAACTAGGCTCTAACAAATTTGAGACTAGGCCTACTCAATTAACATGAAAAATAATGACATTGCCGTACCTATATAAATATTGAATGTGCAACAACTAACAGAAATCCAAAAATGAATTATGCAGTTTTTTGTTTGAAATACTGCCAAGATTCAAAACGTTGAAAGTTTTAACAATTTCACCTGTCTCCTGTCTGTAATATGTGGAACAATTGTGAATCAGTTTCCTTGCACCAGATTGGAATTCCCCAATACAGGGCACAGGTAATTTAATTAGCTGCTGGGTAATAAATATGTCTGGTCAGTAATGCCCCTATATGGATCAACTGTGAGAACAATAAAGGGATTGCCCTCATGCAAGAAATAATTGTTTGGTTCCTACTGAACTAAAAATCCACTTTTATATCTGTAAGTTTCAGGTGTGCCCATGACTTATAATTTTGATATGTAAAAATTAATGCAATATTTTGTTTAGCAACTAATAGCAAAATATTGTATCCATGTTTATCAATAGTATCTTTATTAATACTTATTCAATAATGTCAAAGTGATGGGATATTTCTCTTGTTGATTGATGTCTAGAAAATTTGAAAAGGCATTGATAATTTCAAATTATTATAATAAGGTGTATAAGAGAAAAAATAAAGGCCAGAAATCGCAGAAAAATGTGGATTCGTAGAAGGAAAAGACACAACAAATGTCCTATATATAATAAGAATATTAATGGAGAGGGCCATAGAAGTACAAGACATATACTTGTGCTTCATAGATTACAGCAAAGCATTCGACAAGGTGAAGCATTAAGAGATTATAAAACTGCTAGGAAATCTTAACGGTGATTGGAAAGATCTAAGAATAGTAAGAAATGTCTATTGGAAACAAACAGCTGCGATGAGAGTTAGCATCACTATAAGAAGATTTCAAAAGTTAGAAATGGGTGTCAGGCAAGCTTGTGTAATGACACTAGATCTTTTCTCACTGTATACAAAATACTTTATGCGAAATATAGAAGAATATAAATACCTTGAGATATGCTGACGACACAGTACTGATCGCAAGATGTGAACAAGAGCTACAAGCCCTGTTAGATATATTAGTGAAAGAAAGTGAAAACAAAGGTCTCAGTTTAAAGAAGAAGAAACCAGAAATAATGGCTGGTCTCGAAGAGATATATACCACAAAGATGCAACATAATGATTAATGACACAAAATTAACGCAATGTTAACTGGAGGCTACAGAGAAGTGGTTTCTGAGAAGAATGATGAAAATACTAAAGAAAACTTATGGAGAAGTTCTCTATGATGCTGGCGTAAAAAGAAAAATCAGAACAAGCATTAGGGGTAGACAGTCAAGGTTTCTAGGGCATATGCTTCGAAGAACACAGCTTGAACACTTAATAACCACTGGAAGATCAAGGGGAGAAGAGAGAGGTGATGACAAAGAGAGAAGCTTCTGGATGGGCTAGTCTTATGGCATGGGAGAAGATCACCAACTGAGCGTACTGACAACACAAGAGACAGAGTCATTGGGAAACATGATCACTACGACATTTGGCATGACACTTGATATATTGATAATTTTAGAAGTTTACAGAGTGTGGCCAAATGAAAGTAGTGACAATGCATACAACATGAAACAGAAGTGCCTCAAGGATAGCATGCTAGCGCTGCGGAGGAATACATTTTGGGTCTACTTTACATCTACTATGACCGTGCAATGAAAAACACTATTTTATTGCAAATAAAAAAATTACCAGCTGGCTTGTTCTTTAACAATTTTCAGCATCAATATTGGTGTAGAGGTTCTTGCATTGGTAGTTGATGAATTTGTAAACTTGAAGTACTAATACTAGATGTGGCAACCACCTTCAGTATTTTCCAAATAAATTTTGACCTAAATGTGAATATTAAAGTACCCAATGTATGGAATTCGAATCATGTGTGCCAGGTTTGTTAAGATAAATCTCTAAATAGTTTCCTACTACAGACTGGTTACTATTATATGATTCTAATATAGGAGACATGAGACAGGATTGAATTGATTAAAGCAGTCATGGATAACCTACGAGAAGACGAAATGTGAAATTAATTAATTATACCTATTAGGGTTGGTGGGCAGAGTATCTTTTCTGCATATGAAATAAATCACTTATACCTAGGAAGTTTGGTGGGCCGCTGACCTTCTTGAGTGCTTTGAATAATCCAGCACAACTAACTAATTGAATTCTATTTGCGAGACCAATGAAAACAACATTTATCTTGTAATTAATGTCATGAAAGTATCATATTCGTTGTTGATTGGTTTCCACAGAAACCACATTCTGATTCAAGATAGACCCGATCACTTAGAACTTGGAGTCTTCGCAGCATAATTTCAGCAAGAATTTTGCCAATAGTACATATGAGTGAATTCCTCTGTTTCTGTTAGTCACTTCTCTTCCCCTTGGTCTTATATAGAGTTTTCATCATCATATAGAGTTATAATGATCGAGCCTTTAAAATCTTGTGGGACCTGCCCTTAAAACCAAAATAATATTTTCATCTGATGTGGTGGTGGATTTGTTAGAAGGCAGAAGTTCAAACAATTCTTGTCATAAAAACCTGTAATTAAAGAAGAGCAACGAAGTGTAGTGATACGTATTTGTTGTGAATGTTCCAGATTTGTGAAGTATCACTTGCACACAATGAGACACGGTAAATATCTGAGAATTGTGTCTGTCAACATACAATATGCCACACTTTGCGGTGATTGTGAAGTTCTAGCACAGATCCGTATTGACATAACCACTACTTGTGAAAATGCCCTCAATTAAGCTATCATAGCACGCAAGTGTATGTTGGCGTACTGTATATATTGATGTTGTTTGATAGGGGCATTACTTTCTTATTAGTGCCCCTTAGTCATGTCTATTTCTTTGACTGACCTAGATGAGCTTGTCAGGTTGTTACTAATAAACTTGAAGTTTGATTTTAAACTAAACAACTTCAAATGTTCTGACAGTAGCTTTCAGTATATGAAGAAACATGATTGAATTGATTACAGCAGTCATGGATACCCTACGAGAAGACGAGGAGGAAGTCGAACTTGACAATGTACATATTCAGAGAATGGTAGAAATGAGAGTGACTTGAGGTGATGGCAGAAAGTGCTCCCTCTCTGGAAAGATCAAAAGAACGTGTAATCATTAACTGAATGGGACACTGAGCTTATACACTTTTAGATGGCTGACGGAACGGCAAGCAGAGCATATATGGGAATGCCCCCATTACTGTGATGCTTGTTCCAAATCAAGAATCAAATGTTGTACTTTATGTATTTGTATTCAGTGAATTTATAATTTAGTATTTATGCTAATGCTAAATATGGGTGTATTGGAAAGTGATGTTATTGTAAATTTTTCTAAATTTCAGCACGAATATCTGTAGAGCAGATTTCACTAACAATAATCAATACACAAATAAAATGGTCATGATAAGTTGTTTAATTTTTTAGAATATATTCATACATAATAAAACAAGATTTAACTCTTTCACTGCATAATTATTCCCTGGGTTTGGACATAATTAATTTTAGGCAAAATATTTGGACCACATCATGATTTAGGCGCAAGCTTTCTGAAGACAAAGTATTATCTATTGAAGGTCACATAAGGTATCAAAAGAAACATAATTAAATGTGGAATTCATATACAATATAAAAAATTAGAATTGTAACAACAAAATACAAAAATTACACCACAAACAGGGATGTTAGATGAAGAGAAACATTTTAGTCATGCATTTTGTTCTACTTACCCTCAATTTTTCTTGTCTTGAAATGTTGATATATAATCCTACTAGACTAGATGCATTAACTGTCCATTTGCTGATCATGATTAGTTTATTTGAAGTAAATCTATCAACTGCCTAGTGTTTTATACCATTTTTGTGTGCCATGTCCAATTTCAGAACCGAACAAAATATTGTGAAATATTGCCAAGTAGCCTATTCATAGTATTAGATTTCCAAAGTGGAACATTATTCCACTCAATATTATCATTGGGTCGAACTCTATTTTGTGTATAACGTAGTGGAATATTGCCATTGCCGTCACTAGGTCTATCTAACTCTTCAGAAACAATAGAAGTGGGAACAGTTTTATAATTTTTTTTGCTCTTACCTATTATTAGGTCTACGCCTATTTTTTTTCCAATTTCCATATAAAGAGACATAACTGTTTAGAAAGACAAATAATGGAGGGAAGAGTACCTGGGTAGAGGAGAAGGGGCAGACCAAGAAGACGATGGACTGACGACATTAAAGATAATATGAATACATCGCTAGAAAATGCAAGCCACATCGCCCAAGACAGAGAGAGGTTCAGAGAGTTCATTGGGAAGACAACGTTCTGGAAGGAATACGTCACATGACACTATAGTTTATGATGAATATTTTTTGAAAAAATACTAATAAAATGTCAAGAAATTGTAGGTTTCTAGTAAATGTGTATGCGTCTTTAAAGAAAAAACAATTGCTATGTGATCTTATATTCTCAGGCCAAACAATATGCAATGCTGCTGAGCAGGAAGAAAGGATTACTGTATGTTAATGGGTAAGTTCTGTTAGCTGTAGTCCATACTCAGTTCAGAAAGAATATATACACACACAGGGTCAAGCAATTATATGGTTTATTTGTAACATTTTCTAACCTCTGTTTTCTCTAATACAAAGTAAAAGCAAATATTGACTATATATATCATCATCAGGTGCCATGCCGGGTGGCGTTGGCGGTCATGGCTCTCCATAGCTCTCTGTCCACAGTATTATGTATCAAAGTCATTGTTGTTTCCTTGCCGTGCCAGGTTGTCAAACGGTCTAATATTTTCTCACGTTGTCGCCCTCTGTTTCTGGTGCCTTCAATCTTGCCTGTTGTGATTATGTTCTCTAAACCTGCCTGTCTCATGAAGTGGCCAAAAAAAGAAGATTGCCGTTTTCTTATATTGTTGATTAAGGTCTGTTTTGCATTTAACTCTTTCAACACCTCTACATTAGTTTTTCTGGCAGTCCATGGTATTCTCAGCATTCTTCTGTAGAACCACATCTCGCACCCATATGTTAGTATAGGGGTTATATAGCACTGCAGAACTCTCTTTCTCACCTCTAATGACAAGGTCTTATTACACAGTATATTTTTCATTTTTCTGAATGTTGTTTTTGCCTGTCCTATTCTGCATCTTATTTCTGTTGAACTTCTTCCATCTGCTGTAATCCTTGTACATAAATATTTGAATTGGTGGACCTGTTTTAATACTATATCATTCACTTTGATCTTGCAAGGTGTGTTATTTTGTTTCTTTGAAATAACCATTACTTCTGTTTTCTTGATATTAAGAAGAGGCCTTTCTCTTTGCTTTCTGTGACTACTACTTTAATTAAATTTTGAAGATCTTCCTCACTTTTTGCAATCAGAACAGTGTCATCCGCATATCTCAAATTATTTATGTTATGTCCTCCCACTGATATTCCTGGAATATCTACTATTGCCTGCAATATGTTTTCACTGTATAAAGAGAACAGGTCTGGTGAAAGCACGCATCCCTGTCTGACTCCTTGTTTTATTTGTTGAAAAGAGCCAAATTGATTTCCTACTCTTATTTCTGCTGTTTGTTGCAAGTACATGTTCTTGATTATTCTTAAATCCTTGCTGTCAATGTTCAGATTCTCTAGCATGTGTATAATTTCGCTATGTTTAACTTTGTCAAATGCTTTAGTGTAGTCTAGGGGTGGGCAAACTTTTTGTGCAGAGGGCCGCATTGAAAATTGTAAAGCTATTGGAGGGCCGCATATAATATTATGTATGTTTTTGTTTAAAATTCTCGGTAAGTAATCAATTAAATATTTTTATTGTAAAGAAAGGTAGTTTTACATAATGTAGATAACTTCTGAAATAAATTACATTTCTAACAGACTTACACTATAACAGTATATTTTCTAATATGGATAAAAGGTTTTGCAAATATTTTAACAATGTTCGTGTGTTTAAAAATGTGTTTGAGGGCCGCAAAATATACAATGGCGGGCCGCATGCGGTTTTTACCTCTATTACCTCTCTATTAGTGTTCTCAATATATAAATAGCATTGTTGTTACCTTTGCCTTCTACAAAGCCACATTGTTCTGGACTTATTTGTGATTTTATTTTGTTTCTCACTCTCTTCATGATGATTTTGAGAAGTATTTTGGTTATTTGGCTCATGAGGCTGATTGTACGGTGTTCTTCACATTTGGTGGTCCCTGGTTTCTTAGGTAATGCTATGAATATGGACCTCATTTAGTCATCGGGTATGTTTCCGCTGTTATATATGTCATTCAGCAATTTTGTGATTATTTCAACTCCAAAGTCATCTAAAGCTGCTAATTCTTCTAATGTGATATTGTCTGGACCTGGGGCGTTGCCATATTTCATGTTTCTTAGTGCCTCCCTTACTTCTGCTGTGAGTATTGATGGATCCTCACCGTTATCTTTATGTTTATTTCTGGTCTATTGTCATCATAAAGTTCTTTGATATATTTTGACCATCTCTGTACTATGTGATCTATTCTTATTAATACCTGCCCTGTCTTAGATTTTAGACACCCTGTAACTGTTTGCGTTCTCTTTCCTGTTATCATCTCAATTTTCTTATATAGTAATGTTGTATCTTGCTTGTAATGCAATTTTATTTCTGATAATTTCTTGTTCAGCCAGCTTTCTTTTGCTATTTTGCATTTCTCTCGTATCTCCTTATGTATTTTCTGATATTCCACTATCTTGTGTTTATTTTTCCTTCTGGTGCTCATCAATTCTAATATTTCTGGGGGCCAGTGTATTTGCCTCAGCATTTCATATTCCTGGCATTCCTGAAGAATATGCTCTGCTGTCTGAGGTTCCTGTCCACATGTAGGTCTACAGATGGCTGTGTTGCCAGTCTTGAACTTTGTATACGTGTGGCTGTGAAGTCGGTTGTATCCTGTTCTGAGGTGCAGAATGACATGTTCTGGTCTGTTCATAATTTGGTAGTCATCTTGTTTTGAAGTTGGCTTTATAATTGTCTTGATCATCTGTTTCTTCTAATGGTACATTATTGACACATTTGGTTGGCCAGCGACAGCTCCCTTCTGAGCCAGAAGAACTACTTTCTCATTTCATGTGTTCCACATTGTGATTGTATGCACAGCATAGGGACTAACTAACATACTAACTGTGAAATTCTGCCATAATTACGAGGCAGAAATCCAGGTAATCATGTTGGCAAGTGAAAAATTGCTGAGCACCAATCTTGAATCACAGCCAGTAGTATTTATAACAGATTCAAGATAGTACTCAAAGTGCTCCAGCCTATAAAACTACCATACCTGAAAATAATATGGATTGAACAAGCAATCACCGTAATGTGGAGAGCCATGATCAACTACGCCAGCTGGCATGGCAGTTGATGATGATGATGATGATTTATAGGCCTACTCCACTCCTCTATTTTTTAATGCACTCTCTGCTAACCTATCTGTGTATACTCTGATCCATGTGTCTTGTGGATATTCATCATCCAGTAGACTGAGAGTAACCGTGTTACATTGTACTGTATTCTGTTCATTCTCGCTGAATATTCCTTTCAGTCTGGATATGAATGAATAATCCACTATCATCACTCCAAGGGGTTTGTTCTGGTATAGAGTTTAGGAATCTGTCAACTTCAAGCAAGTCTGAGATTTTTCTATGGAGTTCTTTGGCGTGATGGATAAAGCTGCTTCTTTTCAGACTCCCTCATTGCCAACTTTTGGAAGCAGTCTTTCTTTACTTTCATCATGTCTTACATGACTTGGCATACAGTGAAACTTTTCTGCATGTATTAACACCTTTTGTATCTATGTGTTTGCCTCAGTTTTTTTTATCATCTCCATTTTCCCCATCTCTACTATGGGTGTTGATTTTATTGCCCTGTGATGATCTCCTAAGCTCCTGGTTTTGCACCTTATTTATCTCATGTAATTCAATACTTGATGCTGGACACCATGCAGTAGACCCATATTACGGGTGTGCTTGTATGCGCTGATAGTAAACTTTACTAAGTATTTTCCCATTTGCTCCCCATGTGGTTCCATTTAGTTTTCACAGTATCGCTAACTTTCTCCTGGCCTTTGTTTTTGTTTTGTTGGTGTTTTCCTTCCATGTAAGCACACTGTGAAATGTGACTCTAAGATATGTTTGGTTGTTTGTCTTTGCTCAAGAGCATTCTATTGATTTATCTAATTTATTGTATTCTACGTTCTATTTATATTTGATAGATACGATCACCCAAATATTCTAGCTGGTCAAGGGACAATGGGCCTGGAGATCCTTGAGCAAGTTCCTCATCTTGATGCCTGCGTCATCCCCGTTGGTGGTGGTGGCTTAATAGCTGGAACTGCTGTTGCCATCAAAACTCTTAAGCCAAGTGTAAAAATTATTGTAAGTAATCTTCTTCTTATGTTCCATGCCATGTGGCGTTGCGTTGGTTACCATATCTTTCCACACCGTTCAATTTTGTGTACTGTCATTCCTTTCCAATACCAATGTTATAAATTTCCGCCGACCTGATTGTTTAGGAAAATCCTAGACCATGATTTGTTTCTTTTAGAAATTTCGAGAATAAAAACGTCAATGCCTATACTAGTGAGTATGATTTGGAATCAGACATGTTTTTTATATTGATTCTGACGGAAATATTATTTCATAGCGAGATAACACAAAATTGTGTATCTCAGGTAAGTAAATTCAGTGTAATCATGTGTATTTTTTGTGAAACTAAGTAAACCTAATACATTTATGAGGTTCCTTAACCATTTTTCTGTTTATATATGTAACTTTTATGCGTGTTGGCATTGCAGAAAAATGCTCATAATTTTTAAAGACATTGTCAAGCTTTGTCTGCAACGCCATCTTGCCTAGGGTAGCCGGGGGTAAAGATGCTCTGGAGGCAAAGATTCGCAGTCATTTTTTCCCGGAACTATGGGTTTTTCCTGCAAACCACGTGGCCACGCCCAACGCTAATATCCGTTTCTGTCGCACAACGAATTTTCATCTGTCAAGGGCAGGTCATTTTTGAGCCATGAGGTAAATTCATTTTTAACGTTCCCAATCTAACTTTTTTTCCAATTCTCACTCTTTGTCCTCTGTTAACATTACTGTCATGTTATTTTACATATCTAAACTGAAAACTATATTATATGGTTAAGTTATTAAGCATGTTACCTTGTCAAGATAATTTTTGTTTTCATGATATTTTATAAAAATTGTGAACAGTGTGATTTTGGGGTAATGCCGCGCACACTGACGGGGCAAGCATGCGCTGCGGACTCACTGTGCATGTTTGCCCCAGTAACTTCCCCCTCATGTTGCCAAATATTTAAACCAATATTTTATTGTCACTTTATGTTTATTTTTAGGAATTACAAACGGAAAATTGGGAAAATTATGCAGCTGACTGAAAATGAAACAGTCGCTGCTATAGATGCACAATCTCCACGAGTCATAGTTGTACGATATCCGCCTATATTAGATGCACAGTCTCCGCTATTCACAGATGCTCGATCTCTGCTATTCCTCCGCTATCCATGGATGCACGTTCTCAGCTATTCATAGATGCATTAACCCATGTCGATTATAGCTGCACAATCTTCACGGATCATATGTGTATGACCTCCGCAGATAATAGATGCATGACCTCTGCCGATGCACAATATTTGCTATTCATAGATGCACGATCCCCACTATTCATAGATGCACGTTCTCTGCCAGTCATAGATGCACAATCTCTGCCTGTCATAGATACATGTACTCCGCCAGTCATAATTGCACTATCTCTGCCGGTCATAGTTGCACATTCTCCGCTATTCATAGATGCACGATCTCCGCAATTCATAGATGCACATTCTCTGCTGGTCATAGATGCACAATCTCTGCCGGTCATAGATGCATGTTCTAAGCTATTCATAGATAAACGTTCTCCGCCAGTCATATATGCACAATCTCCGCCGGTCATAGATACACGATCTCCATCGGTCATAACTGCACAATCTCTGCCGGTCATAGTTGCACGTTCTCCGCAATTCATAGATGCACGTTCTCCGCTATTCATAGATGCGCGTTCTCCGCTATTCATAGATGCATGTTCTCCACTATTCATAGATGCACATTCTTCTCTATTCATAGATGCACGTTCTCCGCTATTCATAGATGCACGATCTCCGCTATTCATAGATGTACGATCTCCGCTTTTCATTGATGCACGTTCTCCGCCAGTCATAGATGCAAAATCTCCGCCGGTCATAACTGCACTATCTCTGCTGGTCATAGATGCACGTTCTCCGCTATTCATATCTGCACGTTCTCCGCTATTCAGTTATAGTTTCAAACGGATCTAAGCACCCATTCTCTGTATTAATTTTTTTTCATATTTACGTATTTTCATTTTTTTCGTATGGAAGTTACATAAAGATACATATGCCTAATCTTTGTGCTCTATAATTTTCCCACACTATGACTGGCTATGTTAAGATAGGAAGTGATGTTATTTTGCTGGTTTCATCAATTTTCCCATGATTTCGTATTTGTTTTTGCCTGCGCGTGTTTGCCCCAAAAATGGGGGCAAAGGTGGGATTTTACTCGTGTTCCTAAAATCTCATTTTAAGGACTAAACGTGATTGTATGTTGTAAATACTCTGACGATTGTTAGATGGATGGATAAGCTACACACTGCTGCTAGTTTGGTTTCTCATATGTAAGTCTATTTGTCAGAATACGCAAAAAAGTGAAAAATGTGCATCATTGCCCCCGCTACCCTAAGTCTTACTATGGCTGTTCCATGTTGCCGTGCCAGTAATTAGGAACAACCCTCTGTATGTAACTATTTCTATTATGCTACTATAATTCTTTTTTATTTGTATTTCTTTATATTTATTCTTAAATTATATTGTTATCGGTTGTAAAATATTATCTAATATTAGGCCTATGTAATATAACTAGAGTGCATACTATAAAACTACACTGGTTTGCAATGCTTATCCTGTTTCTATCACCATTACTACATTCATGTTTATTTAGGTATTAAATCATCATTATTCATACTGATACTTAGGCATATACAAGTAACTGTTCTATGCTAATGATTAGTTATATTTGTAGGCATAATGTTGATTAAGTCAAATTAATTATAGGCCTAATTGTCACTTGAATATTTCTAATATAGCTAAGCATATGTTTAATTTTATTATTACACCAGATTTAATATAAAGAAAATAAATATTTAGAAATAAAATGATACAGGTTGACATCATCTATAAGAAACAAGATGTTGTTGCATGGAAATCTATATCATAGGTTGCTTACCTGCAGGCCCCCTATAGGCCTAGGCTATAAGGTGGCTATGACATTATATGTACACACAAATCCTGGATGTCCAAGTACTACACTCATGATGAATAATTAGTTAATTAATCCTTCCTTTTATTTATACACATCTTCTTATCTCCAGGGAGTGGAATCAGAGAGGGCAACAGCATTTCAAGCTGCACTAGCTGCTGGTAAACCAGTCTACAGTCGTGTTGGGCAGACTTTGGCTGATGGTTAGTTGTTAATTTTTTATAATATTTTCTAACAAGACACTGATTATTCTTATCAACCAGGAGTATGGGACTGTTTTAGCAGTCAAAGAATCGCTGAAAATATGCCTTTCTTCCTTGAAACATTGTATTATTTGCCATCATGGCTCATACATATTGGCACTTACAAAGTTAGTATCATATCCTATTAAGAATGTAATGGTCAACCTAGCATGTTTTGGCTTTGGTGATTTTCTAGGTAACATAGATATGTTTAGTAGATTGCCATTACTTTCTGAACATTTTGCAGGCACATTTATCAGCTGCAGTGTTTGAAACTGGTACTTTGGTTGTCTGAGACTTACTCTGTACCTCTCTGCTAGAGTGAAATATTTCAGATTACTCAAATGTCATTGTTTAGCCCCTGTTTTTAATCCTGTACTTTCAAAATGAAAATTATTTCCTAAAACACCAGCAGCTAAGATATATGACATCTGATTAGATCTAATATATTGCCAGTAGCACACAATATACATGTTCAACATGTGTCCAACAAAACATTGACAAAGAGAATTGATGATTTAAAAAAAAAATATGAGATGTTAGAAAAGGCACGGGAGAATTCCCTGGACACTTAAACAGATGAATCATTGCTGCAGACAGATGTTCTAGACCTACATAGCACATATCAAACTAGTACAACATACTTCACGCTTCCCAGTGGAAATCACATGAAGTTATGTGTTGGTTATCAGATCATGAATACAGAAGAAGATGAATCAAGAAGTGTTATGAAAGTTGAAAGAATAAACGGATGAGATATTAGTATTCATCATCATCAAATGCCATCTCAGTGAAGGTTGGCTGCAACAGACCTCCAACATCCCATGTCTCTTAGTTTGGTGGTGCACACTGCTAGACTGTAACCTGTCCATCTTGTGATGTTACTCTCCCGCTTGAATATCTGCCTACCTTTTCCTCGCCTCCCATCGACTTTACCCTTAAGTAAGGACTTCAACAAGGTTTCATGTCTACTAATGTGTTGAAAATATTTTATTTGCCTGATCTTTATTTCCTTTAAACATTCTTTCTTCATATTAGGTGTCGTTATAACTTCTTTTTTATTTTCTTCTCTGTCTATGATATTCTCCTTATTCTTCCAATTATCCATATCTCAAATGCATCAATTCTTCTGAGCCATACAGTAATATAGAATAGATGTAGAATTTTATAATTCTCATTTTTAGCTTGTTTGTAATTTGTTTAGATGTTACTATTTTCCTCATGTCATTGAAAGTACTTTTAGTCATTCATATTCTCCTTTTAACTTCTGTTTCACATCTGCCATCATTTGTGATTATGTGCCCATGATCTTGATAGTATTCTACTTTTTGTAGTTTCTCTCCATGTATTTTTATGTTTAGCACCTATTTTTATGTGAAATTGCTGATTATCAAAGCTTTTGTTTTGTCTTTTAATGTTTATATCCAGTCTACATTCTTTACTTGATTTATGGACTTGATCTATTTGTTTCTGTAGTTCATGTTCACTGTCTGCCATAATTATTACCAATAAATAACATATTGATAATAAAACAAATGACATTTCAACTAAATAGTCTTCATCAGAGATGAAAGACAAAGAAAATGTATATAGGGACACAAATATGGTGAGAGAATGTTTGGGGGAAGAGGGGGTGGGGAATGAAGGTGAGACATTACTAAATACAGTGAAGGTAAACATCAAAGTATGTTGTAGAACATTTCAGTGGAAGTAGTAAATCAATTAGAGATAGAGAGAAGAGGCAAAGAGAATAGCAGATGAACAAATGAAAATATAAATAAAGGAAAGAAAGAAAATCTATTATACAGAATATAGTTAGTTCATGATATGTTCATACAGAGTATTTCTCTCATTTAATTTGTACTGTCATACAGTATGGATAGGTCAGACATGAAATGGACCATGCAATCTAAATAACAACAGAAAAGGATGAGAACATTTTATTATAAGACCTGTGCTTGGAAAGCAGTTGATAAATTGTAAACTATATGAAAGATATACTTGGTAGAATGTAGTAGTTTTTTTATATGATCTCTGTTCTTCTGATTCAGCACTTGCAGAATGTGTAAATTGTCTCAGATCTATCTCTGCGCCTGCAGAATGTGTAAATTGTCTCAATATTGATCTGTCTTTGCACCTGCAGAATGCATAAATTGTCTCAGATCTATCTCTGCACCTGCAGAATGTGTAAAATGTCTCAGATCTATCTCTGCACCTGCAGAATGTGTAAAATGTCTCAGATTTATCTCTGCACCTGCAGAATGCGTAAATTGTCTCAGATCTATCTCTGCACCTGCAGAATGTGTCAATTGTCTCAGATCTATCTCTGCACCTGCAGAATGTGTCAATTATCTCAGATCTATCTCTGCACCTGCAGAATGTGTAAATTGTCTCAGATCTATCTCTGCACCTGCAGAATGTGTAAATTGTCTCAGATCTAACTCTGTACCTGCAGAATGTGTAAATTGTCTCAGATCTATCTCTGCACCTGCAGAATGTGTAAATTGTCTCAGATTTATCTCTGCACCTGCAGAATGTGTAAATTGTCTCAGATCTATCTCTGCACCTGCAGAATGTGTAAATTGTCTCAGATCTATCTCTGCACCTGCAGAATGTGTAAATTGTCTCAGATCTATCTCTGCACCTGCAGAATGTGTAAAATGTCTCAGATCTATCTCTGCACCTGCAGAATGTGTAAAATGTCTCAGATCTATCTCTGCACCTGTAGAATGTGTAAATTGTCTCAAATTTATCTCTGCACCTGCAGAATGCATAAATTGTCTCAGATCTATCTCTGCACCTGCAGAATGTGTAAAATGTCTCAGATCTATCTCTGCACCTGCAGAATGTGTAAAATGTCTCAGATCTATCTCTGCACCTGCAGAATGCGTAAATTGTCTCAGATCTATCTCTGCACCTGCAGAATGTGTAAAATGTCTCACTATTGATCTATCTAGAAAAAGACAGTAAGGCGGACTGCACTAAATATGGAGGCATATCACTCCTAAGCCAGATAGGAAAATCTTTAGGAAGTTACTAGTGAAGAGGATGCACACACATATAGAACCACAGCTTAATAACACGCAAATGGGATTTCGAAAAAATAAAAGATGTACAGATGCAATATTCACCCTCTACTTAAAGAACCTTTGTTAGATATCCTTCTCTTCACTGTGGTATGATTTTGGTACTGAAGACCATTCAAATCACTTCCTGTTTATGTAATTAATAGTTTTGATAATCAGCTGTGTGATCCTATTTCTTATGTTATCGTATAGTGTTTTCTTCCTTTTTGTTTCTGTCCGTCCATGTAGTCCTTTAAGTCCTTATCATTTCATTTAATTCTTCATTTGGCTCATGATCCATAGGTTGGTTAGTACCTCTCCTTGATGTAGTTCGGTGTTGTTTCATCCAGAAGATGGTCACAATACAAGATCATCTAGATTAATTATCTAATTAGAATCATTGAACAAAGAAAATCCTGTCTAATACAGGAAAATTTCTTTTAATTTATCTTTTTGTTCACAATCAAGGTTCAAAAATTTAATGTGTCATTTCAATCATTAACATAAAAGTAAAACATCACACAATTAGATTCCCTGATGATTAAAAAAAAATTTCAACAATTTACAGTTTAAAAGAGGCCTCTCTCTTTATATATCCTATTCAACTCTATCAATAGGCTAAAATACAATAGTTAATTATATGATTAGACAAAGTCATTCCTCTTAGAAATATATTCCAACTTGTGTTCTCGTTGCGTAGTGTGGTTAAATATTATAGTATCACTTACAAATGACTTCACAATTCATAGTTCACTTGAAAGTCTATGTTCAAAGTTCCCACTCTTTTTTAAATAATAAATTCATTAATAATTACAGTAAAGAACCTCCTCATTTCAATTTCCTAAGGATTTCACTCATAATGATTGACCAGATTTCTGTTAGTTCATGAAATCCAAGTTTTCTCATGATCTTCAACCATCTGGCATATATTAACACTGATTTAAAAACCTGATTACATTGTCTGTGTGTCACCTTAATAAAGGCTTATAATAGTAATGAATATTCTTCCATTATATGCTAGTTCTCTACAATTCTGTTGGAATTGACAAAGGTTGGGTAGCGAAACCAATATCAGTCGTCACCACCTACCAACCCATACGTAGATACAAATTCTATTATATAGTTGACAATGATGATTCCTATCACTCCATCACACAGTATAACTTGATGGAGAGTGAGACCATTATCTGTCGTCACTGTACTCACATCAAATATGTAGTTATGACTCAAGGTCGACAATTGATGGTGATATCACCTCTTGATACTATGGGACTCTCCTCAAGTAGATGTGCCATCAGTAATTCAGCTGCAGTACTGGCCTCCCTGCAAGGTAAAGTATGAGTGTTCAGGTCTGAGACATTCTCTGACCAATGATCGAGAGCTGAATTGATTTGTGCATCTCTGACAGGAAAAGTTGCTTTACATAGAAAGCTGAAGCTAATTGCTCTAACTTTGCATGTTGTAGAAAGGTATAAAAGCCACTAAACCCTGGAGTCTACCTCCAGTGAGTATGGGGACTTATTCTTAAAGCATTGTACACTGTTGAGATTTAGAAACTTGTGGGTATGAAAAAAAGCTCTGGTGAAACCACCCCATTCCACTTAATAAAAGGTAATACTGCTGTAAAACTGTATGCAAATAGTACTTACGTTGAACACAGGTAATGTAGTCTTCAAACTGACGTGAAAGAATAAACAGAGCAGTGCACAGGACATAATTGATGTTTTGACCAAAAAGGCTTTATCAAGATGACAAGCACATAATATCAACAGAAGATGAGTAGGAATGACACATTAATGTATTTCCTGTTCCTATTATTCCGGCATCTCCCATCACATTTTACTTGGACTCATTAGTCTCGTTGTGTCATTCCTACTCGTTGTATTTTGATGTTATGTGCTTGTCAATTAGATAAAAGGCCTTTTGGTTGAAACGTCGATTGTGTACTGTTATTTTTATGATTGCGTACTGTTGTGTGTGTTCTTTGTCAGCATCCAACATAAACAGTGTGTTAGTTGTAATCAAGTAAGACTACATTACCTGTGTTCTACGCAAATCCCATTACACTTAGGAAGTAAGAACTAACCTCTTGTATTTCCTGAGAATCAAAACAACGTCCCATTCTGATTACGAGCATGTCAATAATGACTCCTCTATCATACTTCTTTGTGTTATTTTTATTCTCTGTCAGATGTTATCTTTGTGTATTTGTCTTGCAGGTTTAGCTGTACCTGTTGTAGGAGTCAATGCTCTGGCAACTGCAAAAAATCTAATTGACAAAATGATCACTGTAAAGTATGTACTAATGTTTCATAGTGACATCAGGTCTTAGATAAGTTTATATCATTTAGATGTGGTTAGTGTGTCCCCCCCCCCCCAAAAAAAAATCATAATTGTGATCTACCAATCATGATATAAGAGAGAACCAAGCAGGTTTTAGGTGGTTGTCTGCCCTTTCCTATAAGAGTTCAAGTGATTCATAAGATATTCTTAAGTTGGATATGCCAGGCTGAGAGGTGCAGATATCGCAGTTAAGCTGCAGACCAGGCATTCTGCACCTATTGCGAGCACCTGTTACTCTCATAATGACATGTGATGTTAGGGTCCTGTATGTTAAAGAAATGCTTGTGATCACTAACAATCATGTGTTACCTTTATTTTACAAACTGAAACACATGGTGTTACTATCCATGATCGATAAGGAATAGTGAGGTTTTGAATATTGCTTTCCTCCGAAGACGGATGTGTCGGGCCATTGGTGCAAATAAAACGGTGTCACAACGTATTTCCATTCTCTGGACTACATCCTTCTGTAAATTTAATAGGACCATGGTCCTGCTACAAGAGATATCCAGTGGGAGTTTGAGAATGAACGCTGACGAAGAAGAAGAATAATATGCTGAATATAGAGGAAGAATGAATGGTGAATACAATTTTACATAGAAAACTGAAATATTTTGGACATATAAAAAGACACAATGGCATGGAAAGATGCACATTAGGGGGCAGAATTCTGGGAAGTAAAAAAGAAGAGATAGACCTAGAAGGAGGTGGACAGATGACATTAAAGACTGTATGAAGATATTATTGAAGGAGGGAGGCAGATTGGCACAGGATAGTCAGGTTTAGGAAATTAATTGCAAAGACAACGTTCTGGAAAGAATATGTCACATTATGATGATGATCTATGATTATGATGGGGGCTGTATGGTGCAATAAAGGTTATATGGCTAGTTTTAACTTTGACTTTCAATTTCTAATTCATTGTCTGTGTTGGTTTGTTCAATGTTCAAGAACTCATGAGTAACAATCATCTTCATGGATCTTATTAACTTGGTGATTATTTGAGAAATATAAATATTTACTTATTTCTGGTTATGTTTGTTATTATGGAGCATGCATGCTCAGTATTACATGTGTGTAGTGCTCGCTGTGTGAAAAGGTTGAAAACCCCTGCTATAAACCATGGTACAATGCATCCTGTTATCTGAAGTTATATATCAAGGAACATATTCTTTCCAGAACGATGTCTTCGTCGTGGATACCCTGAACGCCTCTCTGTTCCAGGCAGGCAGGACTGCATTGGCCAGACATGTGCATACATTGTTCGATGTCGCTGGTCAATCATCTTTGTGGTCTTCCTCTTCTTCTCTTGCCCAGCAGAATCCTGAAGTACATCCTGTTAATCTACAGTAATATGAGAGAATGTACTGAAAAGAAGAAAAATATGATATTTTGCGTTTCCATAGTGACTGTTGCCTAAAATTGGCATCAATTTTCTAGGGTACCTTATCTATCAATATGTCACTTCCAAAATAGTGAGTTTAGAATGAGTTGATCATCATCATGTGATATATTATTTCCAGAACGTGGTCTTCTTTATGGATTCTCTAACATTCCATGATTCTTGGCAAATTGACCAGCCGCATCTAGAGATATATTTATGCAATCTGATATATAATGTCACCATTGTCTTCTTGGGCACCGTCTTCCCCTGTTGCTGTTAACTCTGCCTTTAGCTATTAATTTTTCCATGCTGTTATGATCAAAAAAACATAGCTTTCTTGTTAAGATGTTGAGGAGCCAGCCCTCTTTGATGCTTATTGATCATAACACTTCTTGATTTGTCTTTTTAGCTGTCCATGGTATGCGTAAAACTCTTCTTTAACATCTCATTTCAAAAGCAGCGATTCTCTTTGCTATTATTTTATTTAATGTCCATGTCTCACAAACATATATTGCCACTGGAAATATGCATGTTGTGATCATATATGGTTTGTCTACACTGCAACAAGTTGATAGCATTTATATATGTTCAGGCTCTTATGTGATTCTACTTTTTTGAGACATGCATGTATTGAGAGCAAGCAATTTTGCATTTAAAAAATCCATACGTCTTAAGCATTTGAGATGGATAAAAACCCTTACGTAGCCATGGCCAAAAGTGAACAAAGAATAGCAACACTGTTTGCTTCCCATGTATGTCGTACGAGGCAAATAAAATGGTTTTTAGGCAGAGTTGACTGCCCCATCATGTATAGGGTCAAAGCAACTCAGAAGCCATGCAAAATTTGGATGTGCCAGGCTGAAATACGCAGATAACGCCACTAAGATTTAAACAACTCATTCTGTTATCCCTGGAATCTTTAGTTAATCTTTAGCAGTATAGGAAATAATTACAGAACAAGAAATGGATAAAGAATAGGCATACATAACTTGTGTATCAACACCTCCCTGGATAAGGACACAGCAGCTGATGGCACATCTATATTGTCAAAGAAATGTATAGACATCAGAAAGCTATCAAATGTAAGCACAACAGTCCTTAGCCTCTACTCTGGATGAATTTCTGAAATCCACACCACTAGAGCAAGATGTAGATACGAAATGGACATATCTGAGCAAGCAAATTTACGACACTGCTACTGAGGAACTAGATCATTCTATCAAGAAACAAAATTATTGTTTTGATGAGAATGATAATGCAATCAAAGAAATGTTGTATGAAAAACACCACCTTTTCAAAGCATACTTAAATGATCCAAAATCAATATCTAAAAAAGAAGCACTCAATTGCGAACGTAAAATAATTCAAAATAAACTACGCCATATGAGGGACTCCTGGCTGAATAAGAAAGCAGATGAGATACACAGATTTGCAGACACCAATGATTTGAGAAACTTCTATTATGCACTTCCACTTCTCAATGCAAATGAAACACAACTAATCATAGAAAAAGATAAAATCCTGCAGTGCTGGGTAGAATACTTTGAGCACATTTGGAATAACCCATCATCAATAAATGAAGAGGCTATCAACTGATTACCGCAGGTTCCTCTCAATGAAATGCTAGATGACATCCCTACTTTAGAGGAAACTCGTAAAGCAGTTCAACAGCTTTCTATTGGTAAAGCACCTGGCTCCGACTCAATGCCAATCGAAATATACAAATATGGTGGTAAAAATATTATTGAGAACTTCACATAATTTTCCAACAGTCATGGAAAAGCGAAACAATTCCACAAAATTTCAAAGATGCAACAATTATACACTTGTATAAACGTAAAGGGAACCGCCAGTACTGTAACAACCATCGTGGTATCTCTCTACTGTCCATTGCTGGAAAGATATTTGCTAAAATCCTTTTGAACCTTCTTACATCTCATCTTAATGAAGGATTACTACCCGAAAGCCAATGTGGTTTCAGAAAAGAACGTGGAACAACTGATATGGTCTTTGCTGAAGACAGCTTCAAGAAAAATGTCAAGAACAACACTGTGACCTGTACACAGCATTCATAGACTTCACAAAAGCATTTGACACAGTAAGTAGAGAGGGGCTGTGGAAGATTCTGGCAAAATATGGATGTCCACAGAAATTTATCACAATGGTGTAGCAATTGCATGATAGAATGCAAGCTAGAGTTCAGGATGATGGACAGTTATCTGAAATGTTTCCTGTCTCAAATGGAGTAAAACAAGGATGTGTATTAGCACCTACCCTATTTAGCGTCATGTTCTCTGCTATGTTGGATGATGCTTTCAGATATCTAGACCTGAGATTAAACATTACCTATCGCATAGATGGAAAATTGTTCAACCGTCGGCGGCTCCGAGCAAATACCAAAGTTAAATCACACACAATCAGGGATCTCTTATTTGCTGATGACTGTGCCCTAAATGACAACACTGAGACTGATCTATAATGTATTATAGACAGATTCTCCAAAGCCCGTACCAACTTTGGGGCTTACTATTAACACAGAAAAAACAGAAGTCATGTTACAGCCAGCACCTGGCAAAAGCTATCTCAAGCCCTGCATAAAGGTAAATGTGTAGCTCTGAAAGTTGTGAATAGATTCACATATCTAGGCAGTACGTTATCACAAAATGGCAATGTTGATGATGAAGTGTATACAAGGATAGCCAAGGCAAGCAGTACTTTCGGTAGATTGTATGCAAATGTATGGCGTAGAAATGGCATTAACTTAAGACTAAGCTGAAAGTTTACAGAGCAGTGGTACTTCCAGTGCTGTTATACGCTAGTGAAACATGGGCTGTGTATAGAGGTCATGTAAAAAAACTCAATCATTTTCAAACAACTTGTCTCAGAAAAGTTAAGAACATCAGATGGCAAGACAAGATTCCAGATACCACTGTCCTTGATAGAGCTGGTACCCCTAGCATTGACACGATCCTGATGCAGACACATATTCGTTGGGCAGGTCATTTGGTGCGTATGCCAGACCATCGTCTGCCAAAGATACTTCTCTATGGTGAACTGGAGAAGGGTACAAGATCTCAAGGTGGCCAAAAGAAGCGCTACAAGGACTTGTTAAAGAACTCACTGAAAGCCTTTGAAAAAGACCAAGATACTTGGGAAGAACTTGCACAACATAGATCTACATGGCGTTCTAAAATCAAAAAGAGCGCATCATCTTGTGAAAAGAGGAGAAATGCATCAGCTTAACAGCGGAGAGCAGCTGCAAAGTCACGGATAGACCAAGATCCGTCTACAGTCGTCATTCCATGTCCGAACTGTCCAAGGACATTTACTGCTCGGATATGGCTCATTAGCCATCTACAAACTCATAATCAATGACATAACTCTAGTTGAATTTTTAAAAGTAGATGTAATCAATTGTCATCATCACCTGTGATGGACGAACAACATTGTCAGTGAGCATCATCAACAATACTTATGTAGAACACAGGTGTTTGAAAGTTACACTTGAACACGACAATCACTAAGACTAAGTGGTTATGAGGTGTAAACAAGAAATCATACAAATTACAATACACAAGATATTTTCAATGTTTCGATCTTTCTCAAGAATATATTTTTAAAAACCAATTAAAATAACGTTACCACCACAGAGACACTGTTATCTGTGGTGGTAACAATGTTTTTATTGTTTTCACTGTTTATTCTATATATTCATGAGAAAGACCTAACGGTTTGAAACGTTTAAAATGTTTGTTTGTTTGTTTTGCGTTCGCTTCATTGTAACCAGCACGAATATCCATGTGATTTCCACCGGGAGCGTGATTACGTTGTGATACCATTATGCGCCTTGTAGGCCTAGCACATCCGATTTTGGCATGCCTTGACAATTCGGGTGGGCTACCCTAGCCTGTGACAGCCTTCCTATCTGTCGCCAGGCAGCGAATGTGTACCGACTCTACGCCGAGACGGTTTGTCCTTCACGTCTGTCTTGCACGAGGCGCTTCGCAGCCAGTAAACTAACCTAGTGTAATTAGATGATGTGTGCCCGTGCTCATCGGGTACTGAACATTTTCTCATCTTCAAGCCTGGTTCCGGTTTAGGAAGAACTTGACAGAAGAGTTGGGCTTGGGCTTGTTCGCCTTCTTAGCCGAAGCGTTGCTCACCAACGTCATGAGCCCTTCGTCCAAGTCGGAATCTGTACACATATTTAGGAGCGTTAAGGACTTGCGTTCTGTTCTAGAGCTGAACAATGCTTGTCACCTTGGACTGTTATGCCTGTGCCCATCAGGTTTGGAACCATTCCTCTCCGCGAGCATGCTTCCAGTATAGGAAAGACTCGACAATAGAGTTAGGCCCAGGCTGGAATCACTGTTAACTAGAAGCTTATCTCGAGCAAACAACGCTTTAGTTATGATTTCATCGAACCGTGCTCTTTGCACATGACACTGCCCTCTAGCGCTGTGCATCTTTCTCAGTGTACTCATTGTGCTTTATTTTTATTGTGACATAAAGCTTCGTACCGACTACATTGGCCGCCCCTCCAATGCTTCTACCGAACTTACTAGCTTCACTGTGTGTCTACAGTATTGCTGCATGTGCTGGTACAGAGGTGTCGGAGATATTGCCTGTCTTTTTGCGGTAAAATTTCTTTCCAACTGTTTCCTCCACATTCACAGACACGATCCCCAAAACGTTTAGCCAGAATCAGAACGAGCCGCTGTATTTCTGTTACAAGGGTGCGCGACGAGGAGGCACTTTTGGGATCTTGGTTATCTGTTAACCCTGGGTCCGCCAAGAGCAATGCGTTCCAATATGCACCCCACATTGAAAATATGTTGTGTATTGTAATTTGTATGTTTTCTTGTTTACACGTCATAACCCCTTAGTCTTAGTGATAGTCTATCGTGTTCAGGTGAAACTCAAACATCTGTGTTCTACGTATGTACTACTGTTGTTACATTTCGCTGGAGTATCACCTTATATTGAGCATCAAGTGCCATCTCCACAATGAAGGTTAGCTGCAGCAGATCTCCGATATCCTCTGTTTCATGCCTTGATGGTGCACTGACAGACTACCCTGTCCATTTCATGATGTTTCCCTGCTACATGCATCTCTGTCTATATTTTCTCACCTCCCAAGTAAGGTCTTCAACAAAGTTTTAATTAATATTCTTTTTGACATGACAGATTAAATTTTAGCATGGAATTCTGGAATGACGTTGATTTTATATAGAGTGAAATAGCCAAACGCATGCTCAACTATCCTCATCCACCATTGTGAGTGTCCACTATAGTTTAAATGATAGCATATGGATTGGGTGGGGGAGGGAGGTGAAATAATATTCAAGATAAACATAGAGACAGTTGAGTTAGGCATCACGTGATAAGCCACCAGTGTACCCAAAGTATTGGAAATGTGAGGGGATAGGGTAACACTGGGATAATATGTATATATTTGTTACTAATTATAAACATAACAAACTAGCAATGACACACATTACATTTCACATAGCACACCTTCATCAGGAAGAAAGATAGCAAACAATGAACAATTTTATGTAGAAACATCCATATTGTGTGACAAATGATAGGAGGAAGAGAAAAGAGAGAAATGAAGCTAGAGATTATTGGCCATGAGATTTAGGTTCATAGAAAGGACACAAGGTCAGTTAATGAACAACACATTCTAAAACACATAACATTGGAAGACAACAGCAAGCATGAATAGGTACCAGTCTAAATGAGTAATAGAGAGATAAACTTCCAAGAAAGAGGTAACAACCTGATGCAGTAGAAGTGCGAGGGCTGTTGTAAACAGGGCGAGAAAATATGGAGATAAATGAAAATAATTGCAAGTTATGAGTCAACTTGATGGCAGACTCTTACTGACAAGTGTTAAACTATCTAGTCTTTAGGTTCCCAAACGTTTTCATGCCACCACCCACTTTGCAAGACATAGATGTTGTAACGCAATCTCCCCCCCCCCCCCCCCAATACATCAGTTTTCCACATTCTGTGTGATATTTTCAACAAAAATGGCAACTACTGATACATTACTGCTTATGTCGCTAAATTATTGAAAAATGAGTGACCAATATGTGCTTCATCTTGAACACTTTTATTGCTATACTGATTTTGAAGGAACACAGCCCATATGTAGGGCTTAAAGATTGCAAAGTGTATGCTCAAATAACATGTACAATTTCATACAATAGTTGAAATATGAAAAATGGTATACATATTACGAGATTGCATTACATTAATAAGAATCTTATTGTAATATAATATATTACAAAATATATTGAAAAATCATGTAAATAATTTTTTAATATATATTATTAATTTCGTCTATAATGAGCCACCGACCTATACATCATATTAATTCCCTTCAATTACTTCTGAACCCATTATCACTCCTTAGAAGTCTTTGAGGCACACTTTGCTGACCTATAATCTAGTCTGTCAGTCACCAGAAATGTATGGTTAGTGTCTCCTTCAGCACATTCATTATATTAATAGTACTATTCTTGGATATGATAATAATACTGAGAAGGTATATGTACATTCCAGATAATGCATAAACAGTGTATGGTTACTGTAGATTGAAACCAATTACAAATAACGTATGATGTAATTGTATAATTTTCCATGTTTTCTTTTGTTTTACAAGAGAGTCCAACATTGCCTTAGCAATCTTGCGGCTTATAGAACAGGAAAAGGCTGTAGTGGAAGGGGCTGGAGCTGCAGGTTTGGCAGCAGTTATTCAGGGGCTTCTGCCAGAATTGAAAGGAAAATCGTGAGTGCATTTAACTTCAGTATACAAAAGTATTTTAACTGTATAAAAATATGAATACTACATATAATTAGACTTATGTAAAACAGGTTCATATATCGCTTCAATGAGACATGACAGACTATAACTAAAACTAGTAGGTAATGATGCGCACACAAGAAATCATACAAATTACAAGTTTTGATAATTTTTCCATTCGTCATGTTTTGTGTGTGTCTTGATAAAGACCTTTTGGTTGAAACGTTGAATATGATTTGTGTATTGTAATTTGTATGATTTCTTGTGTGCGCATCATTACCTACTAGTTTTAGTTATAGTCTGTCGTGTCTCATTGAAGCAATATATAAACCTGTGTTTTACGTAAGTCTAATTGTTGCTACGTTTCACGCTGTTACCTTGTATTGATTGTCATATTGAATACTACATATAGCGGGTTTGAGGGTATCTCAGTACTAAAACTTAGATTCCAGACAGTTGTGTTGAGCAGCTCAAATGCGGAACACATATTCCCCATATGAAATCATGTAAACTATATTACTTCATTCCAGACCACAAAATGTGCACTTATTCTTCTTCTTCTTTCCTTCCTCTTTTACCCTTTACGGGTGTCAAGGCAGATACAATGTTCTTGCTTTTCTGGCAGCTTGAGATAATGTTATTTGGTGTTCGTGGAATGTCCCTTTGATGTTGTTTATCCAGCATACTCTAGGTCTACCCCTGACTCTTCTTTCTGCTTCTCCTCTCTTCACATATGCTTTATAAACTAATGAATAACATGGCATTCTTTACAGATGACTGAACCCTTGTATCTGTTGGTTTTTTATGTATTGTAGAATTGATATGACACCCACTCTTTCTCTTATGATCTCGTTTCTAATTCTGTGTCTTCTGGTCACTCCTGGGGCTTTTCTCAGACATCTCATCTTTGTTGTAACCAGCTGTCTTTTATGTTTTATTGTTAAGGACCATGTTTGACATTGGTAGCACAGAGTTGGAATAAAGATACTTTGGATAAGATGTTTTTTTGTTGACATTGTGTTGCAATAAAAGGTGTTCTCCACATGAAATTTATTTTAACAAATTACTTATTATGAACAGAATTAATCATCTACCGTCTCGCTAGGACTGTCATAGAGTCCTCATTATTCTGAACACTTACAAGAGCAATTACTTGAACTTTATTCCTGTGAAACATTTCACATAATGCATAATTGTGGCTTCAAAACATTTCACTATTTGTATCACTACTGATTATTGAGGTATTGTTTAACCTTACGCACGCTCTGGTTATCTCTGATCGACAAAGATTTTAATGTAACTTGTCAACCCATGTTGTGTACATCCATCCAATGATATATCATGTTAAATAGACGTACCCCAGCGTGATTGGTTCATGTACACATTCAAGGGGCATGCGCAATTGAAGCCAGTACATTTCAACATCCGTCATGTCCATTTTGAACAGTTCTTTTTAGCAGTTATGCGTAGTAATCCAATTAATCTGACCACATCTGCACACTGGTATGAAGGTGAATTGGGTTTATAGACCTTTGGTTCATCGTATTTTGAATAAAATAATAATGAATTGTTGCTTGAATCATGAATTCTTGATTATTTAGTTTCACAGCAGTGAATATACAGAATGGCATGTTGGTTTGGGAACTTGTAGAGGTTTGATATCGAATTTGTTGAAGTGGCATCAAATATGACTAGGTCTAGCTTCCTAGAACGATTTTACTGCAAATCTACATGTTTGATACAGTTTCCCAGCAATATTTTGATAATTTCGCAATGAAAGAACATAAATACTACAGAATTGTGTGTTATTTAGTGTACAGTGTTGCCTAACAATTCCGCAAGAAAGGTAAGTTATTTTTTTCGCTGTGTTTGTTATAATTTATATGATTTTTTGTGAAAAATGTCTTTACCTCTTTCTCATATCTTCTTCTACGTTCGTTCTCAAACTTCAGCAGGTTAGCAGGATGTAGTCCGGAGAACGGAATGCGTTGTGTCATGGTTTACAGTATTGCTGCGATATCTGCGCCTTTCGGCCTGACACCTCCGACTTCAGCATGGCTTTGGGTCACTGACCCTATATGGGATGGGACAGCCAACCCCATCCCATAACCTCCTTAGTCGCCTTTTACGACATGCGTGGAAGGTAAACAGTGTTGCTATTCTTTGCTCCCCTTTCAGGCCCCGGCAATACACGGGCGTCTTTCTCATATGTCCAGTATCACACACACACACACATACAAAAATTACACCAGTATATGCAGAATTCAATTCATTATTTATATGTGCAAAAATTATTTAATTAAATATCTCTAACAACAAAAACGTTATCACAATTTCACAACAGCCACCAACCATTACGTAACATTTCCAAAAATTAATTCTGCGGCAAGAGAGAAATTATATAATTGTAAACACAGAGTGATAAAGGTTAAAGATGTTTTTGTGATTGTGATACAGTACATGGTGGACTACATCATGCTAATATGCAGGAGTTTGAGAACAACTGCACAAGAACAAGAATACGATTATGACAAAACAAAAACACTTTGTGATAAACTCTCCGAAAATACAGTCTTAACAACCTGACCACAATATCTTTGGATATGGTTTTGAGTGAGTCTGCAGATCATCACCATTTCACATGGAATAAACAATTGATCGAGCCCATCTCAAATATATCTACTAGAATCTAGTAACTTTTCCAGTCCAGTGCTTGATCATGCTTCACACTTTACCAACATAACAGGTGTATCAGTGCCATATTTAACCACATCTGAAGAAGTTTGACACTTGTTGGTCTCACAAACAGTTTGACTCTTGGTAAACACTGGGTTCTTTCTGTCTGCAACAGTGAGCTGGTATACATTGTAGTATTAATGTAGTTTTTCTGGTTAATTTGTATATTTTGTCTGATGTTGTGAATGAGTTTGTCTTGTTTGGTATTTTGGATGACGTGTAAAAGTGATTTTGAAATCACTGAAGATTGTGGTTATTTTTTGGATATGGACTCATGGTTGTTGAGTATTTGAACTTCTGTGAATATGTCAGTATGTCTCTGCCCCTTAACAGACAAGGACTGTGGAAGGTGCTTACAAAGTTCGGATGCCCCCGAAAACTTGTCACTGTGATACGACAATTTCATGACGGTATGATGGCTAGTGTTATCTGCGACGGAGGAGTATCTCCTGCATTCCCTGTCACAAATGGTGTAAAGCAGGGATGTGTGCTGGCCCCTACTCTTTTCAGCCTGTTATTTACGGCCATGTTAACGGAAACACACCATAGTAATGAAACAGCAGGCATAATGATCAATTACAGAACGGATGGTGGTCTTTTCAATTTACGTCGTCTAAAAGCAAACACGAAAACTAAATCTAGTACTGTTAGAGAATTACTTTATGCTGACGACTGTGCATTGTATGCTGACTCTGTCGTAAACATGCAGAGCACCATAGACCGCTTCTCAAAGGCCTGCAACAACTTTGGTCTCACTATTAACACCAAAAAAACAGAAGTCATGCACTAAGCAACATCAAATAGCCAACATACTGCTACTTCCATCATTGTCAATCAGGAAAAACTGCAGGTAGTCGACAATTTTACTTACCTTGGAAGCACTCTCTCTCGCGATGTCAACATTGATGTGGAAATTAACAATAGACTGGCAAAAGCTAGTGCTGTATTTGGCAGATTACGCAACAATGTATGGGACAGAAGAGGTATAAGAACAACCACCAAACTACAAGTATATCATGCTGCTGTTATACCAACCTTACTATACGCCTGCAAAACGTGGACAGTGTATGCTAGACATGCAAGAAAGTTAAATCATTTCCATCTTACCTGCCTACGTAAATTACTAAACATCCATTGGTGGGACAAAGTACCAGACTACGAGGTCTTGGAAAAATCAACCTCAATAAGCATCCACACAATACTTATGAAGGCGCAGGCACGCTGGGCAGGCCATCTTGTGCATATGGAGAACTCGCGTTTGCCAAAACAAATATATTATGGAGAACTCAAGGCAGGATTTCGAAAAGCTGGTGGACAGAAAAAGCGTTTCAAAGACACGCTCAAGTCATCCTTGAAACATCTTAACATTGACGTAGGCGCTTGGGAGAGCCTCGCTCAGGATAAAACAGCATGGCGTTACAGCATTAGAACGGGAGCACTAACGGCGGAAGAATTCAGACAAGAAACTGCAAGACAGAAGCGGACAAGTAGAAAAGAAAAAACATCTCAACCTCACACAGATACCTTCTATTGTTGTCAATTCTGTAAAAGAACATTTAGTGCGCGCATTGGACTTGCTAGTCATTTAAAAACGCACTATTAACTTTATTATTTATTGTTATTATTATTATGGTTGAGTTTTTGGTCATCGTCGATCACGACGGACGAACATCATGTCTCTGCCCTGAAATTTATAAATTTTTTTCATGTGGCAAGAGATTGTTTGTATATGGTGATGTCTGGAATCATGATGTATTTTCCATGGCTGCCATCTGTGTACACTTGTCTAGATATTTCTGGGATATTGGACTTTTTACATTTGAAGTGATAAATCTCTTTGTTCTGTTTCTGTATTAGTGGTCTTGGAGCTCATTTTCGATATTTCAGAGAATATTTTTTTTTTGGTTGTGTGTGGCTAAGGAGATACAATCTCACAAGTGTTAATATCAGATTCTAGTGATTCAGTATATTGCATAATATCATATTCTAGTGATCAGGGTCTATCGAATAATATCAAAGCATAATATCAATTAGGAAGCCACTTAATGCAGTGGTTAGTGCACTGGCTTTGCATATGAGTGGTCCTGGGGTCATTCTCCAGTTGAGGCGGACATGTTTTTCAGATCGCAACGGCTCCCGGTCGACTCAGCATTAAATGGGTACCGGATTAATCCGGGAAGTAAAGACTACGAGGGAGAGGAGATGGCTGCTGCCATCATTTGCAGAGCCACTGAAGTGTGAGATCAAAATATCTCACACCCCTATGGCATTAATAAATGCTATGGGTTACTTTACTTTTACTTTTTTATATCATGTTTTAATGATTCATCATATCATGTAGCCCCTAATGTCAAGTTCTAGTGATTCAGCATATCAAATAATATCATGTTCTAGTGATTCAGCATATCACATAGACCCCTAATGTCAAGTTCTAGTGATTCAGCTTATCACATAATATCATGTTCTAGTGATTCAGCATATCACATAATATCATGTTCTAGGGATTAAGCATATCACATCGCCCGTGTTTTGCCGGGGCCGGAAAGGGGAACAAAGAATAGCAACACTGTTTACCTTCCATGCATGTCCTAAAAGGCGACTAAGGTTATGGGATGGAGTTGGCTGTCCCATCCCATATAGGGTCAGTGACCCAAAGCCATGCTGAAGTCGGATGTGTGAGGCCGAAAGGCGCAGATATTGCAGCAATGCTGTAAACCATGACACAACTCATTCCGTTCTCTGGACTACATCCTGCTAATTTGTAGGAGTTTGAGAATGAACGCAGAAGAAGAAAAAGCAGCATATCACATAATATCAAGTTCTAGTGATACAGCATATCACATAATATCAAGTTCTTGTGATTCAGCATATCACATAATATCAAATTCTAGTGGTTTAGTACATATCATAATAATCTCATAAAACCTGATCTCCCCAGTATTAGAGTGCGACATCAGGTAGCACAAGTTAGGTCGTACCTTAAAGTGACAGAATACAACCACCACCCATTACATCAACATCTAGATGAGTCAAAGGGAAAACGAATGAAGCGTGGCAGATCATGGATGGCAGAGGCTGAAGATACACTGCGAAGCGTATGTGAATTGGAAGAAATAGCAAAGGGCAGTGAATGGGGGGGGGAGATAGACACTGAGAATAAATCACTGACTAAAGTAATAATACAACCAGAAAAAGCGTGTCGAAAATTAACGGAAGTCAGGGCTCAGGATACAGTGTACGGACTCGCCCGACTACACTCGAAACCACAAGACATAATTATATACACAGATGGCTCCGTTGACAGAAACACAAATAAAAGCAGTTGGAGTTTTGTTACATACAGAAACGGCATGAAGTTGGTTGAGAAATCTTCAGCATATTCTACTGTCACATCGAGCATGAGGATGGAGATAGAGGGAGTTACAGCAGATCTTAATTCGCGAACTCCCTATCTTCGATACAGACAACAAATGGCGTCTCGACTACTCCAGTTAATGGCTACGTTCACAGCGTAGAATTTCTTCGCAAAGAGACAACCATAAGTCAACAATAGGGAATGTCCATCCCTAGACAAAAAGTCTGTGACGGCACGCGAGACGGAGGAATCCAAATGGATCAACGGCTCAAACGGCGAAACAGCAAAGTGTGTGGCGCACAAGAGGCAAGTTCTGGGCATAATAATGAATATTGGCTAGCCACCGTGGAAAAGACTGGGACCTTACCACGTACACCCCAAAGTCAAGCAACGGATAAACAACATCTAAAGTTTAGGAAACAACATATTAGAATAGGAACATGGAATGTCATAACACTACACCAATCAGGAAAGCTAGAAAATTTAATATTAGAGGCAGAATCATTAGATGTAGATATTCTATGAATAGCAGAGACAAGATGGAAAGATGCTGGGTACACAAGAAAAGAAAATTTTAGTTTTATACATTCAGGAGGAGATTACCATGAACGAGGGGTAGGAATACTGATCAGAAAAGAAATAGAAAAATATATCAATGGATACTGGACATATAATGACAGAATGATGTTGCTAAAGATCAAAGCAAAACCGTTTGATCTGGCCATAATACAAACTTATGCACCAACTGCAGATTACACTGAAGAAGAAATAGAACAGTACTATGAAGATCTACAACAACTACTCAAACCAGTAAAATCAACAGACATTTTAATAGTCATAGGAGACATGAATGCAAAAATAGGAAAAGGAAGACATAAGAACATTGTAGGGCAATTCGGACTAGGGACAAGAAATGACAGAGGAGAAAGACTTATACAGTTCTGTGAGGAGAACAATATGATCATATGTAATACATTCTTTGAACATGAAAATAGAAGATTATATACATGGAAAAGTCCTGGAGACAGAAAGAGGAACCAAATATATTACATTATGATTAACAATAGATTTAGAAATAGTGTCGAAAACATCAATACATACCCAGGTGCAGATATCAACTCTGACCATAATCCAGTGCTGTGCAAAATAAATGTCAAACTTAAAAAGATAGTAAATAGAGGAGTCCAAGAACCACAGATAGACGCATTAGCACTAAAACAACAAGACATACAACAAAAATACCTTGTAGATGTAAGGAATAGATATGAACATCTAATGATAGATCATGGAACAATACAGAAGGGAAAATCCAGAAGAGAAAATAGACAATAAATGGGAAAGCCTAAAGAAAAGTATTCAAACATCAAGTACAAATTTACCAACAAGAAATACCAAGAACAAACAAACATGGATGACAGATGAAATATTAGAGAAAATGACAGAAAGAAAGAAAGCTAAAAATACACCAAAATACTCTAGTATAGACAAGGAGATACGTAACATGTGCAGAACAGCGAAAAAACAATGGCTAGAAACAAAATGCAGTGAAATAGAGGAGATGTCCATACAACAGAAGACAAAATTAATGCATAAGGAGATAAGGCTGATCACAAATAAGAAAAATCCTATAAATGGGGGTGGCTGCATTAAAGATAAAAATGGTAAAATAATATTTGATAAAACAGAAGCACTCACAAGATGGGGAGATTATGTAACAGAACTGTTTGACGACCAACGGAACAAAAAACCAACAATACACAACAATGATGGACCGGCAATACTGAAATCAGAAGTAGAACATGCAATAAATTCAATAAAATGTGGAAAAGCTGCAGGCTCTGACAACATAACAGTAGACATAATAAAAACTCTAAATGAATTTGGTGTAGATAATATCACAGAAATTTGCAATGACATATACGAAACAGGTCATATACCTAAAGACCTAACATCATGAATATTCATACCACTACCTAAGAAGCCCAGGGCTGTGGACTGTACAGAATATAGAACAATAAGTCTAATGAGCCATCTAACTAAAATACTTCTCAAGATAATACATGAAAGAATTAAGAACAAGATAGACATGGAGGTCGGTGAAGAACAATTCAGTTTTAGGAAAAACAAAGGAACCAGAGAAGCTATACTGAGTATCCGGCTAGTGATAGATAAATATATAGAAGTCCAAAAAAGTATCTATATTTGCTTCATAGACTACAGCAAGGCCTTTGACAGAGTCCAACATGAAAAATTAATCAAATGTCTTCAAGAAATAGGCATAGATGGAAAAGACATCAGGCTGATTAGAAATTTATATTGGGAACAAACTGCATCAATAAGGTGTGAAAACAGCTACTCTCCATACATAGAAATAAGAAGAGGGGTAAGAAAAGGATGGATAATATCTACACAGAGAATATCTTTAAAAATATAGAAGAAATACCAGGACTCAAGATCAATGGGAAAATAATAAACAACATTAGATATGCAGATGACACTGTTCTTTTAGCAGAAAGTGAACATGAACTACAAAGACTAATAGATCAAGTCAATAAATCAAGTAATGAATATGGACTGTATATAAGCATCCAAAAACAAAAACCATGATAATCAGCAAAGACACAGAAGAACAGGAGGTAAACATAAACATACAGGGAGAGAAACTACAACAAGTAAAACAGTATCAATATCTTGGACACATAGTCACAAATGATGGCAGATGTGAAACAGAAGTTAAAAGGAGAATAGGAATGGCTACAAGTACCTTCAATGACATGAGGAAATTATTAATATCTAAACAAATTACAAACAAGTTAAAAATGAGAATTATAAAATGCTACATCTATTCCATATTAATGTATGGCTCAGAAACATGGACACTAAATAAACAATTAGAAGACAAAATTGATGCCTTTGAGATGTGGGTATATAGAAGAATAGGGAGAACATTATGGAAAGAGAAGAAAACAAATAAAGAGGTGCTAAAGACACTTAATATGAAGAAAGAACTACTAAGAGAAATAAAGATCAAGCAAATAAAATACTTTGGACACATTAAAAGACATGACACCCTATTGAAGACCTTACTTGAGGGTAAAGTCAAAGGGAAGCGAGCAAGAGGTAGGCAGAGATACAAGTGGGAGAGTAACATTACACGATGGACAGGTTATAGTCTAGCAGAGTGCACCACCAAGACAGGAGATGTTGGAGATACGTTGCAGCCAACCTTCGTTGCGGAGACGGCACTTGATGATGATGATGAATTGATTGATAACTGATACATCAACACACTCGGTAATACTTACAGACTCTCAAAGCATGTTGCGCAAGATTGAAACGTTCATGCTAAGAAAAGAATGGTGGGACTTATTGAACAACTCAGTTGTCCAGAGCATTACATGGATATACTGCCCTGGTCATGTTTGGGTCAGAGGAAACGAGAGAGCGACTTATTGGCAGGCAATGCGACGATATTCTGCACATTGCTGAGAAGAGATAAAGCAGACTTAATGAAAGCAGTCATAAATTGATGCCAATGATGTTAATGAGGCTGAGAGAATATTAGAAATGGGAATATCTAGAGGTGAGGGAAGAAAAAGTAAATTTTTGGAAAGTCCCGAATATCACACAATCAACACCTGACCAGGACTCTTGAGTCTACATACACTGGGATGGCTGCTGGAGCGGAGGGAGTAACACTTATGGGAATGTCCTGTCTGCTGTGAAGCCAGTTTATAATCAAGAATCTCATAATATCAAGTTTTAGTGATTCAGCATATTACATATCATGTTCTAGTGATTCAGCATATCACATAATATCAAGTTTTAGTGATACATCATATCAAGTTCTAGCGATTCAGCATATTACATATCATGTTCTAGTGATTAAGCATATCACATATGCCCCTAGCGTCAAGTTCTAGTGATTCAGCATATCACATGTTATTCTCTTGTTAGGTGGTTTAGGACTTTTTCTTAGAAGTCTTTTATGAATTGTTTCTTGAAATGCTTGACCTTCAGACTTTCCACCTTGTGGAATATGTTGTTTATTGTTTTTGCCAGTTTTTGTATGATGAATACTTTCTTCTCTCTGTAATAATATATATTTTTGTGGTGAAACACATTTGTATTGCAAAGTATGAATATTTGGCTGTTTGATTCTGCAAAATGTCAGTGTTTTAGGAGAATTTTGTTGTCATAGTTTTACTAGAAAGGTATATTCTCTTCACCAGTGTGGTAATAGCACTGTGTGGAGGCAACATTGACACAACAGCTCTTGGTCGTGTTATAGAGAGGGGTCTGGCTGCTGAGGGTAGGCTGGTTCGATTTGGAGTGACTGTTCTTGATAGGCCTGGAAGTATTGCTGAACTGACTAAGAGAATTGCAGAACTGGGTGTCAGGTTAGTATTTATCATGCAGAAAGTTTGCTACGAGTAGTTTGACATTTTATGACACCTTTAGAAACTATATATGTTTTATGCATCTTCTGAGTTTGACAATTTCGATGTATGAAACTTTTAGTTGTAGTTATTTTTTACATTTTCTAAGTCTGAAACTTTCTATTAGAAATGTTTTGGTCAAGTTTGAAAATTTTTGGTTAAAATTTCTGTAAAATCAAAAACATGGAATGAAAACTTATCTACTAAAGTTTTGAAAACTACAATTATACAAGTAAAAAATATTGTGCCCTTTTCTTTACAAAACCTGCCAACAAAACTTGTATAGGCCCTATAGTTTTCAGTATTTTGTAGATCTGTACAAAATATACAGGTATAATTAAATACACTAATATTGACCTTTAACTCTTTCAGTTCTTGATGTGTTTTAGGTTTGGACTAAATTAATTTTAAGTTGTAGAAAAATTTCATCACGTCCTTGTCATTTTGATTATTGAACTATTTCAGGATAAAATATTATTCCGGGGTTTGGACAGTATTAATTTTGTTTGAATTTTTGGACTACAACATGATTTAGTTCAAAATTTTCTGAAAACACAGTAATAGCTGCAGACTAAAATTACACCACAAACAGGGATGTTAGATGGAAAAAAATATATGCTCAAGTTCAATTTTACTTTGCATAAAATGTTGCTATCAAA
Source organism: Meghimatium bilineatum (assembly GCA_034231615.1). Taxonomy (NCBI): domain Eukaryota; kingdom Metazoa; phylum Mollusca; class Gastropoda; order Stylommatophora; family Philomycidae; genus Meghimatium; species Meghimatium bilineatum. Next base: position 44,023,021 of record CM067315.1, read on the forward strand.
TTCTTACTAATGATGTGCACACAAGAAAACATAAATTACAATATTGTTTTGTGTATTGTAATTTATATGTTTTCTTGTGTGCACATCATTACCCACAAGTTTTAGTTATAGTCCGTCGTGTCTCAGTGAAGCTATTATAAAACGTAAGTACAACTGATATTCCTGGGATATCAACTATTGAACATCAAATATAATGTTTTCACTGTATAAAGAGAACAGATCTGGTGAAAGTACACAACCATGTCTAACTCCTTGCTTTATTTGTTGAAAAAGGCCAAATTGATCTCCTACTCTTATTGCTACTGTTTGTTACCAGTAGATGTTCTTAATCAGGCGTGTCAAACGTGCGGGCCGCATGTGGCCCTTTGCAAGTATGTGTGCGGCCAGCACAAAGAATACTGCAGTTGTCTCATTTAATGGTGAAAATTGCAGTTTTAATACTTCAAACTGGGTATAGAAAACATAAATCTGGCACGGTGCCACGTATAAGAAAACAATACGGCTGTTTTAAGCTAGTAAGGGTTTTCTATCTATGACAATTGACCGGAAGTAGCAGACATGTTGTTATTCTCATGTTAACATTTTAAAACAATATAAAATTGTATCTTGTGAATTGTGCCGGTAGTTATATTATTTGTTTTCATGAAGTACTGCATAAACTGACTGTTTGAAATGGCTACAGCACTTTCAGCTAAGAAGAAAGGACACTTGATGAAGAAAGGCGAGTATTTCAAGAAAAATGGGAACTACAGTATTTTTGTGCAATGGTAAATAGAAAGATACATTGTTTAGTATGCAATAGCAGCATTGCCACGCCAAAAGAGTACAACTTAAAAAGACATTATAAAACCAACCATCGATCCTGCGATAAATATGAGGGCTTAATCCGTGTTTCAAGACTCAAGGAAATGAAGGCTAACTTGATACAGCAACAGACATGTTTTACAAAAATAGATCAATCCAATGTCGCTTCCGTTACTGCAAGCTATGAACTCAGCCGAATGGTCGCCATGAATAGGCAATCTTACAGTGAAGGAGATTTCATTAAGCATTGCCTTGTAAAAGCTGCTGACATTGTGTGCCCACAGAAATCTCATTTATTTAAGGATATTTCTTTAACCAGAAACACTGTTGCTGGACGGATTGGTGAAATAGCAGATGATTTGAAACAACATTCTGCATCATCAAATTTGAACATTTTTCTATTGCTATTGATGAGACCGTTGACATCACTGGAATAGTACAGCTTGCAATTTTTATTAGGGCCTGTGACAGTAAATTTAATATTTATGAAGAACTGATTGAACTAAGCCCAATGCATGAGACTACAGTGAGCGAAGACATCTTTGAAAACAGTCAAGTGGATTCTTCATGACTATGATTTTGATGTGAGTAAACTTGTATGTTTATCTACTGACGGTGCTGCGAATATGGTTGGCAGACATAATGGTGTTGCTGCTAAGTGGCAAACAAAAATTGAGAACTTGTATCCAGATTCATTATTTGCACATTTTCACTGCATTATTCATCAGCAAAATTTGTGTTCAAAGAATTTAAAATTGAATCACGTGCTTAGTGTGGTCACAAAAACAGTGAACTTTATTAAATGCAATGCTCTCAGCCATCGTCAATTCAGTCAGATGTTAGAAGACATGGATAGTCAGTTCACAGATGTTCCATTCTACACAGCAGTCCGTTGGTTGTCGTGTCACAAAGTGCTGAAAAGATTTTATTTGCTGAGACCAGAAATTACTTTATTTTGGAGATGTAAGGTAAAAACACTGATGAAATAAAAGATGAAAGTTGGGTCCAGGAGCTAGCGTTTACTGTGGACATTACTGCACATTTAAGTGATCTTAATTTGAAATTACAAGGCAAAAACAAACTCATCACTTAGTTGTACAACAATATCAAGTGTTTCATTACAAAACTAAGCTTATGGAAAACACAGTTGTCACGTTAATATTTGATTCATTTTCCTAACTGCAAAGAACTCAAAAACCACGCAAATGCTGAATCTGTACTTACCTTTGCTAAATATGAGAGTCACCTAGATTTATTGTCAAAAGAGTTCCAAGAAAGATTTAGTGATTTCTCATCTTTTGAATACAATTTTCTTTATTCTCGGCACAATTCAACTGTGATGTTGTCAAAGCAGAGGAAAAACTTGCAGATGGAGCTATAAGAAATGCAGTCTGATTCTACACTCAAAGCAAAGTATCTAGAAGTCGGGATACCTGGCTTCTATTCATACCTTCCTGAAAAGTTTACAAACTTCAGAAAGTTTTCAACTAGGATTGTGGCAATATTCGGTTCCACCTATGTGTGTGAACAGTTATTTTCCTTCATGAAATTAACAAAAACTTCTCAGAGAACAAAGCTGACCGATGAACACTTGTCATCCCTGATGAAGGTCGGAACTGCAAATACATTTCAGCCAGATAAAAAATTGTCATGAAAAAGAGGCATCAAACCTCAGGACAAAACACTGATTAAAGAGTACAAATGATTGAATGTTCTTAAATAAATGTTGCATTAGAATTGTTATATTTGGTGTTGTGGGGCGTCAGCTTAATAAAACCGCTGTAGTAGGCGTGGAAATTAATTAAATATAATTCAATAAGATTACATTGTTTCTCAGATTTGTTGGTGTGGCCCGCCTGTATACTCAAAGTATCTTATGCGGCCCATGGTGCTTTTTGAGTTTGACACGCCTGTTCTTAATGATTCTTAAATTCTTATTTTCAATGTTCAAATTCTCTAGCATGTGTATAACTTCACAATGTTTAACTTTATCAAATGCTTTTGTGTAGTCTATAAAACAGAGGTACAGGTCTTATTTTACTTCTATAGACCTCTCTATTAGTGTTCTCAAAATATATATAGCATTGTTGGTTCCTTTGCCTTCTACGAAGCCTCATTGTTCTGGACTTATTTCTGTTTTTATTTTGTTTCTCAATCTCTTCATGATGATTGTACAAAGTAATTTTGTTATTTGGCTCATGAGAAAAATTGTACAGTGTTCTTTACATATACATTCGGTATATGTAATGAATAACAGCGAAGATAGGACACATCCTTGTCGCACTCGAGAATGTATGTGGACTTATATATTTATATTACAAGTGCATTTATATTAGCTACCAAATTGTCAGTAATATCACTTGTTAGCAGTGTAAACAAACAGTACAGTAGTGATGAATTTTCATTCAACTGTGCTTGGATACCAGATGCAGTCAATCTAAACAGAGACGATCCAATTGAAACATTTTGTTATTACACTCAATATTATCATTGGGTCTATTGTCTGTATAGTGTAGCACAAAAGTATCATTGCTATTATTGGTTCTTCAGAAGCAATAGCAGTGTGAACAGTTCTAGAATCTTTCAGCCGTTATTTTTCTTTTACCAACATTAGGTCTATTTCTGTTCTGAATTGTAACAGGTTGGTTCTTTTATTAAAAGGATATACCATCTGCAAGTCAGTTAAATGTATCTGTCAATGACACAGAACTAAAGCAGTTCTCAGAGATCAAATAGTTAGGAATCATCTTTACAGAGGATGGCAAACTTTATAGAGATATCGAGACAAGATGTTTGAAATCTAATGCTGTGACTTACCAGCTGTCGCTAATATTCAAACAACCTCCAACCTGCGTGGCTTCAAAACGACAATTGAAAAAAAGTATTTTTACATCAACTCTGTGTTACCAATAACACAGACATGGGCACCTTAAACAAAGACACCAGCGAGAAAGATTACAGTGTATGAAATGAGACGTTTGAGGAAAGCTATGAAAGTCACGAGAAAAAAGACTCAGAAATTAATATATCAGGAAAGAAATAAAAACCGTCGCAAGCCAAGACTTGTATTGACAGACAACAAACCAGGTAGTTTGGTCACGTCATGAGAATGAAGCAATGCATCCAGCCCTTCGTGCATACAACAGCAGAAGATCGGCTACAACACACGAGGAAGACCACTAATTAGATGGGTAGAGACAATAAAAGAAACCTTAAAGAGACATGGGCTAACCATGGCCAGTGCGACCCACATGGCCGAAACACTTACTACTCCAACTTTTCCCCACTTTGTATTACAAATGAAAATGACGATAGATAGATATCATCTGTGCATTCAATCAATCAATAAACCCATAACCCTTCAGGGTCGTAGGGGTACAACATTGGATGCTTCAGCACACAGAGTCCTCCAGCGAATTCTATCCTCAGCGATGCGGATGAGTGTGAAAATATCTAGCCCTGTCCATTCCTTGATGTCTGTCCATGTCTTTATTTGTCCTCCTCTGCTTCTTCCACCCTCGACAGTTCCCTGCAGTATTGTTTATGACAAGGAATCGTGCCTGCATACATGCCCGAACCATGCTAGTTTTTGTCGTTTCACTATTGAAAGCAATGGCTTCAGGACACCTGCACACATCTCTACTTTATTTCTTACGTACACATTGGTCTTATGTTCTCTATAGGAAATTCGTAGAATTCTTCTGTAGCATTTATACTCGAAAACCTGTAATCTTCTCTCCATGTCCGCAATGAGTGTCCAACTCTCACAACCATACAACACAACAGAAAGCACCAGCGACCTATACAGTTTGATTTTCACTCCAACACTGATGTTGCTTTTCAAAATGACGATAGATAGATATCATCTGTGCATTCAATCAATCAATCAATCAATAAACCCATAACCCATATGTGCATAAAATATTATCAATATTGGCCTAAGGTAACAGATTGATCATTTCCTGAATCATATACGTTCCCATTACTGCTGCAGTTAAAAGTAACAAACCCTGACTATCCATATTCCTCATGCACATTCCTTTGCAATGTACTATTGCCTCGCATTGACATAGTCCATTAATTATGATTGTCTTTCATATTCTGTAGAAATCTATTCAATGGAGGCTTACAGTTATTATTCCACAGATTATTCTGTTTGTTTACATAACATTACCTTTCAGTATATCTAATAACTGGTAGACATAAATTCTGCTTTACAGTTGGTATCACATATCTTTTCCACTGGAAACAAGTATGGTAACCATATAATAGACTTATACAAACTTAGAACCCTTTCAGTCTGCTTATCAAGGTAACTACCAAAATTAAACTAATAATGAGGATGGAGATCTAGGAAGTTACAGCAGTATTTAATTGGTTGACAACTGCTACATCAACACACTCGGTAATACTCACAGACTCTCAAAGCATGCTGCGATAGATAGAAAAGTACATGCTGAGAAAAGAATGATTGGACTTACTGAACAACTCATTTGTCCAGAGTATTACATGGATATACTTCTGGGATCAGAGGAAACGAGATAGCCAACGTATTGGCAGACAATGCAGCGATTAACGGCACAATGCTGAGAAGAGATAAAGCAGACTTGTTCAAGGCAGTAATAAATTCATTTCAAGATGAAGATGACATCAATGAGGCTGAGAATGTACACATACAGAGAATGTTAGAAATGGGAGTATCTAGAGGGAAGGGAAGGAAAAGTAATTTGTTTGGAAGGCCCTGAAGATGACACAATCAACACCTGACCAGGACTCTTGAGTCTACATACACTGGGATGGCTGCTGGAACGGAGGGCGGAGCACTTATAGGAATGCCCCACGTGCTGTAAAGCCAGTTTCTAATCAAGAATAAAGAAGATTAAACTAATAATTTGCCGTACGAATTTAGACACTACGTTCATGGACATAAATTAATCAATGCATCACTTAAAGAAAAAGAAGATAAGAATGTCTAACCATGGATACATTTAAGGGAGTGACTAACTATATTGCTAATAAATGAACATATTAATTGTGTTTGGTTTTCGTTTTAACAACTCTAACCTCTATTGTAGTGAAATAATAAAATACGATGTATAGTTATATTCTGTAAAATAACCCAATTCAAAACGATTATTATGCTAATGATTTTATACCAATGCCATCCTAATAATATCCATATTAGACAAAAAACTGGAACCACCCCAATCTTGGAATATATCAAGAGACAGCAGATCAAATGGTTTGCACACATCAGCAGACTACCATCAGACAGCATACCACAGCAAGCTATGGTACACAGATACAGTGAAGGCAGACCTAGAGGCCAACCATGTAAATGATGAACCGCCGAAACCAGAGGCAACAATATATTCAGCACACAAAAGGGCCGTCTCCAGAAAACTCTTCTACCTTTGATGCTGAAAGGCAACAAAGGGTTTAGCGAATAAGTAGACAGAAACAAACAAACAATTTAATATGGCAAGACACAATACTGTTCTCTCTATACAGTGAAAACATATTGCGTGCAATAGTAGATATCCCAGAAATATCAGTGGGAGGACATAACATAAATAATTTGAGATATGCGGATGACACTGTTCTGATTGCAAAAAGTGAGGAAGACCTTCAAAACTTAAAGTAGTAGTCACAGAAAGCAAGGAGAAAGGCCTCTTCCTAAATATCAAGAAAACAGAAGTAATGGTTATTTCAAAGAAAGAAAATAACACACCTTGCAAGATCATAGTGAATGATATAGTATTAAAACAGGTCCACCAATTCAAATATTTAGGTACAAGGATTACAGCAGATGGAAGAAGTTCAACAGAAATAAGATGTAGAATAGGACAGGCAAAAACAACATTCAGAAAAATATACTGTGTAATATGACCTTGTCATTAGAGGTGAGAAAGAGCGTTCTGCAGTGCTATATAACCCCTATACTAACATATGGGTGCGAGTCTTGGACAATAAACAAACTGGAAAGTGGGAGATTGGAGGCAACAGAGATGTGGTTCTACAGAAGAATGCTGAGAATACCATGGACTGCCAGAAAAACTAATGTAGAGGTGTTAAAAGAGTTAAATGCGAAACGGACCTTAATCAACAATATAAGAAAAAAGGCAATCTTTTTTTGGCCACTTCATGAGACAGGCAGGTTTAGAGAACATAATCACAACAGGCAAGATTGAAGGCACCAGAGATAGAGGGCGACAACGTGAGAAAATATTAGACAGTTTGACAACCTGGCACGGCAAAGAAACAACAATGACTTTGATACATAATACTGTGGACAGAGAGCTGTGGAGAGCCATGACCGCCTACGCCACCCGGCATGGCACCTGATGATGATGATGAAGACACAATAAATTTGTCACATCACAAACGAACATGTAAGATCACAAATGAATATGTCAAGACACAAGTGCATTCTCCAAGCTGTTATCCACCAAAAAGTTGCAAGAGAAGGTAAACTGAGAACATGATATTGTCTTATTTATGTTTCAGTATTAAAGACATCCTTCATGAAAGAGCATGGCTACAGACAGATGTGTTTTCTGTTATAGTAAGTGAAACATTTGTGCTATGCATTTTCTGTAGTAGTACCATATGCATTTATGTACACACAGCCGACATAGATGGCATATATACAAATGCACTTGTCTGTTCCAAAAGTCCTGTCTTTTGTCATTTTTGTCTGATCTTTCATCAATGTGTATAATCCATGAGTTGACATTCCTAATTAAGTTTTGTCAGCTGCTATATATTGAGCAGTGTTGCATATAAATGTTGTCTGAACCCATGGGTGTCTGATAAACAACCTGTACACAGATAAGCTGTATTGAACCTATAGTCATCAGATCTTGTCAGACGTGAGGTCATTTTGCTATTAGGCCCCCTTGTGCTAAAATGTAATTTCAATAAGTTCAGGAGACTATTTTCTGACTAGATAAATCTCATGTGAATATATCATATTTTCTGACTAGATAAATCTCAATTGAATATATCAAATTTTCTGATTATATAAATCTCATGTGAATATATCATTTTCTGACTAGATAAATCTCATGTGAAAATATATTTTATGAATAGATAAATCTCATGGGAAAATGTCATATTTTCTGACTAGACAAATCTCATGTGAAAATGTCATTTTCTGACTAGATAAATCTCATGGGAAAATATCATATTTTTTACTAGATAAATCCTATGTGAAAATATCATATGCTCTCTGAAAGCTGGATTTTCTGACAATATCTGAAATAGCTTGTCCAAGATTTCTGGAGAGTGTTTTTATTACAGAAAACAATATTTATAGGTTACAGACTGAAAAAAGTGTTCACTTGAACCATGAGTAACTTTAAAACTCAGAAAACAATGGAACCAATCATTGTGCTATACTCTGTGCAGGACTGACTTTACACATGTTATGGCAGCAATAGAATCAAAGAAATCATTTAGGGTGCTAACTGTGCTTATTTATTCATGTAGCTGTACAAAAGTTATCTTGTTTTTAGTAATGTGTTCTGAAAAGATATTAGAAACAATGCCTTACATATGAAAACAACAAAGCATTTCTTCTTCTTCAGCGTTCATTCTAAAACTACTGCTGGACCTCTCTTGTAGCAGGATCATGATCCATTCTAGATTTCAAGCAGGATGTAGTCCAAAGAATGAAAAAGTGTCACCGTTTTATTTACGCTAATGACTGGGCACATCCGTCTTAGGCGGGAAAACATATATAATAGAATATGTAGAGCACGATGAATTCAACATTTCTATCTTAAAAATATTCATCAAGAAATAAAACAAGACAAATAATACAGCAAATTGACAAATATTTTACCCAAATTTTCTGGTAGGTTGGTTGCTGCACCAAAAGTCCATGGGCTGCTCTGTGACCCAATGCCATTCTTGTGATTTAAGCATGTGTTTATGAGCTGTTTTGTTCCACGTACAGTGTTCCATTCATCTCACTTTGGAGTGAGAAGAATTTTTCTGAAGTCATCCAGTGCTGGACATTAAAAATGTTGTGGTTGACTTTAGCGTAGGGATGAGTGCAAAACAGGCACCCTGGAGTGTCTTTTCTTGTATCCGTTCAGGTGATTGTTAAACTATGCATATTGTGTGCAGAGTCAGAAGGTGATAATCTGGTCATTTCTACCTAACTTTGTCCTGTGACTTTGTCCTGTGTATTGTTATGTGTGTCGTCATTTGACTTTGTCCTGTTTATTGTCATTTGTATGATTATATTCTGTGTTTTGTTTTGTTGTACGTACCATATTTACATCCGTTAGTGATAGTGTGTAGTGTTTTAGTCATCATTCAGTAGGACTTCATTACCTGTCTTCCACATGAGTATTATTGTCTCTTATGTGCTACTCGCAGTACCACCTTCTATTGATTATCATTTCTACCTATGAGGTTGATGTCTTTGGAATTAGCGCTGGTCAGTTATACCTAGGTGGGTTGGTGGGTAGTTGATCTTGTCAGTGTGAAATGAATCAATTATACCTAGGAGGGTCGGTGGGCAGCTGATCTTGTCTGTGTGAAATGAATCAATTATACCTAGGGGGGAGGGGGGGTTGTTGGGCAGCTGATCTTGTCTGTGTGAAATGAATCAATTATACCTAGGAGGGTTGGTGGGCAGCTGATCTTGTCTGTGTGAAATGAATGTATTATACATAGGGGGGGGGGGGGTTGGTGGGCAGCTGATCTTGTCTGTGTGAATGAGGATCTCCCTTGCGTAGTCGTTAAGCTGTTCGCCTTGTGTTCAAGAGGTCACAAGTTCGAATCCGGTTCGTGTTTGTCTTTTTTTTTTATAAGGTGGATTTTTTTCGGAGATCCCTGTGGATTATCACTTGAAGCTACGGAGTTACGTGCTATGATTGGTACTCTCGGCAGGCGGCGTGCCGCTTCGTTGAGAGGGACAGAGTACATATGGGAAACCGAGTACAGTGAAATCAATCTTCTGCAGCTTTTAAATCCTTTTTAATGAATTAATTATACCTAGGAGGGTCAGTTTGCAGCTAATCTGTCTGTGTGAAATGAATCAATTATACCTAGGAGGGCTGGTGGGCAGATGCTATTGTATGCGTGAAATGAATTAATTATACCTAGGAGTGTTGGTGGGCAGCTGATCTTCTTGTCTGTGTGAGGAGGGTCGGTTGGCAACTAATCTTGTCTGTGTAAATTGAATCAATTATACCTAGGAGGGTCGGTGGACAGCTAATCTTGTCTGTGTGAAAAGAATCATTTATACCTAGGAGGTTTGGTGGGCCGCTGACCTTCTTGAGTGCTTTGAATAATCCCGCACAACTTACTAATTGAATTCTATTTGCGAGATCAATGAAAACAACATTTATCTTGTAATTAATGTCATGAAAGTATTATATTCGTTGTTGATCGGTTTCCACAGAAACCACATTCTGATTCAAGATAGACCCGATCACTTAGAACTTTGAGTCTTCGCAGCATAATTTCAGCAAGAATTTTGCCAATAGTACATATGAGTGAATTCCTCTGTTTTTGTTACATTCACTTGTGTGTTTGTTTGTTAGTTGGTGGATTTGTCTGTCTAGAGTCAGACACGGTTCTTTCAACCGTGGAATGGTTCTCCTTTGGTTATATCAGGCCGTATATCGTGACCCAATGGCCTGGGTTGTCCTGTTAGGGACTGGTGATTTGACCTGGGGTCTGGTCTGCGTGTCCTTATAAGGACCAAAAATATTGGGTATTGTGATGTAGTCCTAAGAAGGACTTGTTTGTTGTACTTGGTGCGTTTGTTGTTAGGCTCGTGGGACTTGGTTCTGCTCTTGGAAATAGATGGTTGTGGGTCTTTTGTTGGCATCCGAAGGTTTGGATGGTCTTGTAGACTGTGGAGGAAGTGTTTTAAAAAAAATAATTTATATTAAAAAAATTAAATTGAATAAATGTAAATTAAAAAACGACTTCAATGTTTATATACATATATAGTATTTTACCATTAAGCAATGTGTTCTTACACACACTCATAGTCATACATATATACATGCACCCATAAGTCACAGTCGCTTCTCTTCCACTTGGTCTTATTTACAGTTTTCATCATCATATGATGATGTTTGTCCGTCGTGATCGACGATGACCAAAAGCTCAACCATAATAATAATAACAATAAATAATAAAAATAATAAAAGTTAATAGTGCGTTTTTAAATGACTAACAAGTCCAATGCACGCACAAAATGTTCTATTACAGAATTGACAACAATAGAGGATATCTATGTGAGGTTGAGATGTTTTTCTCTTTTCTACGTATCCGCTTCTGTCTTGCAGTATCTTGTCAGAATTCTTCCGCCGCTAGTGCTCCCGTTCTAGTGCCAACGTCAATGTTAAGATGTTTCAAGGATGACTTGAGCGTGTCTTTGAAGCGCTTTTTCTGTCCACCAGCTTTTCGAAATCCTGCCTTGAGTGCTCCATAATATATTTGTTTTGGCAAACGCGAGTTCTCCATACGCACAAGATGACCTGCCCAGCGTGCTTGCGCCTTCATAAGTATTGTGTGGATGCTTATTGAGGTTGATTTTTCCAAGACCTCGTAGTCTGGTACTTGGGATTTAATTTTCTTGCATGTCTAGCATACACTGTCCACGTTTCGCAGGCGTATAGTATGGTTGGTATAACAGCAGCATGATATTCTTGTAGTTTGGTGTTCTTACACCTCTTCTGTCCCATGCATTGTTGCGTAATCTGCCAAATACAGCACTAGCTTTTGTCAGTCTATTGTTAATTTCCACATCAATGTTGACATCGCGAGAGAGAGTGCTTCCAAGGTAAGTAAAATTGTCGACTACCTGCAGTTTTTCCTGATTGACGATGATGGAAGTAGCAGTATGTTGGCTTTTTGATGTTGCTTGGTGCATGACTGCTGTTGTTTTAGTGTTAATAGTGAGACCAAAGTTGTTGCAGGCCTGTGAGAAGCGGTCTATGGTGCTCTGCATGTTTACGACAGAGTCAGCATACAATGCACAGTCGTCAGCATAAAGTAATTATCTAACATTACTAGATTTAGTACATAGTATAGAGTTATAATGATGAGCCTTTAAAATATTGTGGGACCTGCCCTTCAAACCAAAACAATATTTTCATCTGATGTGGCGGTGGATTCGTTAGAAGGCAGAAGTTCAAACAATTCTGTCATAAAGACCCGTAATTAAAGAATAGCAGCGAAGTGTAGTGACACGCGTTTATTGTGAATGTTCCAGATTTGTGAAGTATCACTTGCACACAATGAGACTAGGTAAATATCTGAGGATTGTGTCTGTCAACAAACAATATGCCACACTTTGCGGTGATTGTGAAGTTCTAGCACAGATCCGTATTGACATAACCACTACTTGTGAAAATGCCCTCAATTAAGCTATCATAGCGCGCAAGTGTATGTTGGCGTACTGTATATATTGATGTTTGATAGGGGCATTACTTTCTTATTAGTGCCCCTTAGTCATGTCTATTTCTTTGACTGACCTAGATGAGCTTGTCAGGTTGTTACTAATAAACTTGAAGTTTGATTTTAAACTAAACAACTTCAAATGTTCTGACAGTAGCTTTCAGTATATGAAGAAACATGATTGAATTGATTACAGCAGTCATGGATACCCTACGAGAAGACGAGGAGGAAGTCGAACTTGACAATGTACATATTCAGAGAATGGTAGAAATGAGAGTGACTTGAGGTGATGGCAGAAAGTGCTCCCTCTTCGGAAAGATTAAAAGAACGCGTAATCAGCAATTAACTGGGACAATGAGTTTATACACTTTTAGGTGGCTGACGGAACGGTAAGCAGAGACGCTTGTACCTAATGACGCTTGTACCTAATCAAGTATATCAGTAGCATCTTGACCATCTGTAAGCTAAGCACATATCAGATGTATCTGTTGAGAACGTAACGAGCTACTACCGCCGGGAAGATCAATGGAAGAAAAGACAGATGAAGAAAAGGTCACAGATAGATGGGAATTTTTTTTAATTTTTTTGGGGGGGGGGTGTTCCACATCACCTAACACACACACCCCCCCCCCCCATCTTACTGATAAAACCCCCTGCTTACTGATAACGTATGTACATCCCTTGAAAGATAATTCACACAAATGTGATTACCCACCTCTGACTATTGTTTAGCGTATTCATTTCATGACTGCTTGTCACCCCGTTACATGCTTCTATCCACATGAAGTGGTCAGGAGGGAAGACAAGGAAACAGAACAGTTTATATGTTTAAACAGCCTTTTGAAAAAAAAAATCGATGACTAAAGCAAACGTTGAGGCCAGTCTCAGACAAAGGAATGAGAAATTGAATGACTGTAGAGAGCATCAATGTCATGTCATTCACGGAAATGATTATTTGAATGCGTGCACCTAGATTAGGAAACTATCAAACTTGTGACTGTAGGAGGCCAACTGCAGTCTAATATATCAATATATATATATATATATATATATCAATATATATATATATATATATATATATATATCAATATATATATATATATATATCAATATATATATATATATATATATACACAAGACCTGCAATCCCTAGCAACTGACCGACAGCCATGGAGAACTATGACATCCCCCCCCATGTGCCAAACTTGGCAAAAGAGGAACTGATATATATACACATATATATATATGTGTGTGTGTGTGTGCATGCGTGAGAGAGAGAAAGAGAGCGTGAGAGCGCACGTGCTTATAGATAGATTAAATGATGGTTCAAGCGTTCGCGGTACTTACAAACTAGATTAAAGTGTCAGCAGCCAAGCACTTATAGAAAATATACAATATCGCGCTACGATTCATAAAATTGTGTTCAACTGAGAAATTCAGGTCACGAAAGAAATGTATATCGAAGATGTTCTAGTTATGACATTTAAATATAGAGATTTAAATGTAAGGTATTGTAATTATGATACTAAAATAGATAAGTGTAAATGTACGGTGTTCTAGTTATGATACTCAAATAGATAAGTGCAACCAGGTCCATAGACATTTCTTCAGTATCGCGGGATGGTTTTACTGGTTTTTTTTAAAACCGATCATTCACCCTTCGTCATTGTAATTTCTTTTCTTTCATTAAAAGATTTTGCGAGGCTCTTGCCGATAATCCTTGGGCTCTTTACCCGCCTTTGTGATTATTTTCTACTATTTAAAGAAAATCATATTTTGATATCCAGGGGGTGAGGGTCAAGTTTACTCGATTAGTTCCGTGCATTTCGTTGGGGGTAAGTGATAGGTGTGTTGGCAGTCCACACATAATATAAACAAATCATAACTTTTAAAGGTTTGCTTTGAAAGGGGGGGGGGGGTAGAGAAGGTGGACAGAAGTTTAACAAAGGGATGGAAGACATTTACATAATCAGTGAGATCTTATTTATACTTATTTAAATGTACCATATTTATGATGAGGTACCGTGGACGTTAGTCCAATTTCGTTACAACAAAGCTTCACAACCATACAAAATACTGGATGTCTCGGTTCTCGTAATCTAGTCACCGCGATCTCCAGTACTTATTCAGACAATGCTATTCGTGTCAATTATAAATCACTCTGCGTATGACAGGATGAGATAATCATGCATACACCTTAGTTCATTACTGCAATAATCACCCGTTAGTTTCTTACCCTCTTGTCCGTGGTGATGCTTACTATCGCACCCACCCTCTTCCACAAAACTCTAGCACTTAGCAATGCAAATGCTCAATTATACCAAACATGAATGCAGGAGTTGATGACTCCATCTCTGTTCATGGGGAAACTATAATCCAAGTATTGATTATGTAGCTAGCTTTTGGGTGTGCATATTATGCAGTTGCTGCGTAGTCCGTCATTATGCAATCTAACAATCAAGCACAAATAACTGTTACTTGGTTTCACCGTGAAACTAAGTCAAGTAACCCGCCCCATCACATAAAAAAACTATGTGCACACGTTCGTCTAAATGTTTTTATTTTGTTCGAGCATATCTGCAAGTAAACGACAACACAAGATATCGTACATTTCTACAGCAACATGTGAGTGTGTGTGTATATATATATATATCAAGTAATATTCTTTCCTGAACGTTGTCTTCGTCGTGGATACTCTGAACGTCTCTCTGTTCCGGGCAAGCAGGCCTGCATTGGCCAGATACATGTACATACATTTTTCGATGCCCCTGGTCCATTGTCTTCTTGGTCTTCATCTTATTCTTTTGCCTATCACTCTGCCCTTTACAATCAGCCTTTACCATTACGTCACTTTAAGTGTCCAAAATACTATAGTTTCCTTCTTATAATGGTATTTAGAAGCCAACCTTATTTAGTTTCAGTAATTTAAAAACGTCAATGTTCTTTTTCTCTATCCATGATATTCGTAGTATCTTTCTGTAGCACTTCATTCAAATGAATGAATTCTTTTGGATGTTGTCATGTTTAAAAGTCCAAGTCTGGCATCCATATGTTGCCACTGGGAAAACATGATATTAGAAGGGTTACTTTAGTGTCGCTATTATTACTTAGCCATAGGGTTTTCATTTGAGTGTTGCAATTGCGAGTCTTCTTCTAATAGTAACGCAAAATGAGGTAAACAGGTTACTAAAACACTTACCTAGCCTATTAATAAAAATATATTTAAAAAAACATACAATAAAACTAAACAGGACAATTCTCCACGTATCGGCTCAAATTGAACCTTTTTCAAGAGACAAACAACAGATAACGACAAAATAAACAAAATAGATGTCTATATTTCATCAAGCCCCGTCTCCATAATAGCGCAGGGATGGCAACGCATCTAGTAAAAGTGAAAATGCGTGCATTCATTATAAACAAACCGAAAGTGGGAAATTAGAGACACTATAGATGAGTGCAATAATAATAATAAAAGAAAAAGATAAGAAAAATACCCCTTTTGTCACTCTATCAGACAGGCAGGTTTTAAGAACATAGTCACAACAGGCACGACTGAAGGGAACAGAGACAGATGGGGACGTGAGAAAATATTCATGTGACAACCTAGCAAGGCTTGGAAACAACGATCCTGATAACAATACTGTGAACAGAGAACCATGGTCACCTACGTCAACAAGAATGGCATATGACAATGATAGATGAGTAATGATGAGGTTGTGGGGTGAGTGGGTTTGGGGAAGGAAGGATAGAAGAAGAATCAACATTTGAAAACGCATGGAATGAATGTGAAACCAAATATAGACATAAACATATATATACAACCAAACCTAAACATACATAGAAATGTAAACACACACCAAGAGTCAAGAAATAAACACATAACAAGATGGACACAGATGTGTGAAGGATACTCACACAAAATGCACAGGCATGTAAATGTATCCACACACACAGGAAAGGGCTCACACCAGAATAGGTATACACATTGACACAGAATGGAGATACGTGCATTAACATAAAAAAGCGCTCACATAAATATACATATATATATATGTATACATAAATATGAACATTCATGCACATAAACACTTTCTCACATAAATAATAACATGAACATTCGTACACATAGAAACATATACATATATTAATGTAAATATAAACGTTCGTTCACATAAAGATAATGCTATAACAACTGCATATGTTTACATACAAATGTGTGGCCCAAAGTAATTGTGTGGATACATAGAACCATGTAAAACGAAATGCATATACAAATAACTATACATGTGTGGGCACCCATCAAAGAGACAACTGCAATAAAAACGAGGAAATCAAAATCTAAATATGTAAATGATTTAACAATAACAAAATGGCAGAGTACAAAATAATCACATATTGACATACACAAACGAAAGAAGACAAAGGAATTATATAGAAGAACGGCAAACACAAAAATAATAATTATTCACGAAAGTGTACAAAGACAAATAATTACAAGAAACAGTGCAATACGGGAGTAGAGGGTATAAAGAAAAGGTGGGTAACTCAAACAAAACGGTGATTAATGTTCATTCCGTGTGGTTGCAAGACTCCCATATGACAAATGAGACGATATTCCAAGGACTGACGTTGCCGGTCACCGGTATAACAAACGTAACAAACCGGTTACAGAGACATCAGAGCTACCATGATGTGACGGGCTGTTAAAATGATTAGCCACTGGGGAGTCACGATGATTCGTGATATCTCTCAAATGTTCGGCGAATCTATCAGCTAAACGTCTACCAGTCTCACCAATATACTTCATATCACAACGCTTACATATGATAGAGTATATTAAGTTACGGGACACACATGAAAAAGAATCATGAATATCAAAGTGTGACTTAGGAAACTGTAAAATAGGAGTGAGAATAACAAAAGGGCAAGTCAAACAATTTCGATGACAAGGGACAGTTCCTAGTTGACCTGCAGAAGTGCGCAGACGAGAATGAACAAGAGATCCCGAAGGTTTCTGTCCCTCCGAAAAGCGACTAGTGGAAGAGAGGGAAATGCAGGACTGGAGATGGGATCTAACTGGAGGATAGATTCTATCCTATTACGACATTTCTCTATCCTCCAGTTAGATCCCATCTCCAGTTTTTTATTTTACTAGATGCGTTGCCATCCCTGCGCTATTATGGAGACGGGGCTTGATGAAATATAGACATCTATTTTGTTTTTTATTTTGTCGTTATCTGTTGTTTGTCTCTTGAAAAAGGTTCAATTTTAGCCGATACGTGGAGAATTGTCCTGTTTAATTTTATTGTATGTTTTTTTAAATATATTTTTATTAATAGGCTAGGTAAGTGTTTTAGTAACCTGTTTACCTCATTTTGCGTTACTATTTGTTCATTAGGTTACTGCGGCACCATCCACTTTGTCGGACACCCTCTGACCATTTGGTTATTTATATTCTTCTAATCTCGACTGAATAATCTCCAGAACTGTTTATATTTGCTTCCAGATATTCGAATTTGTTTACACATTCTAGTTCGATATTTTCTATGTTGATTAACGGTTTGATCTTTATTTTGTCTGTTGTCATAATTTTTGTGTGTGCGTTTAGATATAGATTTGGGATCTCGCTGTATTTATTTGTTATTGTTATTAGATGTTTCAGTCCCTCAGGGTGTGTAGTAAGGTGGACTGTGTCGTTTGCATATCTTATTTCTGGAATCTTGTACCCATCGATATTTATTAGATGAATCTCATTGTCCTCTAGGTCATCTCTTACATTTCTCATTGTATCCTCTGCATAAATGTTAAACAGATAAGGGGATATAGTGCACCTCTGTCTCACTCCACTTTGAACAGCGAACCATTCAGATGTTTCTTCCTCCACTCTAGTTCGTGATATAGTGTTTCAGTAGGATATTTTAGATATTTGGTGAAACCCATGTCTCCCATGATGTATCATAGCTGGTCATATTTAACACAATCAAACGCCGTGGTGCAGTTTATGAAACAAATATGCAGATCTAAGCTGTATTATCTATCTATCTATCTATCTATCTATCTATCTATCTATCTATCTATCTATCTATCTATCTATCTATCTATCTATCTATCTATCTATCTATCTATCTATCTATCTATCTATCTATCTATCTATCTATCTATCTATCTATCTATCTATCTATCTATCTATCTATCTATCTATCTATCTATCTATCTATCTATCTATCTATCTATCTATCTATCTATCTATCTATCTATCTATCTATCTATCTATCTATCTATCTATCTATCTATCTATCTATCTATCTATCTATCTATCTATCTATCTATCTATCTATCTATCTATCTATCTATCTATCTATCTATCTATCTATCTATCTATCTATCTATCTATCTATCTATCTATCTATCTATCTATCTATCTATCTATCTATCTATCTATCTATCTATCTATCTATCTATCTATCTATCTATCTATCTATCTATCTATCTATCTATCTATCTATCTATCTATCTATCTATCTATCTATCTATCTATCTATCTATCTATCTATCTATCTATCTATCTATCTATCTATCTATCTATCTATCTATCTATCTATCTATCTATCTATCTATCTATCTATCTATCTATCTATCTATCTATCTATCTATCTATCTATATATATATCTATATATATATCTATATATATATATATATATATATATATATATATATATATATATATATATCTATATATATCTATATATATATATCTATATATATCTATATATATATCTATATATATATATCTATATATATCTATATATATCTATATATATATATATCTATATATATCTATATATATCTATAGGGCAAGTCAAACAAGTTTAATCTGATATATATATATGGAAAGAGAGAGAGAGGGGGGGGGGAGAGAATACAGCTTAAATTTGTGTTTCTGTGGGTTTTTTTTCCTGTGTGAACTGTGCATGTGTGCTGTTCAAAAAAAACCCACATTTTTTGGAGTTACATTTTCTAAAAGAAGATATTCGCTGATTGAACATCATTCGACTATTGACTGTGTCCACCTGGTCATTAACTTCTTGTGGTTACCTGAATTGTATACACCTCATGATTCGTGAGGTCATGAAAGATGTCTATCTATGTGGTCCTTGTTTGCCTTGAGGCGTCAGGGTGGAAGAGTTCTCTGGGAACAACTTCATGGGAAGAAGTGACCTAGTACAAATTGAAGAACGCCTGAATGGTGAAATATACGTCGCTGAAATTGTTCGTCCTTTCGTCCGTCCAATTTTGGCTGCACGAAGGTCGATTTTTCAGCAGGATAACATTCGACCTCATGTGACACAACCACATCCTCGCTGAGAACAGCCATGTCATTAGACATGGTCGATTCCGCCAGCAAGTTGTAGTTGCAGCTAATGTCCAACAACTGTATCATGCACTGCGGGAAGAGTGGGCAGTCATCGCACAACATTAAAACTAACGGATAATCAGATCCATGTCAGGGAGAATTCGTTCTCTGATAGAGGCCATACACCTTACTGAAATGTAGGCATCAGAAACAAAGAATAAGTCTAAATCAAATTTCAGGAATATTATTTGATAGTTAAAGTCTGAACGTTTCATCATGCTCATGCTGAAACATTATTTCCGTAAAATAAAATGTTGGTACACGTTTTAAATGAACTTGGGGTGCAAAGGAAACGCAATGCTCTAGGCGGACCCAAGGTTAGCAGATAACCAAGATCCCAAATGTACCTCCTCGCGGCGCACCCTGGTAACAGAAAACAGCAGCTCGAGCTGATTCTGGCCAAATCATTTGGGGATGTGTCCCGAGAATGTGGAGGAAGCAGATGGAAAGAGATTTGACTGCAAAAGTGACAGACAATATCTCCGACACCATTTGCATCACCACATACAGTGACGCCTGTTAGTCCAGTCAGAACATTGGAGGGGCGGCCAATGTAAAAGACACGTAAAAGTGGTTGCAGGGAGAGAAACAAATTTATGTCATAATGAGTACAATGACACAATGAAAGGATAGAACAGCGCCAGAGGGCAGCGCGAACTGCAAATGAAAAGTGAAAAGTTCTTAGGAAAAGGGAACTGTTAACTTGAGAGGAGCTTCTAGTTACCTGTGATCTTTATAAGCAGAGACCCAGACCAAATTGTGGGCGCTCGGAAAAGCAGAAAGATCCAAACCAACTCTAATGTCGAGCCTTTCTATACCAGAAATATGCTCGCGAAGAGAAAGGGTTCCGAACCCGATGGGTTTAGGCAAGAAGGGGACAACGATAGTAGTCCTGGCCCAACTCTAATGTCAAGATTTCCTATACCGGAAATACACTTGCAGAGAGAAAGGGTTCAGTACCTGATGGGCTCAGGCACAAAAGGGACAACGATTTAGCCCTGGCCCAACTCTATTGTCAAGATTTCCTATACCGGAAATACACTTGCAGAGATAAAGGGTTCAGTACCTGATGGGCTCAGGCGCTATTGGGACAAGGCCCCTTAGCTCGAGAACGCCTTGCTCTCAAACGCGTGGTGTGAGACTCAAACTTGTACGAGGGATTCACGATGTCTGTAAACGACGCCTCGGGTAGGAGGGCGGGCGAACCAGTGCCCAACTCTTCTGGCGAGCTTTTCCTCATACGGAACCAGGCTCGCGGAGGAGAAAAGGTTCAGTACCCGATGGACACAGGCAGAGTTCGTCCAATTGCACGAGATGTGTTTATAGACGAAGGGGCACCTCGTTCCAGATAGACGCGCTGGACAAGCGTTTTGGTGAAGAGGCACTTCACACCAGCGTGCCCGGCGACAGATACACAGGCTGTCATGGACTAGGGACCAAACCCGAAATAAAGTAATGACGAAAACGGATGTGCTGGACCTCGGACGTCCTGACCACAAGTGGCCAACCGGGGTGCAAATAATCAGTTTTACTATGGAACTTGCAGCACAAAGTACTTCACGCTCCTTGGCGGAAATCACACGAAATATTCGTTGTGGTTATTTGAGAGCGAACGCTGAAGAAGAAGAAAAATATGAACTTAACGTAATTCCTTCAAAAATTCATGTTACTTACTTGAGCTTAAATTTCACGAAAACTAGAGTATTAGACTCATAATCTAATACACAACACGACCTTAGGAATTCATATTTGGCAAATTAGGTAGATTGGTAAATGCACAAAACGATTTTTCCTAGCAGAAACAAAATGACACATTTCTACATTTACCGTAATATCAAAATGGTGGATGCAAAAGCGTATCCCAACTTCATATAATAACAGGAAATTTCAGACAGTTATTACTTCCAGATTGTATGTAAAACAGTTTTCTCTTTGATGATCGAGTAGTTTTGTTTTTCTTGTGACAGTGGCGTTGAAGAGGAATATGTCTATTTGATCATTCTATAGATAAAGGTGACTGCAAACATATCGTGAAAAGCAAAAGAACGAAGTGCCATTTGATTTTATTATAAGTTGGTGATATTGTTAGAAACTAGGTCGATGTGAAAACAGAGATTGGTACATGAATTATTTGTACAGACTCCATAATATACTGCTAAAGGGCTAGATAAAATACAAACCGTCTCGTTGCCAATATGTCTCTTGTTCTTGAAGCACACGCTTTTCACATGTTCTCCAGTCCTCGATATTTATTTGTGCGAATGAATCGCGTATTATGTTTTGCAACATCACAAAATTTGAAAATCTTGTTTAGTGCGACAACTTGTCTTTGACTGTAGCCCACAAAGGTTCAACGTGATTGAGATGTGAATGGTAAGGTGGTATCCGAAGAGAGTAAAAAAGCGTTTCAAAGACACGCTCAAGTCATCCTTGAAACATCTTAACATTGACGTAGGCGCTTGGGAGAGCCTCGCTCAGGATAGAACAGCATGGCGTTACAGCATTAGAACGGGAGCACTAGCGGCAGAAGAATTCAGACAAGAAACTGCAAGACAGAAGCGGACACGTAGAAAAGAAAAAACATCTCAACCTCACACAGATACCTTCTATTGTTGTCAATTCTGTAAAAGAATATTTTGTGCGCGAATTGGACTTGCTAGTCATTTAAAAACGCACTATTAACTTTATTATTTTATTATTTAATGTTATTATTATTATGGTTGAGTTTTTGGTCATCGTCGATCACGACGGACGAACATAATCATCCGAAGAGCAGTATGACCATGCTCAGCGATGATTTTGCCAATTACAAAAGTCTTCTTCTTTGACTGTCTCACAAGATCTAACAACTCTGGTCTCTGGTTTGAATTTATTGCTGCAAAAAGATACATTTTCTATTGTAAGCCATATTATGATTTCTTCTTTTGTTGCTTGATGAAGTTGCAATTTTGTCTTCATGCGCTACTACGTTATGATAGGATGTATTGCCATAACAATACATGACGGCCTATCCAGCGCTGTTGGATTGAGTCCACTAATACATTTCTGAAAACAATACCATTAATTTCGGTATGGTCTCTACCATCTGTAGGTAATGATTGAAAAATAAATACGTTCTCCCCACTGACAAGACCATTTGCGTTACTGCCTGCATGGTCTATTACAATACGTTTGCCTTAGCTGCTAGAACTTTCCCTTTCCTTAGTTCCGTCTTTTGATTTCCACTGTTTACCATATGTATGGTGAGCATTAACCCACGATTCATCCAGATATACTATGTCATAACCTTCCATCCTATGCTCAGATATTTGCATATTGTAGCTACGATGTGCGTTTTATCGCATAATATATTCTTCCTTGTAAAAGATTTACGAAAAGTGAAACTGCTGCCCTTAAGAACCCACCACAATGTGGTTTTATAAATATTAATATCACAATGACTGCGCGGACGAACTTTCAGTATACGTTGTGTTACATCATTTGCCCGAAACATTTTAAGTATCTCATGTACTATAACATCTTCATCGAAATCATCAGTTTTCCTTTTCCGACATTGCTGTCCTGTTGTATCCAACGGTTAAATGACACTTTATTCAACCGAGAGTATTCTGCGTTCTCTTTTTAGGATTTTGTATGTCGAAATACAAACGACCCCTTATAGCTTCTCTGCAAAAGTAACTGTACAATTGTGTAGTCACATTTTGCATAGTAGTAA
Source organism: Meghimatium bilineatum (assembly GCA_034231615.1). Lineage (NCBI taxonomy): Eukaryota > Metazoa > Mollusca > Gastropoda > Stylommatophora > Philomycidae > Meghimatium > Meghimatium bilineatum. The sequence goes on from CM067315.1 coordinate 44,046,388, forward strand.
TGTTCACTTCAATCATATTGTAATAAAACTCTTAGCTGCATGTATAAATTGACTAAATCTATCAATACCATAATTAAAATACGTGGAATATACGATACACCTCTGAGTAAACTGGAGTTTAGCTTTTATTTTCAGATTGAACAAGTAAGATCATCAAGCCAAAATTACAGGGAAACTAACATAAAAACTCCTCGCAATATCTCTTCTAAAGCATACCACAGTATCTCCGTGTTTTTTATTGGTGACAATATTGGCAACACATCTCAATGACCAATGAAAAGTACGAAGATATTCGTGGCAAATAAATTTGCGGAGTCTAAATATGAATTGAATATCTAACTAAATGACAAACGGAATTTATATTTCGCACTCACGTAAATCGTGATTTCTGTTTTAAAGCGAGTCGAATCGAACTACATTTGCCCACGTAAATGTTTACGAAAATAGTGCATTTCACAGCAGTATAATTAAATGCTGTCGCAATGTTGTGTAACTAAGGTGGCGCTGACGCCAAGTCTTCATTACGTCACACGTGGTCTGAGCAAGACTCCTTTACTGTCATACTACAGAGATTTATGTCAATGACTGGGCAGTCAATACTGTTTCTGTCACATTTCTACCTGCGGTGCTTAAGAAACCTTATGGGAGTACGTTGACAGGACTAAGTACCAGACATGTAAATCCTTCAAAAGTCCCGTATGCAAAACATCTATGCCCTGTTGACTTAGGTCCGAAATCCGATGGACTGGCCACATCGTTCGTATGCCAGACAAACGCTTTCGGAAGAGATTATTCTATGCAGATCTGCGCGATGGTAAACGTTCAAGCTGATGGCAGAAGAAGGGTTTCAAGGATCACCTAAAGAACTCTTTCAATCACTGCAGCATCGAATCCTAGCTCTTGGTAGACTACAGTCCTTGATCGCTCATTTTGGCACACCCAGATCACTGCTGGCATCACGAAATTTGAAAAGGAGAAAAAGACGGAAGCGGAATGCCAAATCCAAAAACTCTACTACTCGAAACTGTCTGCACACCGGTTAGCACTGCAATAGATCCTTCGTGGCACGACTCTGACCAATCGAGCATCTGCGAACTCACAAACCAAAACCAAATTAGACAATCACAAATGGTGTTTTTTTCTACCACCACCTGTTATTGTTTGTTTTTTCAATGCTCATCTTTGCTTACTAAGGAGGAACATCATCATATATGAATTAACGTCATATTGTTTGTATTTTGTCGCTGATTGTTATATATTAATTTACGTCAGTCTTCTTTCTTGTCGCTGATTGTTTCATGTGTAGTTATGTCAGTCTTCTTTCTTGTCACTGTTACATATATATTTATATCACATTTTTCTATCTTGTCAGTTTGTAACATAAATGTATGTCGCAGTTTTCCATCTTACCACGGACGGATTGTTACAGATGAATGTTCAAATAGCTGCGATTGTTAAACTGTGTGCAGTCAACCATGAAGTCATCGAGACTCGCTGCTAAAGTACTACTGTAATAAAGCAGAACCTAATGACACAGAGAACACTGGTGATTTAATGATTTTATAATTAAAGTCTGAGGGAAAGTTGCTGATTTTAATTTCTGTGCAGCCTAAGATACAGTAGTTTGTACCATCTGCGACTAGTAGTTGACTATAGACCAATCATATATCAATTCACTATATAGCCTCCTGCGACTCCGTATCACCCATGATCTCACTATCACCAACTCAGTATTTCGAATTAGTACACGCAAGAAGACTTGGGCGCATCCTCGCTCCAAACAGTGACATCTAGGTTGTTTACGTCATCATCAGGTTTAGGGGTATGGGAGATATGTACACGACTTAAGCGATTAGTGGTGCACAATGCTGAACTTATCACAGACTGGTAGTAATTTGTAACGGTGTATGATGATGTTTTTAAACACAACACATGAATCCTATCTTCTATAAGTATCGATAGATAGTTGATTGTTTGAAAACCTAAGGATAACCAAGAGTCAAGAACGACAAACTTGAAGTCCAAGTAAATAGGTCAATGTTAATGGGAAAGAGAAGAATAACTCCTGTAAACCTCTCAACTGAATGGCTCGTGATCGTATCTAAGAATAATATTATATCAGTACTTCATACAAAGGGTTGTGTTATCAGACACTCTAGTAGAATCAACAATAACAGTACACAGTTGTTACACAGCGAACAGAGTCTTACTCCTGACTTTTCATGCAAATTGTCGTTGTTTATTATCTAGAACTCACAACAGCAGTATGTGTATATTGGCATTAGCATTTAGTTCATACATAAACACAATGGTAATCTTGTCAAAACATGATAATATATATATTACTGACCTATACAGATACCAGTTACCTTTGTTAACCTCTTGGACAGGCGGGTAGCTAGTGAACACCCTGAATAATTACATATGCTCACACACCTGAGCACATTGTTTCTAGTCCAAAGATTTGGATTTTCACACGTTCAGGTTAAAGGAAGCAAACGTAAAATATAGTCTGTTATATCTTGTGGCTGTACATTAATCTTCTAGTTATTGGGTTGAGTATGAAGACAAGTTGCGTTCTAGGTCTTCAGTTTTGGTGTACGAAATACGATTCTGTCAGTTATGGTCAGTATCACAGATAAATAAGGAAACTTCTTTGATGAGAGTTTTAGGTCCTCCCCTCCTGTAGTTGTTAAAGGTGATCACATGGTTCTTCCAGAACGATTGTTGTAACATGGGTACGTCTAGTTCTAACTTAAATCTGTCAGTGTAAATTTCTTAGGGTAAAGTGAGTTAAATACTATAATCGAAAACACTCTGTTCTGATACTAGAGTCAAAGTTTTGTTGAATGCACAAGCCAATCCACTTCAACTTCTTACAATATATTACAAACTTTCCATTCCTATCATGTGCCTCCTTCTATGGATAGTAACAACCTTATAAATTGTACATCAATTTGGAATACTAGTCACTCTATCTGACTGGTCTCAATCTGTTTCCAGGTTCTAGAATTCTAAGTTTATCCGACGTTTCTTTACTAACTCTATGGCAACCTTGTAAATTGCACCTCAATTTGAAATGCTAGTCAGTCTAATTAGCTGGTTTCTATCTATTTTCAGGTTCTAGAATTCTAAGTTTTTTCGACTTTCTTTACTAACTCTATGGCAACCTTGTGCCAAAACAGTTGTGGAATGTAAACAACACTATTTATAGATTGTCTAAGAATTCCTTCCTACTCTGGTCTCACAGACTATTCGTTAGGTCTCACTGTGTACCATCATCTAAACGTATATTGTTAAACACACACTAGTTTATCAACTACTCACGATTGTCAGAAAATTTCCAGCACAAAACACATCTATTCACTGTTTGATCAATTCTCTGTGATCATGATCTTTCCCCTAATCTGTTCTGTCCAAATTCACAGATGCCTGTCCTAAGACAAAGTTGTAGTTCTTTCTTTGTTTCCAACATGTCAATTCTTGTTCGTCCTCTCGTTATCAGTTGTTAGGTTCGTCAGTCTTGATTTAAAATAACTGTGTGGTCATCTCTTTGTTGTCGTCTGATTTGCCTATATATTAAAAACGTACCGGCTATTCTCTTTAGTTGAACTAAAGAGAAGCCATTGGTAAATAGCTCTAACTTCTTTGTTAACAATTGTCTATCCTGTCCGTCCGAGAGCGAAGAAGAGAATGTTCTTAATTCTTCTTTCCAACCGTCCTAAGTTACTTCAAGCGCTCAACTCACGTCAGGCAAATTCACGAGAAAATCTCATGATTGTGAGTATGAATCTTCCTTACATGAATCCAAATTCATATTCGGCTGAACGGTGTTTACAATTTTCCGTACATCTAGTATTATCTTAAAATCCTTTAACTTAAGTCTCATGTCTCTACTCAATACTCAAAATAAGCAAACACGCTTTTCTCTATCTGATCTGTGCTCGCCCAACCATAATATTTCTGGTGACAAAAGGGGCAGATTATCCGTTAAGATAAATCCAAAGGGAGTTAACCTAACCTTTGTATGTTTTTATATCCACGGGCCTAAATTCATGGTCCGTCCATCGTCATGTAATAGTGGATTGTCTGTCTTTGATTACAATAATATATATATGTGACTGTTACAAATTAGACGTTTAAGACATCGTTGATTCACTTCAACATAGAAACATTTATGGGAGAATCTTGCACAAGACAGATTCACTTCCACATAGAAACATTTATGGGAGAATCTTGTACAAGACAGATTCGACCGGCGTCACGATATCAAGTGATGCGGTAGCTACACAACATATCAAACACCAACAGAAACGTGATAAAAGACAGGCAAGAGCAGATCACTGTCCAACACATTCCTCCCACATGCTCAGAGTTCGGTAGAGAACTCTAGGCAAACATAGGACTCATTAGTCAAAGCCGGACACACCGCAGACTTCCTCATCATCACAGCTGAGCTGAATGGTCATCGTCGACTAAGACGGACGAAAAACATTCTGTATGTCCACCTATGAGTCTCACTATCAGGACTGTTTCCATGTTTATGATTTAAACTATTAGGTATATTGCCCATCCTCGCTATGAGTCTCGTTATTGAACTACCAGGCAGGTTGTCATATTAGTTGTTAAACTATCAGGCAGGTTGCTCCAACTGTGTATCTCATTATTCAACAGTACTGCAGGTTACCTATATGGGTCTCGCTATTACACTATTAGGCATGTCAAATTTATGATTATCTTTTTTAAACTATCAAGCAGGCTGCCCCATCTATATATCGTGTTATTTGTTTCGTCTATTATTTCAACTACAAGTCATATTGCGTCATTTACGAATTTCTGTAATAGATTATTGGGTAGGTTACCCCCATCTCAGACCCAACTACAGTGTATGAATATATCGTGCGAAAAGTATGACGGTCTCGTCAGTGTTGCTCACCAGATCAACTACATGCAAGAACATACGTCTAGTAGATGATATGCGTTTGCAGACATTGTTCCTCTTGTGAAAGTCATACATCACATCATGATTGCAATTACGTGTCTAACCCTTCTGAATAGATGCTTTATCTCGAATAATTGCACACAGATAAGAGTTGACGTATTCTCGATGCATCCTTCCATAAACCCATAACGTCAGTGTAGTTGGGATACTACATTAGATGCGTGAATACACAGTCATCCAGCAATTGCTATAAGCTGTAGACCTGTACAGTTTTGGATATGGACAATCTACCATGTATTGTGAATGAAATGAAGACCCAGAGAAACTCCATTCCCCCAACCTTGTCCACACAGTATTTCACAAATGGATATATGAGATGTACTGTCTGTCATTCTTATAGATCGAAACGAAACACACACAGTCAATAGTAACTCTAATTCACAGTGAACATCATTGTGAACGTATTAGGCCGTCCTAGTTACGTCACCAGTTGTGAACGTATAAAAAGATTGATAAGGGGTTTTATATATACATGTATATTGTCAGTGACTATGTGGTCAGTGTAGAGGGTTATGAAGTTATATCTGTTGTGGCTCTCTCACATATATCCAAGTGATACACACGTATTGAACAAGGCTGTAACTCCAGCTTTTACATATATCTCGAACTTTATTACACAATTTATTCAAAGTCCAGAAAGGTACAACATCAACTTAATAACATGAATTTCATAAATTGCATATCCAATATTCGGACATCAACTCAGTGTCCAGACTCTCAAGGCTGAGAACTATTCTCTTAACCGAACCATTTTGGTCCGAAAACTAATTTTCCTGAACACGTCCGTCCAGGTCGACATCCAAACTCCAACAACCAACTAATAACTGATTCTCACTCTTTCTCTCCTCTTTCAACCAATCTGTGCGTTCATTCACATAACAGTCACACTATCCATCTCGATAGGTACTTAAAAGTGTCTGAATCTAATCCGGCGATCTCTACTGTCTTTTGTATTTTGCTGGTCAGCCTTCGGACCGCGGGGTACAATTAAACCTTCCGTTCGGCTGAAGTTCAGGATTCATATCAAATAATGAATCTCTGTTACTGATACCATCTGCATTTCATGTGGTAGCTAGCGAGGGTTCTAAAACTAGTTGGGCCCGTGGTATACGTCCACATAGTAACCTTGTATTTCAAATTCAGTTTAGCTCCCTGGAGTTAACATAGTGAACAATCCATACTAACCCCTTTAACACCAAGGATGTATTGCCGTCTACTATGTCTTTAGTACTATTCATAACCACGTTTTGCTATAATCAGATCATGAAGCGGGTTATCAAACTGGTTATTAAAAAAAAAAAACCAAACTACTTGTAATAATTAGATCACTCACGAAGTTGTTTATCCACAAAACCACTCATAACTAGAACTTAAGTGAATTGGAAAATTCAGTAAAACTGTGCACCAATAGCTAAGGAAATATATAGCAATATGTATGCTGGGTTAAATAGCAATATTATGCGGAGCATACACAGAATCGACGACTAAAACATGTCTTTAGCAAGACAGGGATAAGCACCTCGCACCATATCCAGATAAGAGATTTATTTTACCACCATTGTTTATACTTTTGTTTTCTATTTTACAGTTTCTTTGTATAGTGTACTTTCTCTACATGCAACCACGGAGATAATGAGCAGCCTGGGTTTCCCAGGACATCTGATCTAATACAAGAACTTTACCAAGATAAAAAGGCAGTAGTGAAGTTAGAGGATGATCTCACAGATTAGTTTGAGGTGCGAGTGTAATACGGCAGGGGTGCACATTCTCCCCAATACCTGTTCAACATATACGCAGAAAATATAATGAGGAATATGAGAGAATACATACACAACGCTGAATACCACGCGGTAAACATTGGTGGTTTTGAAATCCCTGAAATACGCTACGCAAACGAAACTTGGCTTTTTTTCCAATGATATAATGGGATTGAAACAATTAATCAAGAACACAAAGAAATACAGCGAATCACAAAATGTATATTTGAACTCGCAAAAAAAAATGTCAACAGCTATAACAACACAACAACCAAAAATCAGAATAGACAATACCAAGATAGAATGTGTGGATAAATTCTAATATTTACGAGCAAACATCAACGGTGCAGGAGACTGCATGTGATGTTGTAAAATAACACGGTTTAAAAACATATGGAAAAACAACACAATAGAAAAGAAACTGCTAATTCTAAGAACCTTTATTTTTCATGTTTGAACATGCAGATATGAAACATGGACCCTAAGTAAAACAGGGGCAAAGATGATCAACGCCCTTGAGATTAAATGCTACAGAAAGATACTTAGAATATCATGGAAAGAAAACAATAGAAACTCAGATATTATAAACACATTGAAGATTCTAGAGTGTTGGTTAGTAAACACAATAGCAAAAACACCGCTGGTTTGGTCTTATAAAGAGACACAACTGTTAATAAAGAAATAATGGAGGGCAGAGCACCTGGGAGAGGTGGGAATGGCAGACCAAGAAGTTGAATGGACGACATTAAAGATAACATAAATACGTCGTTGGAAAATGCAAGCTACATGGCCCAAAACAGAGAAGGGTGCAGATAGCAGTGACGTAGCGTGTGTCAATGGCGCCCGGGGCGGAATCATAATTTTCTGCCCTTGTGACATTTTACAAAAAAATAAGTCCGTGATTGTAAAAAAAAATGGATGAAAATATTTATTTGAAAACATATTAGGTACATACTGACAAAATGTCGACATTATTTAATCATGTGGAGCTCATGGTGGACCTTAAGTCATTTTTTTAATTATTAACTTTAAAACATTGAGAAGCTTCGTTCACAAATCCGGAATTTTCAAAGCACATTGGTGCACATTTAGACCTTTCGTCTGGAGATACAATTGTGTATAATTTATTTCACAAATAACGTGATTCCATAATCCAAGGAAGGCCAAAAATGACGACTGGAGAGCAGGAAGTAAGAGCCCAGCGTCTGATCTTGTCGCTGTATTTTCTTTTATTTTCTGCTAAAGTGATTCTAGGACTTCAATAATCTCATTATAATGGATCTTCATGATCGCTATGGCTTCGTAACTTGCACTCCAGCGTTTGCCCTGCAATATCGGTAAAAACCTTTCCAGCGGTGCGTGGAAGACGAAAAATAATGTAAAACTCTATCCATAGTACCAAAAAATATAACTGAGTCCACTGCTATTGACGCTGGGTGTACTCCCACCAGCTAGTTTTATTTATCATAACTTAATATTTGTACATTTTACCGCATATAAATTATTTTATATATAAACTTAAATAACACTATAAACATCATCTGCACTTTTCCGGGTCCATTGTATTGCTTTATCCTTTGAAGACTATTATTAGGAAAGATTATGTTGTTATAATTATCATTGTCAAGCAAGGAATTGTTAATTTAGTTGCTGAATATTTAAATTCTGAAAATTCGCCGCCCTCCCGATAATGCCGCCCGGGGCGGTTCTCACCTGCGCCCCGCCCCTCCCTCCACGCTAAGTCACTGGGAATTCATTGGAAAGACAATGTTCTGGACATGACAAGCCACTTAAATTCCCTTTGCTCTTGCCTCTCTTCGTCGCTTTGTTGTATTCTTGACCAGTCAGTTCCCATATGGCTGACATGTAGTCTTCGCATGATCTATTGGTTCCATTCTCCGTATGTTTCTATCTTGATAATGACCATTTTAGTAGAAATCTCGATTATGTGCATCGTTCCACATAAAACTGCTATTTAACATTTTTTTTTAATTAAAAAAATATTTACTTATATAAGATGATCACAAATTTAGAATTGTTGAAGTTGTACATAATTACAATCAGTATCAAGTATTACATCAGTATCAAGTATTACATCAGTATCAAGTATTACATCAGTATCAAGTATTACATCAGTATTAAGGTTGGAGATGGCTTTAGTGTCCTTGTCAAGGCTAACTGTGATTTGGAAAAGCAACATCAGTGTTGGAGTGAAAATCAAACTGTATAGGTCGCTGGTGCTTTCTGTTGTGTTGTATGGTTGTGAGAGTTGGACACTCACTGCGGACATAGAGAGATTACAGGCTTTCGAGTATAAATGCTACAGAAGAATATACTGCAGGGAACTGTCGAGGGTGGAAGAAGCAGAGGAGGACAAATAAAGACATGGACAGACAACTTCAAGGAATGGACAGGGCTAGATATTTCCACACTCATCCGCATCGCTGAGGATAGAATTCGCTGGAGGACTCTGTGTGCTGAAGCATCCAATGTGGTACCCCTACGACCCTGAAGGGTTATGGGTTATGATTAATTGATTACATCAGAATCTGTCACGCTTTCATTGTATATCATGTTGGATTCATGGAGGTGAAGGTGCAACGCGTCACGTCAAGAATAGAACAGTGGTCACATCAACTATTTAATACAGTCGTATTAAATGTAAAATAATTACATCAACTATTTAACAGTTATATCATCATCTGTGTAGCATCAGCAGTGTAATATTATGTCATCCGCCTGCCGACAAGCAGACTTGTATTGTGAGTTCACTCAGTTTAGTTTGAAATAGAACAATGCTGTTGTGATTCACTCAAGTCACCAGGAAGTAGGGTAACAAGGAAGATCATGGGGAAGATCTACGCCGACGATATTCGGGCGGTGTTTGGTCAACCACTGACTAGGCTGCTGATTCACTTATGTGTGATTGTGTGCGCTATGATTGGTTTATAACTCAGCTTAGCCTGACCTTCTGTCAGGACTGTAATACGATTTTGGTACGGTGGGGGTCAAGCTGACTAAATAGTGTGATATCTATCAGGACTGTCATACCAGTCTATAAAGATTGTAATAAGATTCGTGACAGAATGTGTGTTTACTTTCAGGTGCGCTGTGTGGTTGAGACCAGGGACCTTGATCACGCCAAACAGTTGGAAGCTGAGATGCATAAATATTATGAGCTTATTGAGTTTACTCTGTAGAAAGTGTTTCCCATGACATTTGAACTTATTTACAGTGAGCACTATCTCCAGTTTCTACCATTTGTGTGTGTGCGCAGTAGTAGTAGCAATGCTACAACGGTTGATCATCATGAAAAAGCACAAAATATCGACAACAGAACAACTGGCAACTATTGAACATTGGTTTTTTTCCTTAATTATTTATTATTGATTAATTATTTATATTATATGTTGGTTTATCTTGCTAAAATTGTATATCTCATTACTTTCTGGTAGGATTGTATATCATTATTTCGTGGTACTATTATATATAATATTTAATGGTATGATCACATATATCATATTTTTACTGTATGATTGTATATCATTGTTTACTGGTATTATTGCATATCATTATTATCTTGCATGATTTTATGTCAATATTTCATGGTATTCTTGTATATCATTTCATAGTAGAATTTATGTGACTATTTCATGATAGAATAGAGAGCATCATTATTTCATGATAGAATTGCATATTACGCTATAATTTTGTATATCATTCATTGTCGGTATTATTGTAGGCCTATATGTAATTTCATAATAGAATTGCATACATTATTATCTCATAGAATTATTATGTCATAATTGCATGGTAGATTTGTGAATATCATGATTTCACTGTAGAGGTGTACCTAATGTTATTTATTTGTAGAATTGTGTATGTCGGGATATTATTGTTTGTAGACTTGTGTATATCATTATGTCCTTTTATAATGGTGCATTTTGTTCAGTCTTTAGCATATTTCCGTTGTTCCAGACGATAGTATTATTGTTGTGCTATAAGAAATATAATCTACGATCCATGGCTATAATGAATGTGACTCACAAGACTAATCTCAACCACAAAGTCTTCCACGGTATGTACAAGGACATCACATGCGCTCTTCTTCTATGGTGTGCTTTTGTGTGGTTCAGAAGTGCTTGCCGTGAACTATCAGCTATCAAATTCTCCTTTGCCTTTATACCATTTCCGATCGTTCCCATCTATCTATTCGCTAAACCATTTGTTGCCCTTCAGTGTCAGGGTAGAAGAGTTTTCTGGAAATGGCACTCGTATGTGTTGAGCATATTGTGGAATGTGTCACTCATTTTATTTCGGTGGTACATCGTTTTCGTGGTCCACCTCTAGATCTGCCTTCAATGTATCTGTGTAGCATAGCTTGCTGTGGTATTCTATCTGATGGTAGTCTCCTGATGTGGGCAAACCATTTGATCTGCTGTCTCTTAATATATTCCAAGATTGGAGTGGTGTAGGTTCTTTGTTTATTGTCGTCACTCTGTCTCTTAGCGATATTCCTAGGATTCTGCGTAAGCATGCCATTTCAGCTGTCACAAGTTTACATTTGTATTGTACTGTCGTTATCTATTTCTGACATTGGTAGCGAGGCGTTGGCATAATAATTTTGAATAGTGTTATTTTGGTTTCTGAAGATTAGTGTCATTTGTCAAGGGCTTGGTATGCTTTACTACATCTATTGTGTATTTCTTTGCTGTTCTTGCCGGCAGTTATACTACTTCCTAGGTATGTGAACTCTCACTTAAGTCTATTATTTCTCATATATATATTGATGTTTCTTTCTGTTCTTGCCATCTTCATTACTTTGGTATTTTCTATATTTATCTTCACGTTAAAGGTTTGGCAAGTTGGATATAGTCTATTTGTCTTTGTAGTTGCTCTTCTGATTATTCTACAGGCTTGGTTGTCTGCAAATAGCAGTCCATTTGTTATCCTTCAGATTGAATTCTTCTGTTGTCTTTGCTACTTTGCATATGTGATCTATTATGATATGAACAATTGGGGGGGGGGGGGTTGATAGTATACATTCCTGTCTCACTCCCGAATGAATTTGGAAATTATCGGATGTACCTGTGCTCGTTCTTACTGCGCACTGACTATTGGCGTATATGCTCTAACATAGGCTTATCAGATATTGGGGAACTGCATATGTCTGTAGTGTTATCCATATTTGTGCTCTATCCACTCTGTCAAAAGCTTTCTCTTGGTCCACGAAAGCCAAATATAAGTCTTGGTTATGTTAAGTCGTTCTTTCTGAAAGTTGTTTGAGGGAAATCTTCAGAAAACTATGTTTTACTACGAGACATTGTGTTTTCACTGACGGTTTGCTAATCCTGTCTCAGTGTTGTATCTGAAAGTCCACATGGCTACACCGCGATCTCCAACTAACACATGCTGAAAGAAACCACATATTCCATGTGAATAGTCCCAACACGTTGAACTGGATTTTCATTTGTGGTCACAAGAAATAACACAGCTGTCACTTCGCGCCATTTTACTCGATGTAACAAAATCCATAGCATCACTATTTCGTATCAATGGATTAGAGATGCAGAAAATTGGAAGAATGCAAACACTTAGCGAATGCAGAGATACGAAGATTACTAGCAGAAAATTTTCAGTGTATGCCATGTCATCCAATGAAGGAAAGATTCCAAAATCTAGCAATGAAGCGACTGAAAAGAAGCAGCTTTATCCACCAAGCTAAACGACTACGTAGACAACTTACCGACCTACCTGAAATTGACAACCCAATAAGATATGTGCGAGAACAAACCCCTTGGAGCAAAAGGTGTCGAATACCAATACACATTCAGACCCACGTGAAAGAAATACTGCGCGAGGACGAACAGAACAGTGTGCAGCGAAGGACAGTCGCTCTCAATTTTCTGGACGAGTAATATTCACAAGACATGGATCAGAGTATACATGGATGCGTCAGCACAGAAAGCAGTGAGAAATGGAGGTGCAGGTGTACATATAGAATATCCACACAAGCCTAAAGTTACGATTAGTACACCAACAGGGAAATTCTTGCAATAATTATGATGCAGAAATCAAGGCATTTAGGGTGGCAACTGAAAAATGCTGAACTCCAACCCTGGCCTACATATTGTTGTATTCCTGACAGATGCAAGGTCAGTACTTCAAACTCTCCAGTCTGGAAAACTAACAGACTTAAAAAAAATACTACTTAATGAACTGTTTTACCATTATAGGGTAACCATGCAGTGGATACCCTCTCACTGGAATACCAGGAAAAGAAAAAGCAGACTAACTGGCTAAGGAACGTGCTGCCGAAGAACAACCACACGTACCACTCATCAACCATAAAAAAATAGATGATCAAGTCAATAGGAAAGTCACAAATACCAATACAAGATTACTATCACATTATGAACAGATCAGAACAAGTTGCAATTCTACACCTCAGAATGGAACACAACGGATACTGCAGTCACACATACACAAAGTTAAAGATTGGAAACATAGCCATGTGGACAGGCAGCACACAGTACCAAACATATACTTCAGTGTGTCTTGAGTATGCAAAGCTGTGGCAGACATATTGGTCAGAGAAAACAACACTGGAAAAAAAAACATGTGGGTTTTGGAGGCAATGAAAGAGCAGATCAACTGGCGTCATGCGCGATTGTGCACAGGACAATGGATCGAGCTGACGTTTTGCACTCCTTGAGATATAGCACACGAGAGTGAGACTAGTGTGGATGGCGATACCTTGTCAATGGCCATGATTAAAGATCAGGGTTTAAAATCCGGTGTTGCTAGACGTGAACATTTTGGAGGGCGCAGAAGAATGATGGTCAACCAGCATAGGACCGGTACTGTCAGCAGAAGTGTGATGGCGGATACACTCAAGGAGAGATCGGAGCAACTATGGATGTGTCCAGTTTGCAGTGATGATGATCCGACGACTAACTAACTAACTATACATAGAGAGAAATTGGTGATGATGATGTTCCTCCTTCACAAACAAAGATCATCATGACATGAAGAAACAATAAATGTGATGAACAAGTAGAAAAACAACAAAGCATTTGTGATTGTTTAATTTGGTTTGTGGGTTCATGCCAGGAAAGTTCTACTGCAGTGCTTGCAGGAGTGTAGAGGGTATGGAGAGGGAGAGTTTTCGAATTTATCCTTCCACTTTCCTCGCTTGTAAATTGCCTTCAGTGTTCTTTCTTATTCAAATTTAGTGATGCCAGTAATGATCTGGCTGTGCCTAGCTGAGAGATCAAAGGTTGTAGTCTCCCAGGAGCTAGGATCGATGATGCAGTAATTGAGAAATGTTTTAGGTGATCCTTGAAACGCTTATTCTTCGAAATGCCGATGGCAGCCATGACAAGGTTGAATACGATATGGAAAAGTAAGATTAGTATTACAGTAAAGATCAATCTATTCAGATCTGCTAGTGCTAAGTATCACTTTATATTGCTAGTGCTAAGTATCACTGTATATTGCTAGTGCTAAGTATCACTTTATATTGCTAGTGCTAAGTATCACTTTATATTGCTAGTGCTAAGTATCACTTTATATTGCTAGTGCTAAGTATCGCTTTATATTGCTAGTGCTAAGTATCGCTTTATATTGCTAGTGCTAAGTATCGCTTTATATTGCTAGTGCTAAGTGTCGCTTTATATTGCTAGTGTTCCGCTGCCAAAATGACCGACTAGAATGAATGTGTTCTCTTTGCGTTGTTCGATTAGCGGTTGTTCCTTCCCAAAAGTAATGGCAACCTCCGAAAATGTTTAGCCTAGAAATGTCCAATGAAAAAATAACATTCAAAATACGAGGGTACCAATGCTTTAGAGTAGACAGGAAAGATCGGAGAAAAGGCGGCATACTAACTCTGGTCAAGGGTAACATCAACGCCATAGAAACGAAAACACCAGAGGAAGGTGCCGAATACCAGATGATTCACATAAAAGACAACCCCTTTGAACTGGACATACTAAACTTCTACTGCCCAAATGACATCCCACTAAACATGACCAGTATTAACACCCCGAACAAACACTTTCTGACAGTGGGAGACTTTAACAGCCACTCCCAAAGCTGGTGATATAACAATTTAGACAGACGGGGAGAAGAGATAGAAAGTTGGCAAGATGATAACAACCTAATCCTCCTGAATAATCCACATGATCCACCAACTTTCTGCTCAAGAAGATGGCATAGCACCTCTACCCTTGTCCCTACTTTCTGCTTCTCCTCTCTTCGTATATGCTTTATAAACTAATGAATCACACGGCAATCTTTCCAGATGACCAAACTATTGTATCTGTTGGATTTGTATGTATTGTAGAATTGATATGACACCACATTTTTCTCTTATGACATCGTTTCTAATTCTGTCTTCTAGTCACTCCTGTGACTTTTCTCAGACATCTCATCTCTGTTGTAACCAGTTGTCTCTTATGCTTTGTTGTTAATGACCATGTTTGACATTGGTAGCACAGTGTAGAAATGAAGATACTTTGGATAAAACGTTTTTTTCTTGTAGAAATTGGTAGCATTTTGTGTTGCAATAATGGGGATAATTGACTCAGTATTTGATTCGCTTTGCTACAACGAATGTCTTTCGGTGTCCATCTTTCCATCTGAAGAGAATGGGTTTGCTTAATGACCTTATTTTCCACTGATATATTTAGATTGTGTGTATCCCTTCCTATTGCCATGGTTTCTGTTTTATCTACGCTTATCTTCATATTGTTGTTCTTGCACTCGATGTCCATGGATGTTAGATGACGTTGGAAGTTCAGTTTCTTCATTTGCTATTATAGCCTAATCGTCGGCAAAGAGTAGCTCTTTGGTATTTTCATTTTGCATCTTGGCTTTTTTCGTAATGCAATCGATATATGTGATGAAAAGGAGTGGTGATAAAACGCATCCTTGCCTAGCTCCCCATGTGACTTTAAATGATGTTGATTCCCCTTTATTCGTTCGAATTATACTCTCACAGTTCACATATAAGCTTTGACATATTTTAATAAGGTGGTTATTGACTCCATAGTTAGCCAGTATGTGCCATAGAACGCTTCTATCTACAAATTATATCTATTAACAATAGAAGAAGTAAAGGCATCTATAGGGAAATTAAAGGATAGAAAGGCTCCAGGACCGGACGGTGTCACCAATGTAATGCTTAGGAAACTAGGACAGGCAGCAATCTGGAAATTATTAGAGATATACAACTATAGTTGGGAAACAGGAAATGTACCACAGTTGTGAAGAGAAGCGTTTATGTGTCCTATTATTTTTAAAAAAACAAGGACAAACAGAGGCCTGACAGTTATAGACCAATAAGTCTAACGAGTTGTGTCTGCAAGACAATGGAAAGGATGGTCAACAGACGACTATAGTGGTACCTAGAATCAGAGAAGCTATTGGTGCCAGAACAAGCTGGGTTTAGAGAGTGTAACATTACAGAAGACCAAATAACATTCCTGTCCCAGATCATAGAAGATGCATTTCAAGAAAAGAAAATAGTTTTCACCCTAAGGATAGATCTTCAAAAATCTTTCAACAAGGTATGGAAAGATGGACGGATAATAAAGCTGCAAAGAAATGGAATTGGAGACAACATGAGCAAGTGGATCTGTTCCTTCCTACACAATAGGAAAGCAAGAGTTACCATGGAAGGATACAACAGCAAAAAATTTCTCCTAAAACATGGGGTTCCTCAAGGCCATGGGGTCTCCAACTCTGTTTCTTGTCTTCATAAATGATATAATTGGTGAATTGCCACAAGGTGTAAAAGCTGCAATGCACGCTGATGACTTGGTGGTGTGTAGAAGAACATCTAAAGATCGCCAACAAAAAATACAAAAGGCAGCAGACAACATAGCAGCATGGGAAGATAAATGGATGGTAAAGATAAATGCTGAAAAGTCCTCAACAACACTCTTCACACTCTCAAATAAGGACAAAGCAGGAGAGATAAAACTCGGAAATGTACATATCTAAACAGAAGACGAGCCGGTGTACTTGGGCACTACGCTAGATAAGAGACTGACATGGAGGCCTCACATTGAGAAAATAGAAGCAAAGGCAAGAAATAAACTTGCCTTCCTGAAGAAATTGGCAGGAACATTCTGGGGGGCCAATGAGGCAACTTTAAAGAAGTTATATACTGGTGCAATTAGACCAGTACTAGAATATGGATCAACAGCATGGACTTCAGCAGCTAACTCCAATCTATACGCCCTGAACAAAGTACAGAATCAAGCACTTCGTCTTATCACAGATGCCATGAAGTCCTCTCCCATAAATGAAATGAAAAAAATACAGGCATCACCCCCTTACCATACAGGCAAGACACTACGACCATGGTACATGCAGAAAAGTACATGCCATCATATCCAATGAGGGCCAGAAACAGTGACCTAGCCAGTGGAAGACTGAAGAGGAGCAGTTTTATACACCGATCCACAAAACAACAGAAAATATAAGGAAGAACTACCAGACATAACAAGAGAGATAACACCTCTTCCAGTTCCGTGGGAGCAATACCCAAATCTCACTATCAGAACCACCATAAACAACTACCACACTATGATAGAACTGAATAATCTCGACTGAGCAGAGCAGGTTATTATATTCTGCCTCAGAACAGAACACAACAGATTAAACAGCCACTTAAATAGACTAAGATTGGTCCCATCAGCACTATGCCCTTGTGGTCAGGCAGCACAGACCACTGAAAATATACTGCAAAACACTAAACCAGTTAAGGGAAGAACACTGGTCCACAGAGATGTATATCCACAGAAAGATGTATGGGAGCACTGAGGAACTTTCAAATACAGCAGCATTCATTAAGAAAACAGGACTTGCTGTGTAGACATGTCAAACTGCGAACGAGAAGATCTTCCGTCCTCCTTGTCTATCCCAACCATCTGAGTCTTTGTCATCTTCCATGCTCCTAGTGTGTACCAGCCATCCGAGTCGTGCCAGATTGAGTATAGTAAATACTGTGGTATATCTTGTTCTTTCTAATACTTTAGTGTTCGTGAAATATTTCATATGAATTAATGTCATGACATATGTATGTGTCAGTATTCAATGGCAGATGTGTATTAATAATTTCCTGTCACAATTGTCATGTGACGTTTTCCTTCCAGAACGTTGTCTTCCCAATGAACTCTCTGAGCCTCTCTCTGTCTTGAGCGATGTGGCTTGCATTTTCTAGCGATGTATTCATGTTATCTTTAATGTCGTCAGTCCATCGTCTTCTTGGTCTGCCCCATCTCCTCTATCCTGGTACTCTTCCCTCCATTATTTGTCTTTCTAAACAGTTATGTCTCTTTATATGACCAAACAGGCGTAGTTTTCTTTTTGTTATTGTGTTTAGTAACCAACACTCTGGAATATTCAGTGTGTTTATAATATCTGAGTTTCTGATTTTATCCTTTCATGATATTCTAAGTATCTTTCTGTAGCATTTCAGCTCGAAGGTGTTGATCTTCTTTGCCGCTGTTTTACTTAGAGTCCATGTTTCACAGCCGTATGTTGCAACCGGAAAAATAAAAGTTCGTAACATTAGCACTTTCGTTTCTATTTTGTTGTTTTTCCATATGTTTTTCAGCCGTGTTATTTTGCAATATGCCATTGCCAATCTCTTCCTTATTTCTGCCATGCAGTCTCCTGCACCGTTGATGTTTGCTCCTAAGTATTCAAATTTATCCACACATTCTATCTCGGTATTGTCTATTCTGATATTTGGTTGTGGTGTTGTTATATCTGTTGACATGATTTTTGTTTTCTGCGTGTTTAAATACAAATTTTGTGCTTCGCTATATTTCTCTGTGTTCTTGATTAGTTGTTCCAATCCCTTTATATCGTTTGAAAGAAGTACTGTGTCGTCTGCGTAGCGTAGTTCCGGGATTAGGAATCCGCCTATGTTTAAAGCGTGGTAGTCAGTGTTGTGTATGTCTTCTCTCACGTTCCTCATTATACTTTCAGCGTAGATGTTGAACATGTATGGGGAGAGTGTGCATCCTTGCCTTACTCCACTCTGTACCTCAAACCACTCTGAGAGATCGTCCTCTAACTTCACTGCAGTCTTTTGATCGTGGTAAAGTTCCTCTATTAGATGAATCAGATGTCTTGGGAAACCCATGCTGTTCATTATCTCCCATAGTTGCTGATGTTGGACGCAGTCGAACGCTTTTGAGTAATCTATGAAACACATGTGCAGGTCAGTTGAAAATTCCCTACACTTTTCTATGATCAATCTCATATTAAGAATGTGATCTCTTGTTCCTCTGCCAGATCTGAAACCAGCCTGTGTTTCATTTATCTCCATCTCTAATTTCTGTTTGATTCTTTGCATTATGATCACAATTATGTCACAATTGCATGTATTTATTTCATGATATTAAATTCTAAGTTATTATATCACTTATATTTGTCATTTCTTTAGGTAGAATTGTGTATGTCTTTATTTTGATACAATTATGTGTGGTACTATTTAATGGCAGATGTATATAACGATGTTGTATATAAGTGATATATATCGATCGAGTATCGATCGAGTATCGTATATATGTGATATCTATCGATCGAGTATCGTTGTATATATGTGATATTTATCTATCGAAAATCGTTGTATACATGTGATATTTATCTATAGATCGAATATCGATGAGTGATATATATCGATCGAGTACCGTTGTATATAAGTAATATATAACGATCGATCTAGTATCGTTGTATATAAGTGATTTATATCGATTGAGTATCGTTGTATATAAGTGATACCAGTCGATTGAGTATTGTTGTATATTAATGATTTCTATCTATTGATCGAGTATAGGTGTATATAAGTGATATATATATACATCGATCGTGTATCGTATATAAGTAATATCTCTCTATTGATCGAGTATCGTTGTATATAAGATATCCATCGATCGAGTATCGTTGTATATAAGTGATACCTATCGATCGAGTATCGTTGTATATTAGTGATATCTATCTATCGGTCAAGTCTATTGTCTTTCCCCGGTTGGTTTGTGATCCACTCTTGCCGTTAAGCGTAGGGGTGATTGGAGCTCGAGCTTGCGTTTTATCGCCAGATGTGTGGCCTCGGCTGTGCTATGACCGTGTCTGTACAGGATGTCCCTGACGTTTTCTATCTATCTTTTTCATGGTCTTCCTCTGGCTTTGTACCCTGATCTCATTTGGTTATATGCTCGTACGAGCAACTTTTCGTGATGCATTCTCATAATGTGGCCAAACCACTTGGCCACATTATGAGAATCGTTGTATATAAGTGATATATGTCGATCGAGTATCGTTGTATATAAGTGATACTTATCGATCGAATATCGTATATAAGCGATACCTATCGATTGAGTATCGTCGTATATAAGTGTAACATATCGATTGAGTATCGTTGTATATAAGTGATATCTAGAACTCATTGGTAACGTATCTTATTCATGACGTAGTCATCAAGGCAGCATGTTGGGGCTGTAGTGGTTGCCTGTGCAATGTAAATACGTTCAGTAGTTTGTCATTATGATAGGTTACTTTCCTGTAAGACACCACATAATAACAATCAGATTACTAGG
The DNA here is from genome assembly GCA_034231615.1 of Meghimatium bilineatum. Lineage (NCBI taxonomy): Eukaryota > Metazoa > Mollusca > Gastropoda > Stylommatophora > Philomycidae > Meghimatium > Meghimatium bilineatum. The sequence continues at coordinate 44,066,763 of CM067315.1, forward strand.
AAAAAAGAATAATATTTTAATAATTCAGATCCAACAACTGCGGAAAATGAGCAGGATATTGATGATTTCTACGACGAAGTAACACTAAACGAAATAAACAAACAAGGTGTACATATAATTTTAGAGGATTTAATCACAAAACGAATTTTAAAATTAAAAACAAGATTAAAAATAATTATAGGGATTATAATGCCAAAGTGGACAGAGAGAGCTATACAAGAATATAAAATACAAGGAAAACATGGATTGGGAATCAGAAACGAGAGGGGACAACACCTAGTCGGCTCCTGCAATGAAAACAAATTGTTAATCTATCTATCTATAAGCTGTATCCCTTGTTCGCCTTGCAGCGTCAGGGGTAGACGAATTCTCTTCAGATGGCCTTCTGTGTACTATTTGTAAGCTTGTTCCGTTGGCTTCTTTGATTTCTGTGATCCATCATTTACATGATTTGCCTCTGGCTGTATAGCCGTGATGTCTATATGTCATGACCATCTGTGGCATGCTGTCTGTTAGTAGTCTGGAAGCTTGTGAAAACCACTTGATCTATTGGCTTTTGATGTGTTCCAATACTGGTAGTGTTTTGGTTATCTTTCTGATGTTATCGTTTCTTATTCTTCTTCTCGTTCGGAGTTTGACATGTCTACACAGCAAGTCTTGCTTCCCTAATAAATGCTGCTGTATTTGAAAGCTCATCAGTGCTCCCATACATCTTTCTGTGGATATCCATCTCTGTGAGCCAGTGTTCTTCCCTTAACTGGTGTAGTTTACTGCAGTCTTGCAGGATATGTTCAGTGGTCTGTGCTGCCTGCCCACAAGGACACAGTGGTGATGGGACCAATCTCAGCCTATTTAAGTGGCTGTTTAATTTGTTGTGTCCTGTTCTGAGGCGGAAGATAATAACCTGCTCTGCTCTGTCGATATAGTGGTAATTGTCCTTTGCGTGATCGACTTTCCTGATGGCTTTGATGAGGGTCTTCTTTTCTTGGTAGGTGATTTCTGTTATCGTTTCTAATTCTATTTTAATGACACTTCGAGTGTTCTTTGTAGACATGTCATTTCTTTTGTCACTATTTTTCTTGTGTTTTGTGCTGTCATTGTCCATGTTTGGTGCTGTGATGGGATAATAATAGTCTTGTATGATGTAACGTTAGTGTCTATTTTACATTTTTGTTTGCCTCTATTTTATATATCTTTACTGTTTTCACTTCACTCGTTATAATGCTTCCTAAGTAAGTGAACTCCTTAACTTGTTTAAGGTGTTTATTATCGATAGAGATCGTGATGTTTTTTTCTTTCTTTGCTATTACCATTATGTCAGTTTTTTTCAATAGTAATCTTCATGTTGAATTTTGGCATGTTTTTTTAATCATGAATACATTTTTCGAAAAACATCCAAGAAGATTGTATACATGGAAATCACCGAATGGACACACGAGAAATCAAATAGATTATATAACACAGCAGAGATGGAAATCAAGCGTAACATCAAGTAAATCACTTCCAGGAGCAGGCTGTGATACAATCACGAATTGTTTACAGCTAAATGTCTGACATTGATAGCATAATGTTGTTATGAATTGTGGAGTAGGCACTGATGGTCAGAATAGAGTACTTCAGTTAGGTCATTTGAGTGGTAATCGTCTGGTGGTGTATTTACTGCTTTGGCAATATTATCCATATAAATAATAAAATAGAATGGTGATAAGAAACATCTATGCCTAACTCCTGATGTTACTGAAAACCACTGTGTAAGTCATGCACTTGTTCTAATCGGACTTTCACTATCTTTTTAAATCTCTGATATAAGCAAACTAGACTGACCTCCGCTGCTGAAAAGAGCGTACCTCACCATGAGATTAACCTTACAGTTTAGTCACTAATGGCTCTCGGACCGGCATCTGTCCACGGTCTAACACTATAAGAAATACTGTGCTAAGCCATTCCATTCTTCAGAATTATCTAGCTTGGAGATCAACAACAGCGTCATTTAACTTGGCTGTTTAGTCTTTTCCGTGCTTTTCATTTACTTGAAAAATAGAAAATACGCAAAGTGACCAATGATCAGACAAGATAAGTGACCAATTATCAGACAAGATAAGTGGCCAATGATCAGACAAAATACGTGACCAATGATCAGACAAGATAAGTGACCAATGATCAGACAAGATGAGTGGCCAATGATCAGACAAGATAAGTTACCAATGATCAGACAAGATGAGTGGCCAATGATCAGACAATACGTGACCAATGATCAGACAAGATAAGTGACCAATGATCAGACAAGATAAGTGACCAATGATCAGACAAGATAAGTGGCCAATGTTCAGACAAGATAAGTGACCAATGATCAGACAAGATAAGTGACCAATGATCAGACAAGATAAGTGGCCAATGATCAGACAAGATAAGTGGCCAATGATCAGACAAAATACGTGACCAATGATCAGACAAGATAAGTGACCAATTATCAGACAAAATACGTGACCAATGATCAGACAAGATAAGTGACCAATGATCAGACAAGATAAGTGGCCAATGATCAGACAAGATAAGTGACCAATGATCAGACAAAATACGTGACCAATGATCAGACAAGATAAGTGACCAATGATCAGACAAGATAAGTGGCCAATGATCAGACAAAATACGTGACCAATGATCAGACAAGATAAGTGACCAATGATCAGACAAAATACGTGACCAATGATCAGACAAGATAAGTGACCAATGATCAGACAAGATAAGTGGCCAATGTTCAGACAAGATAAGTGACCAATGATCAGACAAGATAAGTGACCAATGATCAGACAAGATAAGTGACCAATGATCAGACAAGATAAGTGACCAATGATCAGACAAAATACGTGACCAATGCTCAGACAAGATAAGTGACCAATGATCAGACAAGATCCAGTAAGTCAGAACTATTTAGGAGAAGACTTTTGAGAAATAAGTATGGAGCCTCGGAAAGGTTTATTGTTCAGTGTGAACGCTTGTCCTCAAACTCTAGACGTGACATTATCTCCGGGGAAGAGACATATTAATTATGTGAACAGCGATATATATATATATATGTTGCTTATGTGAAGAGCCATGTATAGCGCCTACATATTAATTATGAATCATCTTTGTTCAATATGTAGAGCTGTATAGCCATTTTAATTATGAATCATTGTATACTGTGTAGAGCCGTATGTACTCAATGTTCCCCAAGAGATGTCGAAAAGTATGCATGCTAATAGTTCCAGTAGCTACCTGGTTATATACTTGTTTCAAAGACCTTCGAATGTGTAACACGTCAGAAAGTATGGAACATAATGGAAAACGTGAGCTATCCACACCACCTCATGTCAATCATTAAAATGCTTTACTACGAGCAGTACGCATCTGTTCTCCTCGAGAGTGAAACATAATATATAGTACGAGTTCCACAAAGGAATCAGCAGTACTGCACCTTCTCACCACGTGCGTTGTGCATAACTATTCAACATACATAGGCAACATCATGCGTGAATATATACTATGAACAATTTCAACCATTTCATATGGGAGGCCACGAGATGTAGAAGTTCTGCATACAAACGACCAGCCAGGGTATGTCCAGCTCATTGTATGCTACGACTATTAGCTGTCCATAATTACATCAGCATTTAGCGGAATATGGGAATGAAATTGTATGCATGTACAATTATTTGTAAATTTGAAACGAAGTATGTATTTTGGGTATTTATTCTGCTAAAATATTTGTTTTAGGAATTTTGGGTAAAATAATTAAGCAAAATAGATCCTGACAATTGTTGAAAAATTTAAGTAAACTTATTGATCAGAACAGCATAATGTGTTAGTTAGTATCAAATGTGTCTTAGAATTGATGAAGCATGACTAAGACATCAGTCTGGGACAACATCATATGTGTCTTAGAATTGATGAAGCATGACTAAGACATCAGTCTGGGACAACATCATATGTGTCTTAGAATTGATGAAGCATGACTAAGACATCAGTCTGGGACAACATCATATGTGTCTTAGAAGTGATGAAGCTAGACTAAGACATCAGTCTGGGACAACATCATATGTGTCTTAGAATTGATGAAGCATGACTAAGACATCAGTCTGGGACAACATCATATGTGTCTTAGAATTGATGAAGCATGACTAAGACATCAGTCTGGGACAACATCATATGTGTCTTAGAATTGATGAAGCATGACTAAGACATCAGTCTGGGACAACATCATATGTGTCTTAGAAGTGATGAAGCTAGACTAAGGCAACTTCTGGGACAACATCAAATGTGTCTTAGAAGTGATGAAGCATGACTAAGACATCAGTCTGGGACAACATCATATGTGTCTTAGAAGTGATGAAGCTAGACTAAGGCAACTTCTGGGACAACATCAAATGTGTCTTAGAAGTGATGAAGCATGACTAAGACATCAGTCTGGGACAACCTCAAATGTGTCTTAGAAGTCATGAAGCATGACTAAGACAACTTCTGGGACAACATCAAATGTGTCTTAGAATAGATTAAGCACGACTAAGACAACTTCTGGGACAACATCATATGTGTCTTAGAAGTGATGAAGCTAGACTAAGACATCTGTCTGGGACAACATCAAATGTGTCTTAGAAGTGATGAAGCATGACTAAGACAACTACTGGGACATCATATGTGTCTTAGAATTGATGAAGCTAGACTAAGGCAACTTCTGGGACAACATCAAATGTGTCTTAGAATTGATGAAGCTAGACTAAGACAACTTCTGGGACAACATCATATGTGTCTTAGAATTGATGAAGCTAGACTAAGGAACCTGTCTGGGACAACATCAAATGTGTCTTAGAAGTGATGAAGCTAGACTAAGACAACTTCTGGGACAACATCATATGTGTCTTAGAATTGATGAAGCTAGACTAAGACAACTTCTGGGACAACATCAAATGTGTCTTAGAAGTGATGAAGCTAGACTAAGACAACTACTGGGACATCATATGTGTCTTAGAATTGATGAAGCATGACTCAGACAGCTGTCTAAAATGTTAGGGTTATCCCTGGAGAAAGATCATATTTCCATTTTTACACAATCAATTTCCAAAATATAAATTTTCCCTTGAGGATGAAACGATTCAGTGCAATCAAATTTATGATAGCAATATTGTTTAATTGAAATATAGGACATTTCGTTTTCACATAACCATGTGCTCTGTCTAGCAGCTTCAGGTATCATATAACCATGTGGTTTGCCTAGCAGCGTCAGAAATCACATAACCATGTGGTTTGTCTAGAAGCTTCAGACAAATGAACTCTGAAATTTATCATCGATTGCGCCTAGTACAAAGTTGTTTTCATAGCCCATGGTCGTAGATTTAGAAATTGTTAGTAGTTTAAGGATCACCCCCCCCCCCTCCTTTTCCCAATACTTATACTGTATGAAAAAAATGATAACATGACTGTGAGAACTAGGAATGAAGTAAAGAAAGTCGGTTAACTCGTGGTTTAAAAAATGTTCAGAAAAAAAAACAGTTAATGAGAAATCCCACAAAACCGAAACGATTTGGTTTTCTTAAAATATAATTCCTCTTACCTAGGACCAAATACGGTCCTGCCATATCTCCGATCACTGCAGTCCACCATTAGTATGGGTGTTCCGTAGCATTTATGAGCATATATGTATACATTTTTATGAAAATAGATAACAGTTTCACGTTTACAACATTACTGTTGATTTTTCATGATAATCAGTCAAAACCATCAGTGAGCCTCCTGTCCGTGTTGAACAAAGGAAACACGTGGTTTCCCAGCATGGTGGTGGTATTTGATTTAGATGGTTTTTAATTATTGTTCACCTCCATGTTTCCCTTGTCAATGACACATCATTCTTTCTATAACACTTTCTCCGTATGTCTGCTCAACAATAGCTCATTTCATGTGACAGATTCATTTACACCCCTCGATGTCTTGTCTTTGACTCGTGACCTAGTAACAGCCGGATATTCTCGAACTCATGAGATTATTGAATGTTATGTGTCACTCGAAGACTTACTGTTATGTTATGTTATGTTCCTCCAGGGCCATAGGCGGCGCATAGGGCAGAAACCATAGCTTTCCATTTCTGTCTTTGTGTTGCCAGGTCTTTCAATTGTTGCGTGTTGTTTAGGTTCATTGACATGCCTTCTCTATTAATGGTTCTTCGTAGAGTTTCTCTAGGTCTCCCTCTTCTTCTTACTCCAGGTGGCACCCAATATAGTGATTGCTGGGGAATTCTTAGGCTGTTCATTCTGAGAACATGGCCGATGTAAGTCCAACGCCTTTGTCTAATGAAGGAAGATATATAGGTTTGTTTGCTTTCCTCTCTTATAGTAGTGTTAGATTTAAAGTCACTCCACTTAACGTTCAGAATGGTACGTAGGCATTTGTTTTCAAAGGAGTCGAGTCTTTTATCTGTGGCTTTTGTGGCTTTCCAACTTTCGCACCCATATGATAGAATAGGGATGATGTTGGAGTTAAATAACTTGAGTTTTGTGGTGTTTCTTAGTGTGTTTGACGTCCATATGTTGCGTAGTTTGTTGAAAGCACCCGCTGCAAGGGCAATACGGTGTAAAATTTCTTTTGATGAGTCTCCATCCAATGCTAGATTGGTGCCTAAATATGTAAAATTGTTGACTTTTAATAATGGAACAATTTGAATTTCTATGTTGTCGTTGGATCTCGTAAAATCTAGTATATGAGTTTTTGATGTGTTGATTTTCAACCCTATCTGATTTGAGTAGTGTTGGAGATTGTCAAGCTTAGATTGAGCATCTGTGTGGTTTGCGCTCAAAAGGGCTAGGTCATCTGCGTAGTCAAGATCTTCGAGAACGGTATTATTAATCCATTTTATTCCTGTCAGCTCATTTTCAGTGCTCTTTCTCATGACCCAATCAATAGCGACGCAGAAAAGTAATGGGGACATGATGCATCCCTGTTTAACGCCCGTAACAACTTGGAACCATTCTGACTTCTCAGTGTTTGAAGACTTACTACAGCCACGATATTTCAAGGCTAAGAGTGTTAGTAGAAACCCTCTTTAAGTTCAGTTAGATGTGTAGGCAAAGTGTTTACTCTAGATTCATGTTAAATAAGGCGTTGAAGAATGCCTTTTTGTACACCAGTTTCGCCATATGTACCCAGCCGCTGTTCAACAGACGATTTATGCAACGAAATGAGAACTTCAGACAACTGTAGAGTTCATACAGAAAACGTCTCTGACGTAGTAGAGACATCAAGTCAGCACAAGAAAGATAGGCAAGACTCAGAACGTAGCGGCGCTCTGCCGAGACTACCACACAAAGTACCGGAAGGTAACTCTAGATGAAGTGATAATCACCAACCAGCTCAGAAAGAAAATGCTCTGCCAATTTCTTGTATTGGTCTCCACTGTGACCGTTCTAGTTCCGAGGTATTGTCTAAACTTTACAGTGTTACCTTGGGGTTAGGGTTAAGGCTAATGTTCACTTAGCTGCTCAATTAGAGTAGAAATCATTGGAAAAGAAAAGAATTTTGTAAAATCACGTTTGTGTCAAAAGATGGACGTTTCATATGTAATGACTCCGCATGCGCGGCAAGGGAAATCCATGGCGTTATTGTAAATGGTGCGCTACATATATCGCACTATTTTCTCCGTAATTACTGAGCGTCTATGCTTCACATTTTGCCTGGGTGCTTTATTTCATAACCACGTTACAGATTTATGATTACTTATTATCTAGTTTAAACGGGTTTATTGCAGAAGTCGCTAAGAATGTCGCTTTTATAGGTAGAAATGATTTTATTTTATGTGGAAAAGAAATGTTACAGTAATTGCTGGTATATACATTTGTTGTTGCATGTGTAAAAATGACATATTCTGAATGTAATATTTTTCTTTCGTTGCATTGAGATTATATGCAATGAGATATAAAGTTAACAGTTAAACGTTTATGAAATTGTATTATTATTTACAATCTCGTCAGTTTAAAATAAGCGTGAACATACATTGTACTTACCGTAGTCGTCATCATCTGTGTCCTAGTATGAGCATTCTAAATACTAGTGTTGACATTCTGGAATCTTCGACCAAAATATTTCCTGAATGCATTCTATAATGCAGAGAAAATTAAACGTGTCCAGCATTTAATATTATCAGTCTAGGCCTTTTGTTGTTCACCTCAAACTAGAACACCTTCTAGTTTACTCTGCATGATTGTTGTAGAGAGAACTTCATTTCTCATCAACTGACTAAATCGCAACAGCCTACTATGTTTAACTAACGACTGTCAATATGGTCTTGTTGTCCAGCAAGGCTATGCTATATATTATATATTAATATCACGTATGTCTTAACATTGAACTCATTGAGTGTGTTCAAAATATAAGCTATTTTAGATTTATCTTAGTCTACTAAAATATGCGTACACATCATTTGTAGAGTCTGTATTGACACATCTACTCTTCATATGCCATTTGTAGTCTGTATTGACAAGTTTACTCTTGACATGTCATTTGTAGAGTCTGTTTTGACACATCTACTCTTCATATGCCATTTGTAGTCTGTATTGACAAGTTTACTCTTGACATGTCATTTGTAGAGTCTGTTTTGACATGTCATTTGTAGAGTGTATTGACATATTTACTCTTGACATGTCATTTGTTGAGTTTTTACTGACAAATTGATACTTGACATGTCATTTGTAGATACATTAATGGTAAAATATGGCCGCTAGAGGCCACAGGGACTTCAAGGAAAGAGGACCAGGGAGTAAAGTTTTGAAATTGTGGAATGGAGCGCACAGACCCGTCTGGGGGAAGAGACACAGTAAGTCTCCACGTAAACGATCAAAATCGTTATATCGATGAAGCTTTAAAAAAACCGTGGTCGCTAGTACAGAAATTATATGATGTTTGTACAGAAAGTCCATGATGTTTGTACAGAAAGTCAATGATGTTTCTGCATCTTTATTGTAGAAACCATTGCACCAAGAAGAAAGTTTGTGTCAAAAGTGAATCACGGACCAAAATAAAAGCTAAGAACTATTGTGGTACCACATAAACAAGGATGAAGGCAGTATAAACTTATAAGGATAAGGATTGTGCAATAACGTATGATTCATTTTACTACAAAACAAATGTCTCTCTCTCCGAGGTTTATCTCGGTACTGAATAAAACGTGTGGTCTCAGGATAGTGGTAGCACATGTGTTAATAGAGTCATTTCACTTTCAGCTAGCACGGCGGACTGCAATCTTCTCTTGTCGATTTATGTTAACTGTTTGTTATTTTTAACTTGTTCGTTCTCCAACTTCAGCTTGATCACTCTTGTAGCAGGACAATGGTCTTCCTAGATGTTTCAGCTGGATCAACTTGTAGCAGGACAATGGTCTTCCTAGATGTTTCAGCTGGATCAACTTGTAGCAGGACAAGGGTCTTACTAGATGTTTCAGCTGGATCTACTGATAACAGGACAATGGTCTTGCTAGATGTTTCAATTGGATCTACATGTAGCAGGACAATGGTCTTCTGATATGTTTCAGCTGGACATAATGTGTAAAGCGTACAATAGTCAATACATTATTTTTTCTAAACGATGCAACATATTTACAGCTCATACAACTGTAATATATAAGTTAGTAAACATCGTGAGGAATAGCTTGAGGTGTTGAGAGTCAGCGTGTTGACGCGTAATGAAGTTAGTTAGACATTCCCCTTGGCATTCACCGCGTGCCTTAATAGTAAATTCACACCAAGGCTGACACAGTGAACACAAACAGGTGTCCAAAAATTTAAACTCATACCAAGGCTGACATAATGAACACAAAAAGGTGTAAAAATTCGTGAAGAGAGGTTGTGGTGGTGAAGCTCTGATCAGCCTACGTTATCTTTCAAGCGCGAGTTTTGCAAGCAGACAAGATACTGATATTGCCTGCTGGATTTTCTATTTCACTGTTGTATTTGAGGAGGAATATTTTATTTCAGTGTTGTATATCAATTTTGTATATGTGTTCATATGTTGTATATTACTGCTGTAAACTAGTATGATTATTGTATATCACTGTTGTATATGAGTAAGAATGTTATATATCACTGGCGTACATGAGTAAGAATGTTGTACATTACTGTTTCAGTGAGTAACAATGTTGTATAGCCCTATTGTTTATGAGTAAGAATGTTGTATGTCACTGCTCTATATCAGTAAGAATGTTGTAAATCACTGTTGTATACGTGTAAGAATGTTGCATATCACTGTTTCATATGAGTGGGAATGGTATAAATAACTGGTGTAAATGAGTAGGAATGTTGTATATCACTGTTGTTTAGGAGTAAGAATGTTGTATAGCAATTTTGTATATGAGTAATATTTTTGTATATCACTGTTGTAGGTGGGTACTAATGATGCATATGCATGTTGAATATGAGCATGAATGTTGTATGTCACTGGTGTATATTAGTAAGAATGTTGTACATTACTGTTTCGGTGAGTAAGAAAGTGGAATTACTGTTGTATATGAGTAAGAATGTTGGAAATCACTGTTGTATATGAGTAAGAATGTTGGAAATCACTGTTGTATATGAGTAAGAATGTTGGAAATCACTGTTGTATATGAGTAAGAATGTTGGAAATCACTGTTGTATATGAGTAAGAATGTTGGAAATCACTGTTGTATATGAGTAAGAATGTTGGAAATCACTGTTGTATATGAGTAAGAATGTTGGAAATCACTGTTGTATATGAGTAAGAATGTTGGAATCACTGTTGTATATGAGTAAGAATGTTGGAAATCACTGTTGTATATGAGTAAGAATGTTGGAAATCACTGTTGTATATGGAAGTAAAAATGCTGTATATCACAGTTGTGAATGAGTAAGAACATTATATATTGTAGTTAATAGGATTATTATATATTGTAGTTAATAGGATTATTATATATTGTAGTTAATAAGATTATTATATATCACGGTAAATATATTATTGTATATACGTAAGAAATCAAGTAGAGATGTGTGCAGGTGTTCAGGAGCCATTGCTTTCAATAGTGAAACGACGAAAACTAGCATGGTTCGGACATGTATGCAGGCACGATTCCTTGTCTAAAACAACACTGCAGGGAAATGTCGAGGGTGGAAGAAGCAGAGGATGACAAATAAAAGCATAGACAGACAACAATGAATGGACAGGGCAAGATATTTACACACTCATCCGCATCGCTGAGGATAGAATTCGCTGGAGGACTCTGTGTGCTGAGGCATCCAATGTGGTACCCTTACGACCCTGAAGGGTTACGGATTTATTGATTGATTGATTAATATCACGGTCGTATGCAAGTAAGAATATTGTATATCACTGTTGTTGAAAGTAGGATTGTCGTATATCACGTTTGTATATGACTAAGTATTGTGTATATTGATGTTGTATATGAGTAATACATAGGCTACATTATGATCAACAATAGATTTAGAAATAGTGTCAAGAACACTAAAACATATCCAGGAGCAGATATCAGCTCTGACCATAATCCAATGCTGTGCAAAATACACGTCAAGCTTAAAAAGATAGAACATAGAAGAATTCGAGATCCACAGATAGACGCATCAGCACTAAAACAACCAGACGTACAACAAAAAATACCTTGTAGATGTAAGTAATAGATATGAACATCTAATGATAGAATGCATGGAACAATACAGAACGGAAAATACAGAAGAGAAATTAGACAATAAATGGGGCAGCCTAAGGAAAAGTATTCAAACATCAACTGAAAGTTTACCAATAAGAAAAGTCAAGAACAAACACATATGGATGACAGATGAAATATTAGAGAAAATGTCAGAAATAAAGAAACATAAAAATACCACAATACTCAACTATAGACAATGAGATATGTAACATGGGCAGAACAGCAAAACACCATTGGCTAGAAACAACATGCAGTGAAATAGAGATGTCCATACAACAGAAGACAAAATTAATGCATAAGGAGATAATAATGATCACAAATAAGAAAATTAATATAAATTGGGGTGACAGCATTAAAGATAAAAACGGAAAAATTATATTTCATAAAACAGAAATACTTGCAAGATGGGCAGATTATGTGACAGAACTATGTGACGACCAACGGAACAAAAACCAACAATACACAACAATGATGGACCAGCAATACTGAAGACAAGTAGAAAATGCAATAAAATCAATAAAGTGTGAAAAGACTGCAGTCTCCGACAAAATAACACCAGCCATAATAAAAACTCTAATGAATTTGGTGTGGATATTATCACAGAACGTTGCAATGACATATATAAACAGGCCACATACCTAAAGACCCAACATCATCAAAATTCATATCACTACCTAAGAAGCCCAGGGCAGTGGACTGTACGGAATATAGAACAATAAGTCTAATGAATCAAATAATTAAAATACTCATCAAGATAATACATGAAAGAATTAAAAACAAGATAGACAGGAGGTCGGTAAAGAACACGTCGGTTTTAGGAATAAAAAAGGAACCAGAGAAGCTATACTGAATATCCGGCTAGTGATAGATAAATATATAGAAGTCCAAAAAAATATTTGTATTTGCTTCATAGACTACAGCACGGCCTTTGACAGAGTCCAACATGAAACATTAATCAAATGTCTTCAAGAAATAGGCATAGATGGAAAAGACATCAGCCTAAATAGAAATATATATTGGGAACAGACAGTATCAATAAGGTGTCTAAACAGTTACCCACCATACATAGAAATAAGAAGAGGAGTAGGACAATGATTAATTTTATCACCAAGCCTATTTAATATCTACACAGAGAATATCTTTAAAAATATAGAAGAAATACCAGGACTCAAGATCAATGGGAAAATAATAAACAACATGAGATATGCAGATGACACTGTTCTTTTGGCAGAAAGTGAACATGAACTACAAAGACTAATAGATGAAGTAAATAAATTAAGTAATGAATATGGACTGTATATAAGCATCCAAAAACAAAAACCATGATAATCAGCAAGAACACAGAAGAACAAGAGCTAAACATAAATATAGACAGACAATATAGACAAGTACAATATTATCAATATCTTGGACACATACAAATGATGACAGATGTGAAACAGAAGTTAAAAGGAGAATAGGAATGGCTAAAAGTACCTTCAATGATATGAGGAAATTATTAATATCTAAACAAATTACAAACAAGTTAAAAATGAGAATTATAAAATTCTATATTAATGTATTGCTTAGAAATATGGACACTAAATAAACAATTAGAAGACAGAATTGATGCCTTTGAGATGTAGGTATATAGAAGAATCGGGAGAACATCGTGGAAGAGAAAGAAAACAAACAAAAATGTTCTAAAAACACCACTGTGAAGAATGAGCTACTAAGAGAAATAAAAATCAGGCAAATACAATATTTTAGACACATTAAAAGACATGACAGCTTATTGAAGATCTTACTTAAGAGTAAAGTCAAAGGGAAGCGAGCAAGAGGTAGACAAAGATGTAAGTGGGAGAGTAACATCACAAGATGGACAGGTTACAGTCTATCATAATGCACCACCAAGACAAGAGACAGGGGATGTTGGAGGTATTTTACAGCAACCTTCGTTGCGGAGACGGTACTTGATGATGAGTAATATTGTTATATATCACTATTATAGAGAGGTGAAGTGTTGTATATCACTTGTAGAAATGTAATGCTACAAGACAGATCTAGCAGGAGTTTGAGAATGTGTCTATCTATCTATCTATCTATCTATCTATCTATCTATCTATCTATCTATCTATCTATCTATCTATCTATATATCTATCTATCTATCTATCTATCTATATATCTATCTATATTCTATCTATCTATCTATCTATATATTTCCATTCTGTCTCATATATCTACCTCTTTCTATCTCTATATCTATCTCTTTATCTATCTTTCTATCGATATCTCTATTTATCTATCCCTTTGTATCTATTTCTATCCATATCTCTATCTCTATCTACTGTATTGTCTGCATTTGCTGTTAGGCGCCGGAAGAGTGAATGACGATCGGTTTTAAGGCTATAGCACATTTGGTCTCTTGATATCCTGTAACATTGTGACATCTGAGGACGTTGGTAACCTCTTCAATCCACCTTTTTCTTGGTCTTCCTCTACCTCTTAATGTGTCCATTCTCATGTTGTATGCTTTATCTGCTGGCAAATAAGGGTTAATTCTCATGTGGCCTAACTCTTTCAGTCTCTGTTTTTTATATATATTTTACCACTGATGTTACTACAGCTTTTGTAATCTCTTCATTCCTCACACATTCTCTTCTTGTTCTGTTCGCTGCTTTTCTTAGATCTTATTTCACACGGAGTAAGCGTTCTTTAGTTAGTATACACACCTGGTATAGACTCCAATACGTGTCAATCTTCACAGCGTCACTATACGACATTCTTTCTTTGTTTATTTATACATGTAATGTAATGTAAATTAATTATCAATTTAAACATACGTGTTATTCTGGAATATTGTTGACATTATGTGTATATAAAGACCATGTGCACTGATGTTACACAAATCCGCCCACTAATTATGTCCATACAATAACTATCAGGGAAAGTGTTTTCATGCGTAAACCTCTTCTCTCTTAGGAAATTAGAGCATATAATTTAGTACAAGGAATTAAGCCAATAGGTGTGTAAGTCTTCTCTCCCCCCAACCATAACAAAACAGATAATCGAATTAATCATGGAAATGAGGTAATTACAGACGGAGAAAAGCGAATATCTTTTTTGTTAAGGAACCCCCCCCCCCCCAATAACTAAAGGGAATTGCGTCTCTCGCTCACAATTTATGTGAGGATAGGTCACCAACAGTGTTGATAAATGAACAGTAATGTGGCAGATTCCCGGTACTTGCTCATTGTCAAGGTAACAGTAATATATACATGAATATGCTTAGTAAATCTTTATTTTCTTATGTTGTAACGGATACGAATGAAAATTGCCAAACCTATTTTAAAATTCCAAGTAAATTTAAGTAGGAAGCCAGAGTACAATTTAAAAACTCTTGATACTAACGGGAATTAAACCAGTCTGTTCAACGGCACCAAATCGCCTAGCAACTATTGCACACGCATTCTTCCGTACTTGACGCGTGTTGCTTGTTAACTGAGATGCGGTTAGTCAAGTACGGAAGAACGCGTGTGCAATAGTTGCTAGGCGATTTGGAGCCGTTGAATGGACTGGTTTAATTCCCGTTAACCTCAAGAATTTAAAAATTCCACAAAGATGTCAATGGCCCTAATAGAATTTTGAATTAATGTCCATGTGTCCGGATAAAAGTGACCAATGATACTATTGAATTGGTTGACCTGTAACCCAGGGCTAACAGTTTGCATAATGTCAACATTAGTCCGTAACGGCTAACAGTTTATTTAATAAATATGGGTTTTGCTGTGTTTCAATAACGTTGACGATGTATTTCCATATTAAATGTTATGGTTACTATCGTTTCTGCTATTTATTTTGGAAATTAATTACATAAAAGGGAATATTTAGCACCTTTTTCCAAGTGACAACAGAAAATTTTATTCAGAGAATGTTTTACTTGGGTGACCAATAATACGATTGGTTGACCTTAAACCGAGGCACGCACACATAATGTCCTTTTTAAATGTGTTTTTAATGAAACGTCGGTGATCCATGTTCGATTTCTACGGAAAGCAGTAATTTTTTTCCAATTATCCATCAATTTAAATTGCGATGAATTAAATTGAATTAAATGCATTTTTGTTATGAATAAATTCAACACATATTATATCTTGGCGGCTGTAAAATTAATGGGTTAATGTGTTCTTTTAGGCCTATTAATTATAGATATTTTTGTATGGGTACATTCGTAAGAAAAAGAAATATTGTCGATTGTGCAGACTGTTGGGTGTTTTGGCTTTTATTTGTAGAAAACATGAGAATTCGTTGCCGTATGTCAATAATAATTTGCGTCCATTCGACAAAGGGTGACCAATAATACGATTGGTTGACCTCTAACCGAGGCACACAGTTTAAACACATAATGTCCTTCTTTCTGTTAGGGCTCATCATCATCAAGTGCCGTGCCGGATGGTGTAGACGAACATCGCTCTCCACAGCTCTCAGTCTCCAATATTATGTAACAGAATCATTGTTGTTTCCATGTCTTGCCAGGTTGTTAAACTGTCTAATAATTTGTCACATTGTCGTCCTCTGTCTCTGTTGCTCTGTCTTGCCTATTTTGACTATGTTCTCCTAAACTCCGTGTCTCATATCATGGCCAAGAAATGAAATTGTCTATTTCTTATATTATTGACTAAGTTCTGTCTCACATTTGACTCTTTCAACACCTCCACACTAGTTCTTTTCTGGCGGTCCATGGTATTCTCAGCATTCTTCTATAGAAATACATCTCTGCTGTTTCTAATTTTCCAATTTTTTTGTTTGTTTATTGTCCAAGAATCGCATCCATATGTTATTATAGGAGTTATATCGCACTGCAAAAATCTCTTCCTCACCTCCAATGACAAGTTCCACTACTGCTAGGCCTAAGAAATTAATATTATTGAATTTGAGTCGACGTTCAAACTGTTTCAATCACAATGTTCACTATACATTCAGAGGATAGGTATTGTAATACTATCTTATATAGTCTGTATGAGAGATATTAAAATTTGATAATTAATTATATAAATAATATCTTGTATCATTTTACAATTTAATATATCGCCGTCGTGGTGTCATGAAATAAACCATTAGTTTGACGTGACTAACTGTTGTTTTTGTTGTTAAATAAACCATTAGTTTGACGTGACTGTTGTTTTTGTTGTGAAATAAACCATTAGTTTGACGTGACTAACTTGTTTTTGTTGATGTGGAATAAACCATTAGTTTGACGTGATCAACTGTTGTTTTTGTTGTGGATTAAACCATTATATTGACGTGACTAACTTGTTTTTGTTGATGTGGAATAAACCATTAGTTTGACGTGATCAACTGTTGTTTTTATTGTGGATTAAACCATTATATTGACGTGACTAACTATTGTTTTTGGTGCTGATTACCAGAGATAGGTGGATTTTTGTGTGTGTGCCTATATGTATATAAAAAAAGTACCCAGTCGTTGCTACATTATAAGTCGAAAGAAGTATGTTGGTGTTGTTTTAAAAGAAAAACGTATGCAGCAATTGGAACATATCAAAGTCATCGCTACATTATAAGAAAATTATTCGCATCTACTCATTTTTACATTTGTTTCAGTCGGGCATTGTCTCTAGTAATATATCTGATATCAGCGAGAGTTATATCAATTATGCAGATGAGTGCACAATTACTGTTTAGATAGTCGGTATTTTCTCTCAATGTCGACATAACGAGTTATTTCTGAATAGTATTGTCATGTTCAGTCTGTGCCTGTTACCATGAAATGAAACAATAATCTCAACTAGATTCATAATAACTGTCATCAAATTAATGGAAAAGTGCCACAAAACTAATCGATAGTAAATACGATCAACAGTTTAATGACATCAAGTGTCATCTGTGAAATTATTCTATTACAGTTTTGCTAGACAAGTCTTAGCATGGATCCATGTGACCAAGTGATTAAGCCAGGTTTCGTGTGCGTGCGTGTGTACACGAGGTTAGGAACGGAATCGGGCTGAAACGTAGTTTCCATGTGTTTTTTCGAAATTGCGCATAGATTATTGTTTGAGTTATCCCATGAGGGATGCCACACTGGAGATGCCCGCACATAAATCCCTCCAAAAACTTCTATTCTCCAAAATTTGGAAGTGTAGGAAAATCAATCCTAGAAATTTTTTTGATGTTATCAATCCAGGATTTTCTGTGTCTGTCCCTTCTTCTTTCACCATCGACTGTTCCTTACAAAACAGTTTTAGAAAGTCCAAAAGTGGTTCTTAAACTGCAATTATACTGTAGTAGGAATATTTGTCATGTGTTGCATATAATTAGTTGCTTGAATTATACATTTTCATTTCAGTTTACATATAACGTTTTTTTTTTTGGCCTGTTAAGTTTTGAGCATTCTTGCACAAACGTCGTCTACGTATATATCTATTTACATGAACAGCAGCAATGTTTTCAGAGTCGAAGTTTGATTTTCTGGTTCAACTCTTTGGGATATTCTGGTTCACCTCGTTCATATTTCCCATACTATTTGGTAATTTCACACTGATGGTATATTGTGTAGGCCTATGGTTGTTGAAGTCAATAGTCCTATATGATTTATTCTCATTTCTGTGTTTTAAGTGTTATATCTGTGAAAATATCAATGGTAAAAGGGGCGGGGATATGGTTGTCCATTTTCGTGTGTAGTCACTTATTTTTACAGTAATTGTTTGGTGACCTTTTATTGGAAAAACGTTAGGTTGACATGGAGGTGGATGATTACCAGGTATGTGGTTAAGTTCCGAATACTAAATTGTCATGTTCTGATTCCCCTAAGATGTGCGGTTAATCCTCCATATTGATTTCCTGAGGATGTGGGTAATCCCCATATTGATTTGCTGAGGATGTGGGTAATCCCCCATATTAATTTCTTGAGGATGTGTGGGTAATAAACCATACTTTTATTTATTGAAGATGTGTGGGTAATCCTCCATATTGATTAAATGAGGATGTGGGGGTAATCCTCCATATTGATTAAATGAGGATGTGGGTAATCCCCCATATTAATTTCTTGAGGATGTGTGGGTAATAAACCATACTTTTATTTATTGAAGATGTGGGGGTAGTCATCTATATTTATTTCATGAAGATGTACGACTTAATCCCCCATATTGATTTCCTGAGGATGTTGGTTTAATGTAGGGTTAAACCTCCATATTTATTCACGAGGATGGTGGGTTAAACCTCCATATTGATTCACGAGGATGCTTGGTTAAACCTCCATATTGATTTACGAGGGTGTTGGGTTAAACCTCCATATTGATTCACGAGGATGTTGGGTTAAATCTCCATATTGATTCACGATGATGTTGGGTTAAACCTCCATATTTATTCACGAGGATGTTGGGTTAAACCTCCATATTGATTCTCGTGAATGTTGGGTTAAACCTCCATATTTAGTCATAAGACTGTGATGTTAATCCTCCACATCTATGCACTTGAACTTACATTAACCTATTTCTGGTAATGACGCATTTAGACTCAACCTTTAATATATATACATTGCCACTAAATTCATTTTGTGACCGATGCCAACACGAACTTCATTTGCCTTCAGTGCTACAGTCCCTAAGGGCAACATAACAGATAACAGACGCTCGAATTTTGGAAGCCTGTAGCTTGGGAAATACACTAGTAATGATAATTGCAAAGGAAGTGCGAACTGAGCACGCGCAGGTTGTTAATGTAATAATCGCGTGACATCACGTGATCTTGAATATTGATTTGCGCACAATTTTCAGAACATTGCAACCAATATTTCTGTCTCTAGTTTCTCTCCCTGATAGTACCTCAAATCCTCTCTCTAATTCATAATTACAAACCAATGAAAACTATCTGTGATGTTTACATTAATGTCTCTTAATTCGCAACGAATTTTAATCGCATATCTATTCTCTCATGCATCATATTCTTTGTTTGCCCTCCCCCCTTCATTTCATTTAGGAAATTCTAGAAGTCTGTTCTCTTATAGAACTCAGTTGTCGTTTTGACAGTTACTGCCTGAACCGTAGCTTCCAATATTTGTTATGGTTATGGACCTGATATAAAAAGTTAAGCAGACTTTTGAAACAACCACAACCTTAGCTTTCCGATGGTCGCGGTGAGTGAGGTTACTAGAACTCCGAAATGCACATTTTCTTATGGTTAATATTCTGATATAACCTAATGTGGACTAAATGTCCACTGTTGTAAAGAACGTACCTCACTAAAACAGATACTTTTTAATTAACGAGCGTCATAGCACGCGTATTAATTAACCAGCGTCATATAGCACATGTTTGAATTAAACGGCGTCATAGCAACTATTTTTCTCACATGTTTTTAACTGTCTTTTTTGGCTGACCAGAAACCGCGTAAGCAGCATCCTCGACCGCACTTGTTAATAATAGATTGTGTCATTCATCGGTCTCATCAGAGCATGAACCGCGGTACCCTACTGCATTGCCTTGTAGATGTTAAACGTTGATTTTAACGTCCGGGCTGATGTGATATTTTATGAGGCGACGTCCAGGATAATATATTTTATGAGGCGACGTCCGGGCTGATATATTTTATGAGGCGACGCCCAGGCTGATATATTTATGAATCGACGTCCGGAATGATATATTTTATGAGGCGACGTCCGGGATGATATGGTATTTTATGAGGTGACGTCAGGGCTGATATGATATTTTATGAGGCGACGTCCGGGATGATATGATATTTTATGAGGCGACGTCCGGGATGATATGATATTTTATGAGGTTATGTCTGGGCTGATATGATATTTTGTGTTCAGATACTCTTACATGTTTGCGTTATTTTTCTGGAGCTTGCTTTCAAACCCAGAGTGCTGATCCAACAAAGCAGAGTATGGGAGTTGCAACACCATTTTCTAACTGGTACGATGATGCTTTGACTTGGCTCTTGCCAGTCTTCCATTCATGGGTAATGGATCTGAGGCGTCTTTCAT
This sequence comes from Meghimatium bilineatum, assembly GCA_034231615.1. Taxonomy (NCBI): domain Eukaryota; kingdom Metazoa; phylum Mollusca; class Gastropoda; order Stylommatophora; family Philomycidae; genus Meghimatium; species Meghimatium bilineatum. Next base: position 44,087,442 of record CM067315.1, read on the forward strand.
CACTCTCATTTCTCCGCCACGTACAGTCTGCCGGCACACAATACGTGTACCATGTCCGCCAAATTTGAAAAAGAATCCCTAGACAAAATGTCTATGACGGCGCACGAGGCGGATGTATCCACATGGATCAAAGGCTCACACGGTGACACAGCAAAGTTCATGGTGCACAAGAGGCAAGTTCAGGGCATAAGAATGAATATTGGCTGGCTATCGTGGAAAAAAACTGGGACCTTACCACGTACACACCAAAGCCAAGCAACGGACTAACAATATCTGAAGATTAGGAAGCAACATTATAGATAAGGAACATGGAATGTTTGAACACTACACCAGTCAGGGAAGCTAGAAAACTTACTACTGGAGGCGGAATCATTAAATGTAGGTATTCGAGGAATAGTAGTGACAAGAGGGAAAGATGCTGGGTACACAAGAAATGGAAATATTAGTTTTATACATTCAGGAGGAGATTACCGTGAACGGGGGGGGGGGGAATACTTATTTAAAAAAAAGAAATAAAAAATGATATCAGCGGGAACTTGACATAAAACAACAGAATGGTGATGATAAAGTTCAAAGCAAAACCTTTTGATCTGGTCAATGTACAAACATAATGCACCAACTACAGACTACCCTGAAGAAATCGAAAATTGCTATGAAGACCTGCAACACTCAAGCCAGTAAAATCAACAGATATTTTAATAGCAATGGGAGACATGAATGCACAAATAGGGAAAGGAAGACAAAAACATTGTAGGGCAATTTGGTCTAGGGACAAGAAACGACACAAGAGAAAGACGTATACAGTTCTGTGAGGAGAACAACATGACCATATGTAATACATTCTTTGAACATGAAAATAGAAGATTATATACATGGAAATGTCCTGGAGACAGGAACCAAATAGATTATATTATGATCAACAACAGATTTAGAAATAGTGTCAAGTAAACTTAAACGTATCCAGGAGAAGATATCAACTATGACCATAATCCAATGCTGTGCAAAAATAAATGTCAAACTTAAAAAGATAGTAAATAGAGGAGTCCAAGAACCACAGATAGACACATCAACACTAAAACAACCAGACATACAACAAAAATACCTTGTAGATGTAAGGAATAGATATGAACATCTAATGATAGAATGCATGGAACAATACAGAAGGGAAAATAGGCAATAAATGGTACAGCATAAGGAAAGGTATTCAAATATCAAATGAAAATTTACCAAGTTCATCAAGGTTGGCTGCAACGGATCTTCCAACATCCCCTATCTCTTGTCTTGGTGGCGCACTCTGATAGACTAACATGTCCATCGTGTGATGTTACTCTCCCCCTTGTATCTCTGCCTGCTTCTTGCTCGCTTCCCTTTGACTTTACCCTCAAGTAAGGTCTTCAATAAGATGTCATGTCTTTTAATGTGTCCAAAATATTTTATTTTCCTGATCTTTATTTCTCTTAGTAGTTCTTTCTTCATAGTAAGTATTTTTAGCACTTATTTATTTGTTTTCCTCTCTTTCCGTGATGTTCTCCCTAGTCTTCTCTATACCCACATCTTAAAGGCATCAATTATGTCTTCTAATTGTTTATTTAGTGGCCATGTTTCTGAGCCATACATTAGTATATAATAGATGTAGCATTTTATAATTCGCATTTGTAACTTGTTTTTAATTTGTTTAGACCAATAAGAAAAGCCAAGAACAAACAAACATGGATAACAGATGAAATATTAGAGAAAATGTCAGAAAGAAAGCTAAAGATACACAAAAAGTACTAAATTATAGACAATAAGATATGTAACATGTGCATAAAAGCGACAAAAACAATTGCTAGAAACGAAATGCAGTGAAATAGAGATGTCAATACAACAGATCACAAATAAGAAAAATCCTATAAATGGGGGCATTAAAGATAAAAACGGAAAATTAACAGAAGTACTTACAAGATGAGCAGATTATGTGACAGAACTGTTTGACGACAAAAGTAAAAAAAAATCTACATTACACAACACTGATGCACCAGCAATACTCAAAGCAGAAGTAGAAAATGCAATAAAATGTGGAAAGGCAGCAGACACATACAACATAACAGCAGACATAATAAAAACTCTAAATGAATTTGTTGTCGATATTATCACAGAACTTTGCAATGACATATATGAAACAGGCCACATAACTAGAGACCCAACTAATCGTCAGTATTCACACCACTACCTAAGAAGTCCAGGGCTGTGGATTGTACAGTTTATATAACTATAAGTCTAATGAGTCATATAACAAAATTACTTCTCAAGATAATACATGAAAGAATTAAAAACAAGATAGACACGGAGGTCGGTGAAGAACAATTCGGTTTTAGGAAAAACAAAGGAACCATAGAAGCTATACTTAGTATCCAACTAGTGGTAGATAAATGTATAGAAGTCCAAAAATGTATTTATATTTGCTTCATAGACTACAGCACGACTTTTGACAGAGTCCAACATGAAAAATTAATGAAATGTCTCCAAGAAATATGCATAGCTGGAAAAGACATCAGACCTATTAGAAATATATACTGGGAACAGACTGCATCAATAAAGTGTGAAAACAGTTACTCACCATACATATAATTGAGAAGAGGGGTAAGAAAAGGATGCATTTTATCACCCAGCCTATGTAATATCTATAAAGAGAATATATTTTAAACATATAGAAGTAATGCCAGGACTGAAGATCAATGGGAAAATAATAAACAACCTGAGATATGCAGATGACACTGTTCTTTTTGCAGAAAGTGAACATGAACTACAAAGACTAATAGGTCAAGTCAATAAATCAAGTAATGCATGTGGACTGGATATAAATATCCACAAAAAAAACCATGATAATCAACAAAGTCACAGAAGAACAAGCGCCAAACAGAAATATACATGGAGAGAAACTACAATAAGTAGAACATTATCAATATCTTGGACACATACTCACAAATGACGACAGATGTAAAATAAAAGTTAAAAGGAGAATAGGAATGGCTAAAAGTACATTCAAGGACAAGAGAAAAATAGTAACATCTAAATAAATTACATCAAGTTAAAAAGGAGAATTATAAAATACTACATCTATTCTATATTAATGTATGGCTTAGAAATATGGCCACTAAACTATTAGAAGACATAATTGATACTTTTGAGATGTGGTTATAAAGAAGAATTATCCTTTTTTATTATCTAAGAATAGCCGCGTTAGCGCAGTGGTTAGCGCACTGGCTTCGCATATGAGTGGTCCTGGGTTCATTCCCCAGCTGAGGCGGAAATGTTTTCAGATCGCAACGGCTCCCAGGTCGACCCAGCCTTAAATGGGTACCGGATTAATCCGGGAAGTAAAGACTGCGAGGGAGAGGAGATGGCTACCGCCCTCATTTGCAGAGCCTGTGAAATGTGAGATCGCTAACATCTCACACCCCTACGGCATTAATAAATGCTATGGGTTACTTTACTTTTTTTTTATAAAGAAGAATAGGGAGAAAATCATGGAAAGATAAGAAAACAAACGAAGAGGTTCTAAAACCCCTTACTGTGAAGAAAGAATGTTTAAGAGAAATAAAGATAAGGCAAATATAATATTTTAGAAACATTAAAAGACTTGTTGAAAACCTTACTTGAGGGTAAAATCAAAGGGAAGTGAACAAGAGGTAGGCAGAGATATACGTGGGAGAGTAACATGACAGGATGGACAGGTTACAGTCTATCAGAGTGCACCACCAAAACTAGAGACAGGGGATGTCGGAGGTCTGTTGCAGTCAACCTTCGTTGCGTAGATAATACGACGATGCTGTATATTGGTAGAGACCGTCTTGACTCGGCCTGATCCAGGTGAAGTGGAGACCTTCGATGTCACGTTTGTTGTCATGGATTTAGCAGTCCGGGATGCGCCAGACTTAGGAGTCCAGTCATGCTTGTGATAAGCGTACTGGGGGAATATGTCATCGGACTGTTCTGACGGTTCACTGTCCTTGAAATGGAACCATAGGTGCAATCGGCGATGTGACTGATGAACGTCGCGCATGAGTAATGTAGTGGTCATATGCGGGGCGGAGGAGTATACATTGAAGTCCCTTGCTGAGGACAGAAATCTTACCGTTAAAAATATTCTAATGAGAAGGGATGTAAACAACCTGAGTGTTAGAATGTTTCTGAGGTACAGAGTCAACAGGGGAAGAAAGTTGAGTTTATGGTTGTGCTTAGTACACATGAAGTCATAAAATTGTCTGTTGTTAGTGTGGACAATGAGACGGATGAGGGAGAGAAGAAGCGAGTTGTCAGAGTTAAGGTACTCAAGACGCCTGAAAAGTTCAGATTTAGATAAGTCAAGCTCAGATATAAGGTGGGAGTAGTTGATACCGACAATATGCATACGTCGAGGGGTTCATTTAGTGTCTACCAGCTGCAGCATTCGTTGCACACGAGGGTACATCGTACCCGTCGAAGGGTGAAATTTGGAGGCGAGGACTTTTTGAATAAGATGCAAGCGATGACACTTAGTAATAAAACGTGAGAAAAAATATTTAGTTTTAGAAAAGTAGTCGAGGCATAGTTGGTAGCCATAACGGGAATATTCATAAGGAGAAGACTGAATGAAGCAATGGCGTAGTGCTGAATAAAGTTGTTAAGTTGTTGCAGGGACGGCATTATGGTAGAAGAAACAGATGAAGATAACATGAACTACAGAGCCTGGAAAGAGCAGAGAAATACTAAATGCTGAAAGAAGGAGAAGATATCGAATGATGAAAACACGAGAGTGCGGGGCACAAATCAGAGATGCGAATAACAAAATGTACGAAGCACGAGGTTGTAGTAGAACAATGGCGGAAGATCGATAATATATACTTACTACACAAAACATAGAGTCATGAAGTTTTGATAATCACTAAAGATACACATAATAACATACAAAAATCGACGTTTATACCAAAAGGCCTTTACCAGGACCCAAAAAAAAAACATTAACACATACAACAGAGAACGGACAGTGAGGATATGGACGTTCATATTGGCATGTGTAATATAGATTGGCCGGAAGAGGAGAAACGACACTGTACAAGGGATATACAAAATTGACTACATACACGTGACACGAAACAAACAAAAGGCAAAGGCTTAGCAACAATGAAGGTTATGGCTGCTGCGCAGTGTGAGCAGAAGTTGTTATTTCTTTTGTACTAAGGTTTGGTTGTGGCTGTGGTGGAATATGCACTGGCAATTCTGACTCTTAGCCAAACTCAGATCGAAAGACTGGATATAATCCAGAATGCAGCAATGCGTATCATACTTGGGTGCACAAGAGACATATCGACAAGAGCTATGCGATACCTACTTGACTGTCCAACATCTGAGCACAGATTACATTATTGCCATGCACGGGCGTACCTTCAAATACAGGCAGATAAGAAACACCCGTTGCATTCTGAAATACAGAAAGTTAAAGGCAGCAGACTAAAGAGAGGGAGGTCGTGGATGGGACGTGCTGAGGATGTCATACAAAACGTGTACAGGTTGCAGGAGCGGATTGGATAAGTCTTGTTTGAGAGTAGTAATATCACTTAGCAGGGAATGCAGATAATGGTGTCCTTCAGCTGTGGAGAAAGAAGTGCACGCTTTGGTCAGTGATAATACGAAAGACGGGGATGTGATTATATACACTGATGGATCTGTGATTAGACATGTTCACAGTGCTTGGGCCTTCACAATTCAGCGCGCAGGTAAAACGATCAGGGACGAGTGGTGCCTCTGTAGTGACTACGAGTAGTATGACCATGGAGACTATGGCGGTGACCAGGGCATTTGAGTGGGTTTGCACACAGACGGTCTGAGTGACATCTTGAGTGAGTCTATGAGTATGATTAAGAAGGTGCAAGTGGGTCTCATTCGCGAACAGTAGATTGAGGCATTGAGAAAGCTGAGGCTGAAAGTGGTTACATTTATTTTCGTGCCGGGACATGTGGGTGTTCGAGGCAATGAAAGAGCAGATCAACTGGCATCATTCGCGATTGTGGATCAGGGCGATGGGGCAATGGATCGCACTGACGTTTTGAACTCCTTAAGAGATATAGCACGCGAGATTGAGACTAATGTGGATGGTGATTCCTTTTCAATGGCTATGATTAAAGATCAGGGATTGAAATGCGGTGTTGCTAGAAGTGAACATTTTGGAGGGCGCAGAAGAATGATGGTCAACCAGCGTAGGACAGGTACTGTCAGCAGAAGTGTAATGGCGGATACACTCAAGGAGAGATAGGAGCAACTATAGACATGACCATTTTGCAATGAAAATGATCCGACGACTTACTAACAGCACCAACACGTGCAAGAAAGACCCAACTTCTTCGTCTCCAGCACATGTGTAATTTCTAGCACGTCTTCCTTGAGAAAACCTACGAGATGACATATTTCTTCCGCTATCGCCTATACCTTGAGATAGTCTTCATGTCTACCCTATTTATTAAAAAACTATTTTAAATTTTTGTATTAAGACCATTTGGTCGAAACGTCAATGTATGTGTGTATTATGTGTGTCTTTAGTGATTCAGTCAGTTCCTCATTTGCCAAGTTTGGCACATAGGGCGGATGTCATAGTTCTCCATGCCTGTCGATCAGTTGCCAAGGATTGCAGGTCTTGTGCATTTATGCCTTGTTGATTTTAGTTCATTCATAAAAGTTCTTCTGAGCGTTGTTTTTGGTCTTTCCTGTTTTCTTTCACGTCTGGTGTCCACATGAAGGCTTGTCGTGGAATTCTATCTTTCTTCATTCCAAGTATGTGACCGATGTATGTCCAGCGGTGTTTTCTGATGATGTTCGTCACATATTCTTGTTTTGTCTCCTCTCTTAGTATGTCCTTTTATTTGAAATCTTTCCAATTAGTATTTGTGATTCGTCTGAGGCATCTATTCTCGAAGACAACTAACTTCTCATCCATTATTGCGGTAGATTTCCAACTTTCACATCCATATCTTAATGAGGGAATGACACTTGCATTGAAAAGTCGCAGTTTGATGTATTTACTTGCGATCTTCCATCTCCAGATGTTTAAGAGTTTGCTAAAGGCGTTGAAGGCGAGAGCGATTGGAGTCTTTATTTCTGAGTTGGTATCCTCGTCTGTTGTTATCTTGCTTCCCAAATATACGAAATTTGAAACGTTGTCTAGTATAGTATCATCTAGTTTATCATCTAGTTTAATTGATTTTGTCAGTGATTAGTGATTAGCTAAACTTAATTACTGTATTCCTGGATCTACCTGGATTTCAGTTTTGCGCAGTAAGTACATATTATGGATCTTATTCACAGCACCTGGGTTCTGTGACGGAGTGCAATGCCGCAAGTTGTACGGCCCACTACGCCCGAGATGATGATTGGCAACATTACATTACTACATAAACACATTTAACTGTAAGATAGAAAGCTGGTGGGTTTTTTTAATTTGTTTAAAGTCTCACTCTACAGTCATATCATCTTCTAGAAATATAACGTTCAATGGTGGATTGTCTGGTGACCCCTCGTGGTTGCCAGCAGGTCTGCAGTATGCTAATAGGAGAGTCTGGCCAGTCTTAGTTTCCAGCTTTTGGTGGCTGGACTAAACTCCATCTTCACGGCAAGGAGCTGACCTCGATGGGGGTGGGAAGTTTGGCAGCAGATTGACATCGTCTCTATCACGGAGTCACGGAATATATATATACGAGTATATATATATATACATATATCAGTTAGGTACTGAATGAAACATATATGCTAATAATAAAGATCCAAAGAGGAGGGCAATGGGTTGTTGTTATGCTTTCAAGTGAATATATGTTTTGAGACTAGTACATACCGCTCTACCAAAGGGGAGATGGAAGATGTGTTAAAAAAAAATAGAGCTATTCACCTCTTTTCGAAATGACCATATTTGATAAATCAGTAATTCGTCTTAGTCTGACAGGAAATTAGGGATTGAGAGGGAGGGGGTGGGAAATGGGCGATTGAACTTTAAACACCCAGTTTCTATCAGAGTAATGTCTTTTTTTTTTATCACGCTCTCATTGTGGTTGTCACCTGGCAACTGCCAGGGAAGAGACTGGAGTACCACCAATTATAAGTCTTCGACTTCCTAGTATCGATTTACTCACTATAACCTTCACACGAGTTCGACCTTCACAACTCACAGCTAAATGTACTCTATCACGTGATGTGGGACATCATGGATTCACTTCAGTGCGCATGTCTGGGCTTATTTAATAAATCATGGCGGACATTATGCGTACTAGGCACGAAATGTCAGTAAATAACGTTAAATTAGGCATTGAACAAGCATATCCTGTCCTGTCTAATCTATACCATTATAATTAATGTTCTTTTGAATAGAACTATGTTATCTATAACTTTAAATAAAACAAGCTTGATCGTGTAACGTAACAGCGTAGTTAACTATTAAGTATCTGTGTTAAATTAACCAGTTATCTCTTATGACTAGCAACGCTCTGTCACACAGACAGAAGTCTAGTTTAGTTACAGCAGAATGTACGATCATCAACAATTGATGGAGAACGCGGTTCCGGTAATTCTATCCCTACGACCTCCGAGTATTGCTATTTTGTATATCCCCAAAAGTGTCCTCCTGTTACCCTGCCCAAAAGGGGCAAAAGAATAGCAACACTTCCGGTTTATACATGTCGTAAGTAGCAACACAGAAGGGTTAGTCATGATGTGTTGATACTGACACTTCTTGCACGCCATAGTAGTGTTATGTTATGTCATTCATCCTTCGACCAGCTTACCCTGGTTTCTTGTAAGCCGCGATAGTGTCTTGTTAATAATACTCCATTGGTACTCAAAATTGATACTCCAATTGTTAACCCAGCAACCAGGAAGTAAGGTACCAGGGCTCATGTTGGTAAAGATCTAGGAATAACGCTACTGGTCAAGTGCGGCAGTCAACGACACAAGTCAGGCGGTTTCTGGTCAACTACTGCCTAGGTATGTACTCTCTCTGAGTAGAAGACCTCTTCAATAGGCATTGCACTAAGCCGAAAGCTGAAGTCTCGTGGTTGTGAAAGTAATCTCTGAGAAACCTTCCCACTACACACATCAAGTAAGAGAAAATCGCTCTATATTTATTGGGGGTTAGCAAGAGGAAGAAAGCCTGCCCAGGCAGATTGTAACTACTGACTAGACAGCTTGTGTTTACTGACTAGGCAATTACTAGTTAGTCGTTGGATCATCGTCACTGCAGTCGGGGCAAGTCGATAGGTGCTCAGATCTCTCCTTGAGTCCATCCGCCAGTACACGTTGACTGTCGGTTCCAGTACGCCGTTGATTGACTATCATTCTTTCTCGCCCACGAAACCGCTCCTTTCTAGCGACACCACATTTCAAACCAAGCTCCCTTATTCTAGTCATGGAACAAGAGTCATCGTCCCTTATGCAGTCATTTGTTCGTGCGTAGGGCGTTCAAAATATCTGCCCGATCCATCGCTCACCAACAACCATAGTAGCCGCGTGGCCGGCAAACCTTTCTGCCCTAATACCCCGGACTCTCGCATGTCCCGACACACAAATAAAAGTCACCGACCCACCCATCTGTATATATATATATATATATATATATATAAAATCATATCACCTTCCCTGTAATTCCCACTACTGACTGGCAGTTGAGTTCTTATGGAAAGACGTGTGCTGTGGCGCTGCTTGTTGCTTAGTTCCATGTTGTGTTAAGAATGTGACATAGGGCAGTAGTTATTATTTTCGACGATGAGTGCCTCATTGCAAGTCAGTCCTTATATATTGCTTATACTCAATAATGTATGGACAAAAACGCAAAAATGTATGGGACAGAAGAGGTATAAGAACAACCACCAAACTACAAGTATATCATGCTGCTGTTATACCAACCTTACTATACGCCTGCGAAACGTGGACAGTGTATGCTAGACATGCAAGAAAGTTAAATCATTTCCATCTTACCTGCCTACGTAAATTACTAAACATCCATTGGTGGGACAAAGTACCAGACTACGAGGTCTTGGAAAATTCAACCTCAATCAGCATCCACACAATACTTATGAAGGCGCAGGCACGCTGGGCAGGCCATCTTGTGCGCATGGAGAACTCGCGATTGCCAAAACAAATATATTATGGAGAACTCAAGGCAGGATTTCGAAAAGCTGGTGGACAGAAAAAGCGTTTCAAAGACACGCTCAAGTCATCCTTGAAACATCTTAACATTGACGTAGGTGCTTGGGAGAGCCTCGCTCAGGATAGAACGGCTTGGCGTTACAGCATTAGAACGGGAGCACTAGCGGCAGAAGAATTCAGACAAGAAACTGCAAGACAGAAGCGGACACGTAGAAAAGAAAAAACATCTCAACCTCACACAGATACATTCTATTGTTGTCAATTCTGTAAAAGAACATTTTGTGCGCGCATTGGACTTGCTAGTCATTTAAAAACGCACTATTAACTTTATTATTTTATTATTTATTGTTATTATTATTATGGTTGAGTTTTTGGTCATCGTCGATCACGACGGACGAACATCATCATCATACTCAATAATGAGCCTTCTCTGATCAGTATTCAACGTAGTTTCTTGCTGGCGATATATTTTCTTTCTAGATGTCTAGTTTCTTGCTGGCGATATATTTTCTTTCTAGATGTCTAGTTTCTTGCTGGCGATATATTTTCTTTGTAGATGTCTAGTTTCTTGCTGGCGATATATTTTCTTTGTAGATGTCTAGTTTCTTGCTGGTGATAAATTTTTTTTGTAGATGTCTAGTTTCTTGCTGGCGATATATTTTCTTTGTAGATGTCTACTTTCTTGCTGGCGATATATTTTCTTTGTAGATGTCTAGTTTCTTGCTGGCGATATATTTTCTTTGTAGATGTCTAGTTTCTTGCTGGCGATATATTTTCTTTGAAGATGTCTAGTTTCTTGGTGGCAATATATTTTCTTTTTGGCGATATACAATTTCTTTGTGGCAGTATATTTTCTGTGGTGCGCTATATTTTTATTCGGGGGAAGGGTGGGGGGAATATATTTTCCATGTGGATATATACATATTTTATTTGTGGCGATATAATTTCTTTGTGGCAGTATATTTTCTGTGGTGCGCTATATTGTTTATTGGAGGTGGCAGGGGGAAGGGTGGGGTGGGGGAGAATATATTTCCATGTGGATATATACATATTTTCTTTGTGGCGATATATTTTCTTTGTGGCGATATATTTTCTTTGTGGCGATATATTTTCTTTGTGGCGATATATTTTCTTTGTGGCGATATATTTTTTGTCATTGACTTGCACGTTAAGGTTTGTTTAGGACGTCTATTTTAATACACTCAAAGTACAAACACCGAACTTACTACAACATCTTCTAAGTACAACTACCGAACTTACTACAACAACTTCTAAGTACACCAGCGAACTTACTACAACAACTTCTAAGTACAATCAACGAACTTACTACAACATCTTCTAAGTACAACCAACGAACTCACTACAACATCTTCTAAGTACAATCAACGAACTTACTACAACATCTTCTAAGTACAATCAACGAACTCACTACAACAACTTCTAAGTACAATCAACGAACTCACTACAACATCTTCTAAGTACAACCAACGAACTCACTACAACATCTTCTAAGTACAATCAACGAACTTACTACAACAACTTCTAAGTACAACTACCGAACTTACTACAACAACTTCTAAGTACACCAGCGAACTTACTACAACAACTTCTAAGTACAATCAACGAACTTACTACAACATCTTCTAAGTACAACCAACGAACTCACTACAACATCTTCTAAGTACAATCAACGAACTTACTACAACAACTTCTAAGTACAACTACCGAACTTACTACAACAACTTCTAAGTACAATCAACGAACTTACTACAACATCTTCTAAGTACAACCAACGAACTCACTACAACATCTTCTAAGTACAATCAACGAACTTACTACAACATCTTCTAAGTACAATCAACGAACTTACTACAACATCTTCTAAGTACAACCACCGAACTTACTACAACATCTTCTAAGTACAATCAACGAACTTACTACAACAACTTCTAAGTACAACTACCGAACTTACTACAACAACTTCTAAGTACACCACCGAACTTACTACAACATCTTCTAAGTACACCAGCGAACTTACTACAACAACTATTAAGTACAACCACCGAACATACTACAACAACTTCTAAGTACACCAGCGAACTTACTACAACAACTTCTAAGTACACCAGCAAACTTACTACAACAACTTCTAAGTACACCAGCGAACTTACTACAACAACTTCTAAGTACACCAGCGAACTTACTACAACAACTTCTAAGTACACCAGCGAACTTACTACAACAACTTCTAAGTACACCAGCGAACTTACTACAACAACTTCTAAGTACACCAGCGAACTTACTACAACAACTTCTAAGTACACCAGCGAACTTACTACAACATCTTCTAAGTACACCAGCGAACTTACTACAACAACTTCTAAGTACACCACCGAACTTACTAAAACATCTTCTAAGTACACCACTGAACATACTACAACAACTTCTAAGTACAACCACCGAACTTACTACAACAACTTCTAAGTACACCACTGAACATACTACAACATCTTCTAAGTACAACCACCGAACTTACTACAACAACTTCTAAGTACACCACCGAACTTACTAAAACATCTTCTAAGTACATGACGGATGTTAGTAAAACATTTTCTGTAAGTACATGACGGATTTTACTAAAACATCGGGGTGCAAAGGGAACGCATTGCTCTAGGCGGACCCAGGGTTATCAGATAACCAAGATCCCAAATGTACCTTGACGCGGTGCACCCTGAAAACAGCAGCTCGAGCTGATTCTGGCCAAATCTTTTGGGGATCGTGTCCGAGAATGTGGAGGTAGCAGATGGAAAGAGATTTGACTGCACAAGAGACAGACAATATCTCCGACACCACCAGCTTCACCACATATAGCGACACTGTCGACATACAGTGAAGCTAGTCAGTCCAGTCCGAACATTGGAGGGGCGGCCAATGTAAAATGCACGAAAAGGTAGATGCATGGCGAGAGACATAGATTTCATACCGAGTACAATGAAACAATGAAAGGGCAGAACAGCGCTAGAGGGCAGCGCGAACTGCAAATAGAAAGTGAAAAGTCCCTATCAAAGGGGAACTACAAGCTCCGTCAGCTCGAGACGAGCTTCTAGTTACCTGTGTTCCTTACAGGCAGAGACCAAGACCCATTCATTGGCGTTTGGTAAAGCAAGAAGACCTAATCCAACTCTAATGTCGAGCCTTCCTAAACCGGAAATATGCTCGCGAAGAGAAAGGGTTCCGTACTCGATGCGCTCAGGCACAAAAGGGACAACGATTTAGCCCTGGCCCAACTCTACTGTCAGGTTTTCCTACACCGGAAATACACTTGAAGAGAGAAAGGGTTCAGTACCTGATGGGCTCAGGCGCTATTGGGACAAGGACGCTCAGCTCGAGAACGCCTTGCTCTCAAACGCGTGGTGTGAGACTCGAACTTGGACAAGGGGTGCACGATGTCGGTGAATGACACCTCGGCTAAGAGGGCGAAAGAGCCAGGGTCCAACTCCTCTGTTGAGTTCTTCTCCTTAAGGAACCAGGCTCACGGATGAGAAACGGTTCAGTACCCAATGAGCACAGGCACAGCACGTCCAATTACACGAGGCAAGTTCATAGACAGTGAAACACCTCGTTCGAGTCAGACGAGAGCAAAAAAAAATCGTCTGGGCGGAGAGTCTCCACTACGCGTGCCAGGAGACATATATAGAGGCTGTCACAGGCTAAGGGTAGCCCACCCGAATTGTCAAGGCATGCCGAAATCGGATGTGCTAGGCATACAAGGCGCATAACGGTGGCACAACGTAATCACGCTCCCGGCGGAAATCGCACGGATATCCGTGATGGTTACAATGGAGCGAACGAAAAACAAACACACAAACTAAAACATCTTCTAAGTACATGACGGTTGTTACTAAAACATCTTATAAGTACATGACGGATGTTACTAAAACATTTTCTGTAAGTACATGACGGATGTTACTAAAACATCTTCTAAGTACATGACGGATGTTACTAAAACATCTTCTAAGTACATGACGGATGTTACTAAAACATCTTCTAAGTACATGACGGTTATCAATATATTCTAATAAAAATTAACACAAATACTTGGTTTGTTACTTAGTGAAGTACTTCTATTAAATATCTATATTTTGTGTTCAATATTCATGGAACAATCTTTACTTGAACAATCTTTACTTGAACAATCTTTACTTGAACAATCTTTACTTGAACAATTGTTACTTGAACAAGCTTTTTTGAGCAATATTTACTTGAATACTATTTACCTTTAGCCATAATCTAACAAATACCACCGTTACTCAAAATCCATACTGCAGTCGGATGTTTCAGTCCAACAGTCGCTGATACAAATGCTAATTGTACAGTATGACATTTAGTCGTCTTGATTACATCCTGTATTGGTAACCCAGTATGGAAGTAGGGGTGGAGAATGTGGGTAAAAGATTCGAGAACGTATTCAGTTATCTTGACTACATCTTGTTATGTTTAACGGGGGTGGGGCCGGGGAGATAATTGGGGGAAGAGCTTTGAGAACGCATTCAGAAGAAGAATAAGAATTCAAAGACATAAGATTACATCAACTTCTAAGAATAGAGGAGACTATGTTATGTGACAGACTGTCGGGTTTGCCGTGAGTCGGACAAGGAAAGTTGACGAAGGATAATACTAAAATCAGCTGTCTTTTATTTTGTTCAGATAGTACTTTAAAAAGTAAAGAAGACAAAATTAGACATCGTAAGAAAATAATTGTTAGTAAGTGTTGCCGAGACAGCGTTATTGACGTAGTTAGCGTGAATATTCAACCATCTGTGACCGAAGCAAGAGAATGGTAGGGGTGAACGAAATATATTAGAAAGTATATATATAGGGTAGAATATTCTGGAAGATATTGTTGACAATCTTGATTATCGCAATTTAGAGTAAAACTAGATTAGTAGGAAAGCGTTTGCGGACAGAAATGGCCCCAAAACGTGAAAATAACGGATTGTAATCAATCTTGAGTGATCAGTCGTTCATTCGCCAGCAACTAAGTTACAGCTCGGCCATGTAGTGAAGGATTAATCAGGGAACTGTCCATGAAGCAGGGCATGCTTCCTAGAAATCTATAGTTTTGTCAAGAGGATTGTTGGAATGTAAGCTGTAGAACGTAATATCGGGAAAATTCGTAGCATGTTGGATTTTTTAGGAGCTCCTATGTTATTGTAAAGTGTTAGAGTGAATTCCAGTGTTATAGATAATTTATTAGAACATTCATTACCTCGAACACCCACATGTCCGTGCACAGAAATAAATGTAACTAATTTCAACATCGCCTTAATCCACTGGTCTCGAAAGAGACCCACTTGTACCTTCCTAATCATACTCATAAAGTCACTCAAGATACAGACCTGTGTTAACTTCTGTGTGCCTACCCACTCAAATGCCCTGGTTACCACCATAATTTCCATGGTCATGCTACTCGTAGTCACAGCAAAGACTCCACTCTCTTCCCTGATCGTCTTACCTGCGCACTTATCTGTGAAGGCTCAAGCACTACGATCATGTCTAATCACTGATATATTAGTATTATTATTAATAACATCCCCCTCTTTGGTATTCTCACTGACCAAAGCCTGCACCTCTAGCTGCACAGCCGTAAGACACCATTCTCTGCATTCCCTGCTAAGTGTTATTACTACTCTAACACACGTTTCGAAATTTGTAGGTATACCTATCTGTTTCGGACCTGCTGCAACATCTTACAACCTGCACACGCAACATGCTCAGCACGTCTCATACACGAATTCTCTGTCTTAAGCCTGCTACCTTTAAAGTTATGCATTTTTGAATGCAATGGATGTTCCTTATCTGCATGTATTTGGGGGTAGGAATGTCTACAGCAATACTGTAATCTGAGCATCGCAGTTGGGCAGCTCTTAGAGCAGTGACGTTGGGCAGAATGTCGCTCAGTGAGCAGTGAAGTTGACCAGCTCTGTTAACAGTGAATTTGATTAGCTCTGTGAGCTTTGATCTTGACCAGCTCTGTGAGCTTTGATCTTGACCCGTTCTGTGATCAGTAAACTTGACCAGATCTGTGAGCAGTGAACTTGACCAGTTCTGTGATCAGTAAATTTGACCAGCTCTGTGAGCAGTGAACTTGACCAGCTCTGTGAGCAGTGAACTTGAGAATACTGTCACTCAGTGAGCAGTGAACTTGACCAGTTCTGTGAGCTTTGATCTTGACCAGTTCTGTGATCAGTAAACTTGACCAGCTCTGTGAGTAGTGAACTTGACCAGCTCTGTGAGTAGTGAATTTGACCAGCTCTGTGAGCAGTGAACTTGAGAATACTGTCACTCAGTGAGCAGTGACGTTCTGCGGATCCGCTGTGTTTCACTTCTTAAGGTAACTGTAACTATTGATACGGCCTTTACATGTGAATCCCGTAGTGTCATTTACGTTGTCATATGTTAACGTTGCGACAAAACGTATATAGGTGGAACGGGCTTGCGATTGATTGACCGCTTCTGTAGGCATCTTCATGCCATAAAACACAGAGAACCTACCACTGTGACCATTCAATGGTGATGATCTTCATGGTGTCCTCGATATGCATGTCACTGCCCTTAAATCCTGCACAACGGATGACACATCTAGGTAAGCTCCTGAAAATTGATTTATTTTTGAGTTTGGTACCTAAGCCATTTGGACTTAACTCCGAATAATCTGTTTTTTAAATTTGTGTTGGTGTGGTCCTTATTGTATTGCTATCCATGTTGTAATGGTTAATAATTAGTTATAACTGTTATCGTATCCCGTCCAATTTTTCAACAAAACCGGCTTCCATAACTACATGTTCCATGTATATTATTGTCACCTTGAATTCCGTATTGTCTACATGTTAATACTGTATTTAGTACCTCTGTGGTGGTAATATTGTTTTCACATGTTTTCATTGTTTTTCACTGTTTGTTTTATATTTTTGTGTGTGAAAGGACTATTGAATGGTTCGAAACGTTAAAAATGTCTTGTGTATTGTAATTTGTGTGTTTCTGTGTTTATACCCCATAACGTCCTAGTGATAGTACGTCTGTTGTGTTCAAGTGAAACATCAAAAACCTGTGTTCTACTAAGTAATCTCTTAGCAGTAAAGTTGGTTAGACTGTCGCTCTGTGATCAGTGAAGTTGACCAACTTTGTGCGCTGTTCTTCTTCTTCTTCTTCTTTCGTTCACTTGAAACATGTCTATATCTGTAATTCTGTCTCCTTAATAAAACTCACTGTCTTTTGTAGTTCATACAGTGTCCCATAGGTGCTTTGATTCCAGTGTTGTTTCCTCTGGCCAATATGTATGCCTCATCGTTTCATGCTCAGAACACTCTTGAAGTATATGTGGCACTCTGTGCTGCCTGTCCACATGTACACATGGCCGTGTTGCCAATCTTGAACTTTGTATACATGTGACTGCGGAGTCGGATGTGTCCTGTTCTGAGACGTAGAATTATAACTAGCTCTGATCTGTTCATAATGTGATAGACATCTTGTGTTGGCGTTTGTGGCTTTCTTATTGACTTGATCATCTGTTTTTTCTGATGGTAGGTGATTGGTATATCTGGTTGGTCTTCGGCAGCACCTTCCTTAGCCAGTTGGTCTGCTTTTTCATTTCCTGGTATTCCACAGTGAGAAGGTATCCACTGCATGGTTACCCTATACTGGTAAGACAATTCGCTAAGTAGTTTTTTCAAGTCTGTTAGTTTTCCAGATTGGAATACCACAGGCTGTAGGCCAGAGTTGGAGTTCAGCAGTTTTTTAGCTGCCACACTAATTGCCTGGATTTCTGCATCATAATTATTGCAGAATTTTCCTGTCGGTGTTCTGATTGTATCTCTAGGCTTGTGTGGATATTCTATATATACACCTGCACCTCCATTCCTCACAGCATTCTGTGCTGACCCATCTGTGTACACTCTGACACATATATCTTGTGGATATTCCTCATCCAGGAAACTGAGGTGACTGTCATTCGCTGCACACTGTTCTGTTTTTCCTCGCTTAGTATTCCTTTCACATGGGTCTGAATGTATATTGGCATTCCATGGCTTTCATTCCATGGGGTTTGTTCTGGTACAGACCTTAAGGGGCTATCAACTTCAGGTAGGTCTGTAAGTTGTCTACGGAGTCGTTTAGCTTGATGGATAAAGCTGCTCCTTTTCAGTCGCCCCATTGCTAGATTTTGGAATCTTTCCTTCATTGGATGACTTGGCATACACTGGAACTTTTCTGCTTGAATTAGTACTTTTGTGTCTCTGCGTTCGCCAAGTGTTTGCATTCTTCCCACTTTCTGCATCTCTGCTATGGGTGTTGATTTCATTGCTCCCAACATTATTCTAAGTGCCTGGTTTTGCACTTTATCTAGATCTTGTAATGTGGTGTTTGATGCAGGACACCACGCAGCTGAACCATATTCCAGGTGTGGTCTTATGCCTTGCTGGTAAACTTTACTAAGTATATTTCCACTGGCTCCCCATGTGGTTCCAGTTAGTTTTCTCAGGATAGCTAACTTCCTCCTGGCTTTTGTTGTTGCTTTGTTTATGTGCTGCTTCCATGTCAGCTTATCATCAAAAGTAACTCCGAGGTATGTGGGTTGTTTGTCTTCTTTCAAGAGCTCTCCATTTATCTTGATATGACCAGCTTTTTGTTTTTGTGAGAGAGTAAAGAGTGTAGTGCTGCACTTATCTGTGTTAATGCTGACGCACCATCTATTAGCTCATAAGGTTAGGGCATCGATAGCTCTTTGTATTTGTTTAGTGGCCACTGTTGCATGTTCTTCCGTGCACCAGATCACCAGCATACATTGCCACTTTGATCCCGTGTGGTAATTCAGCAACTAGGTCATTGATGTAAACTAAGAAAAGTGTGGGTGACAGGACTCCTCCTTGGGGGACTCCATGACGCAGTAGAACTTTCTTGCTCTTGCGACCATCTAATTGTACCCTGGCTCTTCTATTATGCAGGTATGTTTTTACCCATTTGTACATTCTGGAGCTAACCCTGCAATTTCGCAATTTCTTTAGGAGCCCTTCTTTCCAGACCTTATCAAATGCTTTCCTGAGGTCTATCCATGCTGCTAGTACCAGTTTCTTTTCTTGGAAGGCTTCCTCAATCTCTTGGGAGAGGTAGGTTGCCTGATCTTCAGTAGAGTAGCACTGTCTGAAACCTGCTTGCTGTGATACCAGAAGGTTTTCACTTTCAAGGTACCACTGCATCCTAAGATTGATAATTCCTTCCATTGTTTTACATAGACAGCTTGTGAGGCTGATGGGCCTGTAGTTAGAGACTGTGTTGCCATCTTTTCCTGATTTGAGGAGTGGTATCATTATTGCTTCTCTCCACGCCTGTGGTACATTACCTGTGGACGAGCTTGTGTTAAAGATCTGCAGTAGCTATACTCTTGCTGCAATTCCCAGTTTTCTAATCATTTCATTGGACGCTCCATCAGCTCCAGGGGACTTTTTCATTTTTAATTTGGATATTGCATGCTCCAGTTCTCTCATTGTGATTGGTGCTTCCATGACTTCAGGTATAGGTTCGCATTGTCCAATGTGTTGCTGGTTCTCTCGAACCTCCTGTTGTTTGTCTGGGCTGAGTTTGACGTTATGTTCTTCTGCAAAGGAATCTGCAATATAATCAGCTGCATGTTTACCTGTTAAAATGTTTCTATCTTTATAAAGTGTGATCCTGGTATTTCTCCCTGTACCTTCATCATTTAGTTATTTTACAAGTTTCCATAATTTTCTAGTATCTCTTTCTAGGTTCAGCGACTCTGTTTTTTCTTTCCAGCTGCTCCGTCTGGCTTGTAACTTGGCTCTTTGAATTTTAGCCTTTGTTTGCTGATATTTGTTGTGATGTTTTTGGCTAGGTCTGTTTTCAGCCTGCTGTCTAGATTTTTCCATCTCATTTTGCAGCTTTTCCAGTTCATCATTCCAGTAGGGTTTGTAGGTTTTTCGTGCCACCCCTGGGTATGGTTTTACTAGCAGCATGTAGTATACATCTATTACATTCACTCACTGCTCTATTGATGTCTTTGTCCAAGTTCATGTCCTTAGCTAGAACACTGGTTAAATGCTGGTACATTTTCCAGTCTGCCCTTTTATAGTTCCACCTAGTGAGCGTACTGCTGTCCTTGGTAAATTCATTGTGGATTTCCAGAAATACTGGTCTGTGGTCACTACCTCCAAGCTGCTTTCCAACGACACGTGTGATGTTCCATTCCAAGCCTGGTAAGTGGAATGTCAGGTCTGGTGTAGAGGTGGTGTGCCATGCTCTCGAGTAGAAGGTTGGTGAGTCTACTGGCTGGTTAATAAGGATGAGATTGTTTTCATCCTGCCAGCTCTCAAGTTCCTCACCTCTCTTGTCGATATGATCGTATCCCCAGCTCTGAGAGTGGCTGTTGACGTCACCACACACCATAAGTCTCTCTTTGTCTGGAATTGTGTCTAGTGCCAATGGTTTATCATTTGGGCAGTAGTAGTTCAGGAGATGGAATTCTGCACTGTCTGTTTTTAGGTGGAGCATCTGGTATTCTGCCCCTTTCATATATACTTTCAGCTGACATGCGCTTATATTGTTTTTAGCAAGTGTCGGAATTCCACCCTTTCGCCTATCCTTTCTGTCAGACCGGTAGCACTGGTAGCCTCTGATTTTGAAGGCTATGTCGCTGCTGAGGTGTTTCTTGGATACAGCATATACTAACTTTCTCTTCACTGAGGACATTTTCAAGTTCGAATTTTTTGCTGTATCCATCTCTTTTACTGTCGACACCCTCAGCATTCCAGTGCATTATTTTTATTGGTCGTTTGTTTGTTTGGCGAGTAGCTCTATTCCCTTGCCTCCTGGCTCCTCGGGGCAATTGAGAAGGACTTCCAGTAACTGAGGTTTGGCCCTTTCGAGGTATAGGGCCCGGCACCGTCCCTGCCTGAACGTCCGCCACAGGGCAGGCACCATAACTATTTATAGATGTAGACATGTTTCCATTGTGTTTTGTGCGTGGCATCCTGATTATCTGTGCGCCTTTTGGCTGGATGCCTCCGTCTTCAGCACTCTGCTTACTTGGGCAGGACTATGGTCCTGCTCGAGTGGGACTGCCCAACCAGTCTTAGTTTCCAGCCCCTGATGGCTGGACTAAGCCCCATCACCTCTGCACGGTGCTGGTCTCGATGGGGTTTGTGCGCTGTGAATTTGACTAACTCTGTGAGCTTGCTACATATTTATAGTATCTAATCTGATGGTTGTGTTGGTATTATATAACTAAGTTCACTGTAAGAATGAAATTGTCAGTACTTCTGATTGAATGTTGGACGCAGAATGCATTAATCGATTAAGTGTCCAATAATATTGTTTCAAATTGCATGTTGATTAAGATGGCGTAGTAAACAATCTTTCGTGTGTGTATTTCATGTTTTCATGCGGATTAGGCTATTATTTGTGATTCATTAGCAGTTTTCTATGTCCAGAATAAAGAGGGTCTCTACGACAGACCTAACGAGTCGGCAGATGATTTATTGTGTTCATAAATAATTCGCTAAAATAAATTTTATGTGGAGAATATTTCAACAATGGCGGGCACCGATGTAACAAAGGCAACACTTCACAATCGAGATACCAGGCTCCAAAATACACAAACATCAATGGAGCACAAAAAATATCTAGCAAATTCACAGTAGGAACATTGAATATATCTGGTTTAGGAAATAAAACAAAAGAACTAATCAAAATAATGGAAAAGAGGAAAATTAAGGTCTTATGTCTGGCGGACACTAGGAGAAAAGGGAACTTTAGCAGACAGGTTTATAAGGGATATATGCTAATTTCCTCAGGCGGTATAAAAGCAAAGCATGAGGTAGGATTTATGATACATCCAGAAGTAGCTACCTCCATTATAGACATTAGCAACTATTCAGAGAGGATTATGAGCTTAACAATCAAAAGCGATCTACACACAGATACTTGCTTACAACTGTATGCGCATTGCAACGACAAGTACACTGATGATCAGAAAGACGAATGTTTTGACAATCTTCAAGAACAAATACAAAAAGTTAACAAAAACAGCACGATTTATGTCCTGGGAGTCTATAACGGCAAAGTAGGTTCCAACAGGCAAAACTACGAACAATATCTGGGCCCCCATGCTGCAAAGAATAATGCAAGGAATGATAACGGACATTCAGGTATTAGGTTTGAGCAGCCAATACGACTTATTCATAGCTAACACCTTCTATGAACACAGGGAAACACAAAAGTACACATGGTACGACATCACAGTTAAAAGCCAGATTGATTATATTCTGACATGGGCGAGAGATAGACATACTGTTTTGGATACGAAAGAAATACCAAATACTATGTGTGGTACTGATCACAAGGTAGTAGTGATAACAACAAGGTCAAATGTAATCAAAACTACAACTAGAAATTATGATTTTATCAAATTAATGAATACGAAAGAGTAAAAGAACAGCTCCAATAGACAGTAGAATCCACATTTAAACAACTACCTACTGAATTCGACAGTGTGAGGAAAGAGTGTATTAGATATAGATCGACCGTAATCAAAAGTGAGAAAAGTTTGTGTGGTAAGAGGAAAAATGGAAACAGACAAATTGGGAACAGCAAACACACAACATGGTTTTGTGATGAAGTAAAACAAACAGTCAAACTTAAAAAAGATCTTCACAAAGAATGGATAAAGTCACAAAATTATGTAGATTATATAAACTATAGAATACAAAGCAGAAGCACAAATAAAATACTCAAAGCAGAGAAAAAACAATAATGGGAAAGATTTGGAATATCGCTAGCAGAAAATCATAGAACTGCTACTAGAACATTCTTGAAGATGGTTAGAAGTATACGATCAAGAGATGGGAATTACAACCCAACAGATATTATTAACGACAAGAGATGGGAATTACAACACAACAGATATTATTAACGACAAGAATGGAAATCCTTTAATACATCCTTCAACAGTCACCATGTGATGGAGAGAGTATTTCAAAGAGCTACTAAACCCCCCCCCCCTCCCTCGGGGGAAAAGAACAAAACAATACCAACAGACCTAGTGGTTTCAACTTTAGAACCATAAATATTACAACATGAAGTAGATAGAGTGGTCAGACAAGCACCAAAATACAAAACACATGGGGTGGACAGATTATCGTCTGAATTTATACAAGCAACAGGAGAGTACGGCATCAAATGGTTACGCAGAATATTTAACGCAGCATGGGCACAACAAAGAACACCTAAAGATTGGCAACAAGCAATAATCATACCGCTGTGGAAGAATAAAGGTAGTAAAAGAGAATGTACACAATATCGGGTCATCGCACTACTAAGCCATGTAGGCAAAATAACGCCAAAATTATAGAATCTAGGCTAAGGCCCATTATAGAACCACAGCTATCCGACGAACAGATGGGATTTAGAAAAAAAACAGAAGCACAAATGCACTTTTCATCATCAGGCAGATGGTGGAGAAAAACATAGAATACAATAAGAAGCTTTTTGTAACATTTGTAGACCAGGAGAAAGCCTTGGATAGAGTAGATAGAAGCGTTCTATGGCACACACTGGCTTACTATGGAGTCAACAACCACCTTATTAAAGTATGTCAAAGCTTATATGTGAACTATGATAGTATAATTCGAACGAATAAACATCAAAACGATTTAAAGTCACATGGGGAGTTAGGCAATGATGCGTTTTATCACCACTCCTGTTCATCACATATATCGATAGCATTACGAAAAAAAGCCAAGATGCAAAATGAAAATACCAAAGAGCTACTCTTTTCCGACGAACAGGCTATAATAGAAAATGAAGAAACTGAACTTCAACGTCATCTAATATCCGTGGACATTGAGTGCAAGAACAACAATATGAAGATAAGCGTACATAAAACAGAAATCATGGAAATAGGAAGGGACACACACAATCTAAATATATCAGTGAAAAAAAGCAAGTCATTAAACAGACCAACATCTTCAAATACTTAGGCGTAACATCCTCTTCAGATGGAAAGATGGACACCGAAATAGACATTCTTTGTAGCAAAGAGAATCAAATACTGGGTCAATTATCCCCTTTATTGCAACACAAAATGCTACCAATGTCAACAAAAAACATCTTATCCAAAGTATCTTCATTCCAACCCTGTGCTACCAATGTCAAACATGATCAGTAACAACAAAACATAAGAGACAACTGGTTACAACAGAGATGAGATGTCTGAGAAAAGTCACAGGAGTGACCAGAAGACACGGAATTAGAAACGAGGTCATAAGTGAAAGAGTGGGTGTCATATCAATTCTACAATACATACAAATCCAACAGATACAATGGTTTGGTCATCTGGAAAGAATGCTGTGTGATTCATTAGTTTATAAAGCATATATGAAGAGAGGAGAAGCAGAATAAGCGCCAAGGGTAGACCTAGAGTACGCAGGATCGACAACATCAAAGAGACATTACACGAACACTAAATAACATTATCTGAAGTTGCTAGAAAAGCGAGAATAAGAACATTGTATCTTCCTCGGCATCCGTAAAGGGTAAAAGAGGAAGGAAAAAAGAAGGAGAAGAATTTCGTGTTTAAATAAGTTTTAAAATGTGTGTTTTTTTTTAAAATATTGTTTTAATTGTTTTAAATGTTTTAAATAGTCACATTTTGTTTTGGTGTAATGTGGGGGTGTGTTTTGACCCACTTAATTCTTACAGTGAGTATAGTATACGGTCTGGTAGTTTTGTTGTTGCTTCCCTGGTGCTCTCTGGTGCAGATTCGGTATAAGTGTTCTTATATATTGTAGTTTCATGTGATATAGTGAGTACGCAGTTTTCTCATGAATTCATGGATGAATGTTATATTTACACATTCCTTACGGGAATTGAGGGAGGGGTGGTTATCAGCCTTTAAGTTAGATTCCAGGAGTTTGATACCGAGCAACGTAGGTTGGTGCTGGTCGCTGGAGCAACAGAAGACGAATACTTCTAACTCCAAATCATGTTGTACTGACTATACAACCAAGAATGTGCAACTATTCGCAATACTTCTAATACAATATCCACTAACATGGTGCTAACCTGTCTGTCTTCTTTTCATATTTTACCCCTTTATGCATAGCAGCGTTAGGGGTAGACGAGTTCCCTGGAGATGGCTTTTTGTGTGCTTCATATATGGCTATTTTCGAGAATTCGTTTATTTCTGTAATCCATCTTTTGTATGTCAGCCCCTGGCTTTGTACTCATCATGTCTGTATAACTGCTTTATGAGGGGCACTGTCAGATGGTAGTCTGGAAGCATGTGGAAAAAAGCCCACTTAATTTGTTGTCTTCCAGTGTAATCCCTGATTGACCTTGTGTTTTTTAGTCTTCTGATGTTTTCATTTCTGATTCTGTCTCGTATTGTTACTCCGAGAATTATACGTCGACAAGTCACGTTTGTTGAAACACGTTTTCTGTTGGCTTCTGTAGTTAGAATCCACGTTTGACATTGGTAACATAGTAATGGTATGATGATGGCTTTATATAGTGCAGTTCTGGCGTTTATGTTCGCATAATTCTTTTAAAAATAGGACACATATGTCTTAAGAATTGGTATTCTATGTTCCATTTATGTTGGATTTATTTGGTGTTTTTCCACATTCTATAATATGATGCTGTCAAGATCAGTCAATTCTTTCACCCTGTGTACGGCGTTGGTCATCGATGAGAATAATTCTGTTTCTTTCTGTTCTTTGCGATAGACATTACTTAGATTGTTTCTGTGTTTTTATTCATGTTAAAGTCATGTTGTGTGGAGTCTATTTATATGTCGTTGTAGTTTTTCTTTTGTTGTTGCGGCTATTGCTTGATCGTCCGCAAAAAGAAGTTCGCTTAGGAAGTTGTTTATGTTGTCATCTTCATTAGTGCTGGCAATTTTACATATACAATCAATATATGTAATGAATAGCAAGGGAGTTAGAATATATCCTTGTCGCACTCCAGAGTGTATGTGGAATGTGTCTGAAAGCCATATACTCAGTTCTAACTGCACAATTACTGCATGTGTAACTAATCCTGCACAAGTTGATTAGGTGCTGTGGAACCCCATACTAACCCCATACCGTTAATAACAGAGAAATACGTTCTAATACAAAACTTCTATTTCCAATAGGTCACTTTGGTTCTTACAAAAAATCTATTTCCAACAATTGTACTACGTAAAACACAGGTTTTTAAAAATGTTTAAAAAAATGCACACTAAGGCACGACGGACTATCACTAAAACTAGGGGGTTATAATGAGCAAACAGGAAAACATACAATTTATAATACACAAAAGATGTTCAACGTTTCAACCAAAAGGTCTTTATCAAGATACGCACAAAACATCAAAAGACGACGAATGGAAATTATCACTACACACAAAAACGTGTCCAATCGAAACATGGAAGTGAGATGCAGGAAGGACATTAAGTACATATAAAACGTAAATATAGATGGAAACGAAATAAACAAACTTGATAACATAAATGATGGAACAACATGAATAAAGACAAAGACTAGACCAACCCAGTACTAGACAAAAGAGTCGGCATTGAGTCTAAAAAGCTTGAGGGTACCGAATTAAAAAAAATTAGACGATTATCTAGATCTATCATCGGTGGTGCAGGATCTGATGTCAGTGACCTGAATATCAAGAGTACCATGATGGTCATCGCCGTTGATGTATGTGGCGAACAGGAGTAGGTGTTCTGTGCTTGATGGCATGAAGATGGCTACAACATCGGTCGCTCAATCTTAAGTTGGTTTCCCCGATGTACTGTTTGCCGCAGCATTTACTTATAATCACGTAAAAACATTACGGGATTCACATGTAAATGCCTCATCGATGGAGATAGTGGCCTTGGGAAATTAAATGGAGCGCATCTGAACTAGATAAGGACATGTATAGCAACGGTTACTTGAACAGCGAACAGTACCAAAACGGTCAGGCACAGAAGACTTAAGGAGGCTATGGACCAAGATGTCCGTCAGATTTTTGTCATGCCTATAGTCCACCAGAGGTGGGTCTTGGAAGGCGGCACGGGTGTCAGGATCAGACTGGAGAAGGGAATAATGTTTACACATGATGCGTCGGACAGAAGAGTTATGGGGATGTAACGTAAGAACAAGTTTAACCCTATCAGAGGAGGAGGAAGAAACTTGAGAGTTAATCAAGGTATCAAGGCGGAGCCAAGCGGATGAAAGAATGCAGTCAGGGAAGCAGCGTCATCATAGGTCGACCAAACTAGATGTTCAAGATGTCCCATGAAACGACAAGAATAGCTAGGCCACATTTTGGTGCCCATGGCAACGCCACTGATCGGATCGAAAAAGTGTCAATCAAATTCAATAGTTGAGTGTAAGCACCAGTTCAGCAAGGCGAATAAGAGTAGAAGTGGACACAGAAGGATGAGGACTCTTGTCCAGAAGACTTGCAGAGCCCTGATACCATCTGCATGATGTATAGAAGTGTACAAAGAACAGACATCAAGCAAGAACAGACGATAGGTACTGTCAGAAGACAGCTGGACGGAAGAAAAAAATGGTCAGGGCATGCTTAGTGTCTTTCAAGAATTAAATTAAGTTGTTCTTGTGTAACATTGTGTAACCGAATTGCGTTGCACCATGTCTTATAGTTTGGCGGCCATATTTGCGCCTTCTGACCTAACAACAAATCTTACTACAACAAAACATCTGGTTCATATTCATCAATATACATTGTGTAACATCGGTCATGTCTTAGTGGAACATTTTTTTTTTAAAAACCTGTGATTTATGTCAGTAGAAAGTTGTTACGCTTCACGTAGTTACCTTATATTGATTGTTGTATTTCTAATAACTCACTTTGGTTTGAAAAGATCTGACGTTCGTCCGTCGTGATCGACGATGACCAAAAACCCAACCATAATAATAATAATAATAACAATAAATAATAAACATAATAAAGTTAATAGTGCGTTTTTAAATGACTAGCAAGTCCAATGCGCGCACAAACTGTTCTTTTACAGAATTGACAACAATAGAGGGTATCTGTGTGAGGTTGATATGTTTTTTCTTTTCTACGTGTCCGCTTCTGTCTTGCAGTATCTTGTCTGAATTCTTCCGCCGCTAGTGCTCCCGATCTAATGCTGTAACGCCATGCTGTTCTATCCTGAGCGAGGCTCTCCCAAGCGCCTACGTCAATGTTAAGATGTTTCAAGGATGACTTGAGTGTGTCTTTGAAGCGCTTTTTCTGTCCACCAGCTTTTCGAAATCCTGCCTTGAGTGCTCCATAATATATTTGTTTTGGCAAACGCGATTTCTCCATACACACAAGATTGCCTGCCCAGCGTGCTTGCGCCTTCATAGGTATTGTGTGGATGCTTATTGAGGTTGATTTTTCCAAGACCTCGTAGTCTGGTACTTTGTCCCACCAACGGATGTTTAGTCATTTACAAAGATCTATATACTTATTGTCAGATAGTGGGCTCCTGGATCGTTTCTCTTGCTAGTTCTAGCTAACCAGACACAAAAATAAACTGTAATAAAATAAAGTAAAGTAACCCATAGCATTTATCAATGCCGTGGGGTGTGAGATGTAAGCGATCTCACATTTTAGAGACATTTTAACGACCTGGGAGCCGTTGCGATCTGAAAAACATTCTCGCCTGAACTGGGGAATGAACCCAGGAACATTCATATGCGAAGCCAGTGCGCTAACAACTGCGCTCCGCGGCTCCCAAAGATGTTTTATTTTATTATCGATATGAGTTATGAAAAAGTTGTCCAGGTTCAGAGTAACGAGGATGAATAACCCGTTCTTTTAACGCACTTAGATATGTGATGGATGCGGCAATATAGAACAATATCAGGGGAAACGCGTAAAAAATGGTGTGGCCAGAAATGTGTGGCATTATGTGTTATGAAAGATTTTCGTCAACCAGCAAACAACTGGGCCTGCCGTTTCCCTTTTTGAGTCCCAAAAGAAGAGCAAAAAATATCAATACTGTGTATTGCCATGCATGTCGCAAAAGGCGACAAAGGAGAATTTTTTTTTGGGTATGGGGGCCGGGGGTCGGTTGTACCATCCCATAGAGGATGAATATGAACCAGAAGTCATGATATATTAAAATTTGTTAGATCAGAAAGCGCAAATATTGCCGCCAAACTATAAAACATGGTAAAACGCAATTCGATACTCCTGATTACATCCTCCTAATCTGTAGACTATGAGAGTGAACAAAGCAGAAGACCTGTCGATTATCGTGTATTTGCGGATATATAGAGTAGGATGGCTGGTGAATACAACTTTACATAGAAAACTGAAATATTTCAGACATATAAAAGGACACAATGGCACGACAAGACGCGTATTAGAGGGCAGAATTCCGGAAAGTAGAAGAAGAAGTTGACCTAGAAGGAGATGGACAGATGACATCAAAGACTGCATGAAGATATTATTGGAGAAGGCAGGCAGATTGACACAGGATAAAGTCGAGTTCAGGGCATAAAATGTAAAGACAACGTTCTGAAAAGAATATGTCACGTTATAAAAGATGACTCAACGAATATACTCAATGTATATACTCAACTGGTGATTGAAGCAGCTAACGACATGTCATGTGTGTAAGTATAGTGACCTGAAGACTAACTGACTGATTGAATGACTAATTGACTGACTGAATGTCTAACTGGCTGCTTGAGTAACTGTCTGTCTTATTAACTAACTAGCTCACCATCTGATTGATTAACGAATTCACTAACCCACCAACTAACTGACATCCAACCAACTAACTGACATCCAACTAACTGACATCCAACTAACTGACATCCAACTAACTGACATCCAACCAACTAACATCCAACTAACTGACATCCAACTAACTGACATCCAACTAACTGACTGATTAACTCAATGACCAACCGTAACCAACAACTGACTGACTGACCGTAACCATCAACAATCTGACTGATCAACTAAAAAACCAAGAAACTAACTAACTAATCAATCAACTAACTAACTCACTAAATGACTGATTGCCTAACTAGTTGAGTTATGTAGCACTGACCATTATTTAAAGTGTGGAAGAGTTGCTCCATTCGTCGACCACCCTCTCTCTTTCTCTCTCTCTCTCTCTCTCTCTTCCGAATCCAATCGTGACTAACTAATTAACACACTGACTGACTAACTGGGCTACTAACTAACTAACTAACCAACCAATTGCCTGACTACGTGGTGACTGACTAACTAACCAATCAACTAATTGCCTGACTACGTAACTAATTAGAGAAATAATGAATGGGTTTTTTTGAAGAAAATCGTCGAGTAAAGGATTGAAATGTGTAGTCATAGATGGCATGTTTATAAGAATACTGCCAGAGTGTCCAATGAGAATGGACAAATAACGTATTGCAGATACGTAGACGCTTATATGGGAAGATTAGACGAGACATTATGGTACTTACAGCTGCACTACTGTCGCCGGCGATACAATGCTTCTATGAGTGTTTTTGACATCGATGTATGTAACAGAAAAGTTGTTATAGAACATAAGAATTAATACAAATTGACATACATGAACATTCAGAAAGTGAATGTTATTGGGTATATGAGCATTCAATAGTTACGATGTTTATTGATTAGCAAAACTTCATTTCCCTATTCCTGGATTTACCTATAGTTACGATAATTAACTTTGAGATTTGCCATGTGCCCCTTGAAACCGTGGCAGTTGCCAGAGTAGAAATAGTACTGCATCTTTGTTCAGGCACCGCAGACCAAATGAAATATTTGTTTAACTCATCGATTTGATGTCTGCAGCTCGGATGTGCTCTGCACTGTCTTATACTCTTCGTAATAAGGCTGTCATATTCTCATAACTGCTCTTTGACTGCAGCTTCAGGCTTTCTGCCTCACAGATTAGCAGTGTGAGTTGAATGACGTTGAAGTCTTTTATATCTGTAATGGTGTATTTTAAGCCAGGTTTCACGTTAATGGTTGTCAGATTTCGTGGTACTTACCAAAGAAGAAACCATTAAATAGAATTAAACTATAGATGAATACATATATTAATGTATGCATAAGAGATTCTATGATTTTCTGAAGATTCCAAGTTTTCAGACATCGATGAAAGTGAGCATTCATTAGCGGGATGTGCCGTGCCGATTTCAGGATATGGATAAATAACTTCATATTATGTAACTATTATATGCATTATTTTCGCTGGCGTGTCGCCAGGGACTGATAGGGGAGCAAAGGAATATCGACACTGTTGTCTGTCATGGATGTCGCGTGAGAAAACTAAGAATTTTTAAAGATTTGGGTTGACTGTGCCATCCCGCAGAATGTCAAAGTGACCCAGAAACTAGGACCAAATGAGATTTGTGAGACCGTAAGGCACAAATATTGCAGCTACACTGTAAACCATGACACAACGTACTATATTCTCTGAATTAATCGTCCTAGCATGTAGGAGTTTGTGACTGAACACACAAGAAGATTCATTGCGTGCCGTGGAAGGTTGGCTTCAACGGAACTCTAACATCATCTGTGCCTTGCCTTAGTCTCGCACGCTGCTAAACTGTATACTGCCCGTCTCACGATGTTTCCCTCCCACTGTATGACTATTTCTTGCCTCGCTGCGGCCACTCAACTCTACCTTCAAAAAAGGTCCTCAAAATGTTGCCATATCATTTAATCTCAAAATATTTTAGTCAAATTAATCTTCTTTTTTCGTTCTCAAACTCCTGCAGATTAACAGGATTTAATCCGGAGAACGAAATGCATTGCGTGATGGTTTACACAATGGAAGAAACACACAGGGAGAGTTCGGAGCAACTATGGGCGTGTAAAGTTTGTAGTGATGATGATCTAACGACTAAATAACTAACTAATTAACATGCACGGAAGATAATCAGTGTTGCTGTTCTTTGTTCAGGTCACGTTGGATTGATCGTTACATAGTCAATAGGATATTCTAGCAACAACAAAAAACCCCAGAAAACTGACTGTATTTGATTATTGGTTATAGCGTGACTATGACATTTGCTCGTTCAGGCCAGTCACATCCAATTTTAGCATGATATATGTGTGTATTTTGGAATGTTATAGGATGGATGGCAAACTCCACACTTAGCCCTCCTTATTCGCATTTGACATTATGTATAACCTAATTCAATATTACCATTCTACGCTACATTTACAAAACCACTCTCTGACGACAGCGATAAATTGAAAACAACGATCGTTGTGCAATAGAACATTTTTGTCAACGTGTAGCCATCTCTTTGACATGCTAGCGTTAGTGTTTAGAGAGATACGCCACATGCCATAACGTGATGACACGTCTGTATGTCCTGAAGTCAGAGATGACAGATAAATTATCAAAGAGCTCAATCTGACAACAGGAACGTGACAAAGTCTGCCCACTGTTACAGTTTAGGATCGAGCGCCTAATATGGCTATGACAAGGACAACCAAGGTTTAACGATGATAACGCACAATCAAAACCCAAGAATCCAACGCTTCAACCAATGGCCATTTTCAAGCATGCGAGATTAGTCTATTGTCTTTCCCCAGATGGTTTGTTAAGCGTAGGTTGCCGTTAAGCGTAGGGGTGATTGAAGCTCGAGCTTGCATTCTAGAGTCAGATGTGTGGCCTCGGATGTGCTATGACAGTGTTTGTCTAGAATGTCTCAGCCTCAGCTAAATGGTTACTTTTGTTCCTCACATCCAACCATATAATTATTACTGGTATTACAAACGAAATCACAATGACAAGCCAACTGGATTTGCTCCTTGAAATATGTTTGTGCACAAATGCTTCTATCGGCTCGAACAACCAGTCACATAAGCTAGTTTCCGCAGGTCCTGAATATTTACACAGCCATGTGCGCCATGTTGACCAGATGTCATTATATTATAAGCAAGCGAGATAATTGATAAAATGCGGGATGAATCATAGGGGCTGTTAATAAATGACTTCAACAATTAGGGGCTAGAGGTCTCATAATTTAATAATAATTCATTCATTCATTCATTCATTTTCCTTTTGCGCTGAAGTTAGGGCAGATGTCAGATCTCTCCAATTCTGTCTGTTCAAAGCTATTCTGTGCAGTTCTTGAATAGTATGAATATAGATAAAGATGTTTATAGATAAATCATCAATAATAAATCATGCATGCTTTTTTTGCACCTTGTAAGCTACAATTGGGGGGAGGAGGAGGGGGAAAATGTTGACATAATTAAGCACCGGGTCCCTGATTTATTGACAGTTGTTGACAGGGAAAGGGGGTAATGATATGAGAATATTGTATACGTAAATGTGTGAACATTACCAGTGCTTACATACGCCTATCTTTATTTCTCCACAGGGAGATCAATGTTGTTTCTTATCATTGGCAGATTGGTTGTTGGATATCATTGGTAGGTTAGTTGTTGGATATCATTGGTAGATTGGTTGTTGAATATCATTAACATGATGGTTGTTGGATGTCATTGGCAGTTTTGTTGTTAGATGTAATAAGCAGGTTAGTTGTTGAATATCATTGTTAGATTAGTTGTTGGATATCATTGGCAGGTTGGTTGTTGGATATCATTGGCAGGTTGGTTGTTGGATATCATTAGCAGGTTGGTTGTTGGATATCATTGGCAGGTTGGTTGTTCGATAGCATTGACAAATTGGTTGTTGGATATCATTGGTATATTTGTTGTTGGATGTTATTGGAAGGTTGGTTGCTAATATCATTGGCAGGATGGTTGTTGGATATCATTGGACGTTTCTTTTTCTGGATATCATTGGCAGATATGTTGTTGGATATCATTTGTAGATATGTTGTTGGATATCATTTGAAGGTTGGTTGTTGGATATCATTGGCATGATGGTTGTTGAATATTATTGACAGGTTGGTTGGTGAATATCATTGGCAGGTTGGTTGTTGAATAGCATTGGCATGGTGGTTGTTGAATAGCATTGGCATGGTGGTTGTTGAATATCATTGGCATGTTGGTTGTTGGATATCATTGGCATGTTGGTTGTTGAATATCATTGGCAGGTTGGTTGTTGAATAAAATTGGCATGGTGGTTGTTGAATATCATTGGAAGTGTGGTTGTTGGATATCATTGGCATGTTGGTTGTTGAATTTAATTAGTAGGTTGGTTGCTGGATATCATTGGCATGTTGGTTGTTAAATATCATTGGCATTGTGGTTGTTGGATATCATTGGCATGTTGGTTGTTGAATTTAATTAGTAGGTTGGTTGCTGGATATCATTGGCATGTTGGTTGTTAAATATCATTGGCATTGTGGTTGTTGAATATCATTGCCATGTTGGTTGTTGAATATCATTGGCATGGTGATTGTTGAATATCATTAGCATGATGGTTGGTGAATATCATTGGAATGTTGGTTGTTGAATATCATTGGCATGGTGATTGTTGAATATCATTGGCATGGTGATTGTTAAATATCATTGGCATGGTGATTGTTGAATATCATTGGCATGGTGATTGTTGAATATCATTGGCATGGTGGTTGGTGAATATCATTGGAATGTTGGTTGTTGAATATCATTGGTAGATTTGTTGTTGAATATCATTGTTAAATTAGTTGTTGGATACGATTGGCAGGTTGGATTTTGGATATCATTGGCAGGTTGGTTGTTGGATATCATTAGCAAGTTGATTGTTGGATATAATTGTTAGATTTGTTGGTGGATATCAGTGACAGGTTGGTTGTTGGATATCATCGACAGGTTGGCTCTTGGATTTCATTGGCAGGTTAGTTGTTGGATATCATTGGTAGGGTGTTTGTTGAGTATCATTGGCAGATTGGTTGTTGGATATCATTGGTAGATTTGTTGTTGGATATCATTGAAAGTATGGTTACTGGATGTCATTGGCATGATGGTTGTTAAATATCATTGGAAGTGTGGTTGTTGGATATCATTGGCATGTTGGTTGTTGAATATCATTAGTAGGTTGGTTGTTGGATATCATTGGCATGTTGGTTGTTAAATATCATTGGCATGGTGGTTGTTGAATAGCATTGCAATGTTGGTTGTTGAATATCATTGGCATGGTGATTGCTGAATATCATTGGCATGATGGTTGGTGAATATCATTGGAATGTTGGTTGTTGAATATCATTGGAATGGTGATTGTTGAATATCATTGGTAGATTTGTTGTTGAATATCATTGTTAAATTAGTTGTTGGATATGATTGGCAGGTTGGATTTTGGATATCATTGGCAGGTTGGTTGTTGGATACCATTAGCAAGTTGATTGTTGGATATAATTGTTAGATTTGTTGTTGGATATCAGTGACAGGTTGGTTCTTGGATATCATCGACAGGTTGGCTCTTGGATTTCATTGGCAGGTTAGTTGTTGGATATCATTGGTAGAGTGTTTGTTGAATAGCATTGGCAGATTGGTTGTTGGATATCATTGGTAGATTTGTTGTTGGATATCATTGAAAGTATGGTTGCTGGATATCATTCGCATGATGGTTGTTAAATATCATTGGCAGGTTTGTTTTTAACTATCATTGGCATGTTTGTTTTTAAATATCATTGGCAGGTTGGTTGTTGAATATCATTGACAGGTTGGATGGTTGTTGATTACAGTATTCTTTCAGGTGTGCTGTCTTTCACATTAAACATTTCACATTTCCTAAACATTGAGAAGACATAAAGGGCTGTGGTCTCAAACAGATGCCGCACACGTGTAATTTTTATTATATGGAGCAATTTGCAAAGTCTGAAACAATCTCAAGATAGTTCAGTAGACGATCGCCTGAAAGAATCATGACATAACCTAAACACTTATTCAGGAGAGTGCCCATTTAGTAGAGCATAGCATGAGAGAAACAGTATATAACCTCAATGCTTATCCAGGGGAGTGTCTATTTAATAGAACATTGCCTGAAAAAAATACACGGACAAAATGTCAGCGCTTATTCAGGGGTGTGTCCATTTAGAAGACCTCCGCCTTAAAGAACCAGAACATAACCTGAACGCTTATTCAGGGCTGCCTGTGCTCGATTATTCTTGATTATTCTCTATAGGAGTGTATGGTTGTACTCAGTGTCAATGTCCAATGTATGGGAGCCAAGTACACGTTGTAATGCATCTTTTGTATACTCTTTGTACTATTTTCATTCTTTTCTCTTCTTTGTACGGGATTTCTAATTCCATGTGAACTACATTGTTAATTCCATGCACTGTGAACTATAACTTCTAACTGTATAATTCTATGCAATGTGAACTATATTTTTTTTAAAACCGTTCTAACTCATTTGTACGGGTTTCAAAAAATGTAATTTTAGCTGTTTTATTGAATATTTCTGTTTCATATCTTTGTAACGGATTGCTCATTTTCAAATCTTTCTATATGATTTTTGATGTTTAAATCATCTCTGTACTGGATGGTTTTATTTAACATTTCAAATCTCTGTGCTGGATATTTCATGAGTTTTAGTAAGTCTGTGTAACTCAGTACTTGTGGCTAGGTTCGTGTAAAGGATTAGATTGTGTTGTATGCGCAGTGACATCTACCGTGACTAAGCTGTACAAGGTTCGCGGTTATTCTGTTCTGGAAATATCTAGAAAGCATATCGTGAGTTATTGTGTGAGTGTTATGTGCCTAATACGTTCATTTAATGTTAAGCCAGTATAACGGGACTACGTACTATTTATGACGTCCTGCTTACATAGGTTTCAATTATGTTATTATTGATAACCTTTTAGTCTCAATCAGCAGCAGCTTTAGTCTCAATCAGCAGCTTATGTCGTGTTAAACCTTTAGTCTCAATCAGCAGCTTATGTCGTGTTAAACCTTTAGTCTCAATATATAGTGTATGCTGTACCCTTTAGCTGCAACGCACGAGTTAATCCGGTAGTTTTCTCAATCCCTCGTTGCTATTGACGAGTTAATCCGTGGTTTTCTCTATCATCTCATTGTTTTTGACGAGTTAATCCGGTGTTTTTCTCTATCCGTCATTGAAACTGATCATTTAAGGTTATTATCTCATGTACAACATGTACAATTGTTAGTTTTGGGTAAACACATCAGACATCGGAATGACATTGTTTTAGAAAAACAGTGAATAACAGGAGGCTAAACTGATAGGAGGTTTAACAGTTGTTTATGAGGTTTACCCAATGTTAAGAATTTGTTCTAGTAATATCATTGTATTGTTCTGACTTCCTAAATAGGGGGGGGAAGGGTGGGAGAGTGATATAAGATTTACCCGATGTTTATTATTTCTTCCTAATAATGTCATTGACGTGTTCTGCTTCCTAAATGGAGGTTGGGGAGAAAGCTATTATTGAACCTTTCAAACTCTTCCCTTCATCATTATATACAAGCTTGAAGAGGAGACAATGTATGAATATGGATTTTTAAGCAGATGTGCGGTTAGAATCTGATTAGCCAGAACATGTCAATAACTGACAGGTATCAAACGTCACGTTCTGAGCTGATTGTCAAATATAGTCACATGTCTTGCATGGCAAACGTCACTTACTGTGGTCTAGGTTATAAAAACGCACGTGCACGACTTGTTAAACACGTGATGTCCTTTGTTCATTGTCAGGAAATGTAGACTAGACGCGTGCCTGTAGACTTGCCAGGATCATTTCTGCCGTGTTCATATTTAACTTCTTCTGAGAGAGTAGTTCATCAGACTTCATCATTTACTATAATAATAAAACTGTGATGCTACAATCTCTCTATCTATCTATTCGTTAAATCCTTTGTTTCCTGTCAGTGTCAGGGGTAGAATAGTTTTCTGGAGACGGCCCTCTTGTGTGCTGAGTATATAATGGAATTTGTCGTCTCTTTTATTTCAGTGTTCCATCCTTTTCATGGTCGACCTGTAGGTCTTCCTTCACTGTATCTGTGTAGCATAGCTTGCTGTCTGATGGTAGTCTGCTTCTGTGTGCAAACCATTTGATATGTTGTCTCTTAGTATATTCGGAGATTGGGGTGGTGCCTGTTTTTCTACTTGTGATGTTACAATATCTGCTACAATATCTGCTACAATTACTTCTGCAATATCTGCTACAATATCTGCTACAATTACTGCAACAATATCTACTAAAATATCTGCTACAATTACTTCTGCAATATTTGCTACAATATCTGCTACAATATCTGCTACAATATCTGCTACAATATCTGCTACAATATCTGCTACAATATTTGCTACAATATCTGCTACAATATCTGCTACAATTACTGCAACAATATCTGCTACAATATCTGCTACAATTACTTCTGCAATATCTGCTACAATATCTGCTACAATTACTGCAACAATATCTACTAAAATATCTGCTACAATATCTGCTACAATTACTTCTGCAATATTTGCTTCAATATCTGCTACAATATCTGCTACAATATCTGCTACAATATCTGCTACAATATCTGCTACAACATCTGTTACAATATCTGCTACAATATCTGCTACAATTACTGTTACAATATCTGCTACAATTACTGTTACAATATTTGCTATAATATCTGTTACAATATCTGTTACAATATCTGTTACAATTACTAGACATTATTCTGGCGTTTACTATTTATCTATGTATGTTCTATCAGCGTCGGCATAAGACAGAAACCAGTGCTCTCCAGCGTGATCGATGTGATGCTGTTGTGTGTAATCCGTGCATGTTGTTGACGCATATAGTCTGTGATGGTTGTTCGGCGAAGAGTGTCTTGGTTTTACTTTTTTGGATTTGTCAGCTGGACTATCATTTTAGTGCTTTTAGTTGGTCTTTTTTCATTAATTCTAAGTACATGTCCTATTTAAACGTAGCGTTTTCTTTTTGTAAATAAATGTTTGGTATATTTTCTTATTTGCTTATTTCACGTGCCGTTAACAATTAATGACCTTATCATCAGTGTTGTCTCCTGTATACACATGACGGCGTTTTTCATTTCTTGTAAATGTGTTTGTGTTTCGATCCACATGAATTACCAGCGATTAGATTCTACTTGCTAAGTTGTGTATCTTTCTGCTTGCCAACATCTTTGTTGTTGTCGTTGCATCGATGTTGTTATATTGCCAAAGCTATATTTCATAATTGGAATAACTCTTAGAAGTGTACAAGAATAACTCTCACCAGTGTACAATAATACTCTCACCAGTGTACAAAAATAACTCTCACCAGGGTACAATAATACCTATCAGCAATGTACAAGAATAACTCTTAGCAGTGTACAAGAATAGCTCTTAGCAGTGTGCAAGAATAAATATCAGCAGTGTACAAAAATAACGCTCAGCAGTGTACAAGAATACCTATCAGCAATGTACAAGAATAACGCTCAGCAGTGTACAAGAATAACTATGTACAAGAATAACTCTCAACAGTGTACAATAATACATCTCAGCAGTGTAGAAGAATAACTCTCGGCAGTGTACAATAATACATCTCAGCAGTATACATAAATAACTCTCAGTAGTGTACATGAATAGCTTTCAGCAGTGTACAAGAATAAATCTCAGCAGTGTATAAGGACAAATTCTCAGCAGTGTGTATTGTTGGATGAAGACATCTTCTACTCAGCAAGAGGCCAAACTGCTTCTAAAGGTAGAGAGATACTTTGAATTATAAACCAAAGACAGGTAAATGCTTTTAAACGTGTAGATTAAAGCTGAAATACCAACCCGCGATATAACTACTTGTAGAGAGATAAGCTGAATAACAAACCAGAGAGAGACAAATGCTCCTAATGGTAGAGATACGATGAATTACCGACCAAAGAGAGGTAAAACTGCTTGTAAACATTCTCCAGTAGTTTACACATTCCTACTTCGTGCACTTACTATTATGTCATGCATGTACACATTCCTACTTCGTGTATCAACTATGTCATGCGTATATATTTTGCTACTTTTGTGAGCGCTCTATTGAACTCATCATACATCCTCGCCTACCGTTACCAACCAGCTAGGCGTCACGTAAACGACAAGGCTCACAGTAACGTAGGCTAAGCGTTATTGTCAGCAGACTTTGAATACGCACCTGTGAAAAACACAAAAATCAATTCTCACCTGCATGCGCACAGACCTGCTCTTTCCATACTCTACTGGTGGACGCTGTGTTAGTCATACATATCTGTCATGTATGTAGGTTCATATTGTACATGTCTCAGCTATATAGAGGTTTGCAAATAAACTACAGATTCTTGCAGAGTGTATATGTGTGTGCGTGTGCGTACGGGAATCTCGTATATATATATATATATACGGGGATCTCGTAGCGCAGTGGTTAGCACATTGGCTTCGCATTTGACTGGTCCTTGGTTCATTCCCCAGTTGAGACGGAACTGTTTGAGAGTCGACCCAGTGTGCCTGGATCATTAACCTTAAATGGATACCGAATTAATCCAGAAAGTAAAGACTGCGAGGGTGAGGAGATGGCTACCGCCTTATTTTGTAGAGTCACTGAAATGTGAGATCACTAACATCTCACACACCTACGGCATTAATAAATATTATGGGTTACTTTAGTTACTTATACATATCGCCTATCCTAGTGAGTGGGAAATATATATCGCCTATCCTAGTGAGTGGGAAATATATATCGCCTATCCTAGTGAGTGGGGAATATATATCGCCTATCCTAGTGAGTGGGGGATATATATATATATATCGCCTATCCTAGTGAGTGGGGAATATATATCGCCTATCCTAGTGAGTGGGAAATATATATCGCCTATCCTAGTGAGTGGGGAATATATATCGCCTATCCTAGTGAGTGGGGAATATATATCGCCTATCCTAGTGAGTGGGGGAATATATATCGCCTATCCTAGTGAGTGGGGGATATATATATATATCGCCTATCCTAGTGAGTGGGAAATTTATATATATCGCCTATCCTAGTGAGTGGGGAATATATATATATCGCCTATCCTAGTGAGTGGGGAATATATATCGCCTATCCTAGTGAGTGGGGAATATATATATATCGCCTATCCCTGTGAGTGGGGAATATATATCGCCTATCCCAGTGAGTGTGGAATATATAACACATACCTTAGTGAATGGATGAACATATATTGCAGGTCGTCATTAGCTGTGAATACATACATATATATATATAACATACACTAATGAGTGGTGAACAAAATAACAGATCCTCGTGGGTGGTGAAAATATAATATATATGAATAAACATCACAGATCTTTGTGAGTGGTGAACGTACATTTTCTCTCATATCTTTCACTGTGTACATCAAATAGACTACATTTTCTTTCATCTTTCGCTGTGTACATCAAACAGAGCACATTTTCTCTCATCTTTCACTGTGTACATCAAACAGAGCACATTTGCTCTCATATCTTTCACTGTGTACATCAAACAGAGCACATTTTCTCTCATATCTTTCACTGTGTACATCAAACAGAGCACATTTTCTCTCATATCTTTCACTGTGTACATCAAACAGAGTACATTTTCTTTCATCTTTCACTGTGTACATCAAACAGCTCACATTTTCTCGCATATCTTTTACTGTGTACATCAAACAGAGTACATTTTCTTTCATCGTTTACTGTGTACATCAAACAGAGTACATTTTCTTTCATATCTTTCACTGTGTACATCAAACAGAGTACATTTTCTTTCATCTTTCACTGTGTACATCAAACAGAGTACATTTTTTTTCATCTTTCACTGTTTACATCAAATAGACTACATTTTCTCTCATATCTTTCACTGTGTATATCAAATAAAGACTACGTTTTCTCTCATATCTTTCACTGTGTACATGAAGTAGACTACTTTTTATCTCATCTTTCACTGTATACATCAAACAGAGTACATTTTCTCTGATATCTTTCACTGTATACATCAAACAGAGTACATTTTCTCTGATATCTTTCACTGTGTACATCAAACAGAGTACATTTTCTTTCATCTTTCACTGTGTACATCAAACAGGGTACATTTTCTTTCATCTTTCACTGTGTACATCAAATAGACTACATTTTCTCTCATATCTTTCACTGTGTACATCAAATAAAGACTACGTTTTCTCTGATATCTTTCACTGTGTACATCAAACAGAGCACATTTTCTCTCATCTTTCACTGTGTACATCAAACAGAGCACATTTGTTCTCATATCTTTCACTGTGTACATCAAACAGAGCACATTTTCTCTCATATCTTTCACTGTGTACATCAAACAGAGCACATTTTCTCTCAAATCTTTCACTGTGTACATCAAACAGAGTACATTTTCTTTCATCTTTCACTGTGTACATCAAACAGCTCACATTTTCTCTCATATCTTTTACTGTGTACATCAAACAGAGTACATTTTCTTTCATCGTTTACTGTGTACATCAAACAGAGTACATTTTCTTTCATATCTTTCACTGTGTACATCAAACAGAGTACATTTTCTTTCATCTTTCACTGTGTACATCAAACAGAGTACATTTTTTTTCATCTTTCACTGTTTACATCAAATAGACTACATTTTCTCTCATATCTTTCACTGTGTATATCAAATAAAGACTACGTTTTCTCTCATATCTTTCACTGTGTACATGAAATAGACTACTTTTTATCTCATCTTTCACTGTATACATCAAACAGAGTACATTTTCTCTGATATCTTTCACTGTGTACATCAAACAGAGTACATTTTCTCTCATATCTTTCACTGTGTACATCAAACAGAGTACATTTTCTTTCATCTTTCACTGTGTACATCAAACAGAGTACATTTTCTTTCATCTTTCACTGTGTACATCAAATAGACTACATTTTCTCTCATATCTTTCACTGTGTACATAAATAGAGTACATTTTCTTTCATCTTTCACTGTGTACATCAAATAGACTACATTTTCTCTCATATCTTTCACTGTGTACATCAAATAAAGACTACGTTTTCTCTGATATCTTTCACTGTGTACATCAAACAGAGCACATTTTCTCTCATCTTTCACTGTGTACATCAAATAGAGTACATTTTCTTTCATCTTTCACTGTGTACATCAAACAGAGTACATTTTCTTTCATCTTTCACTGTGTACATCAAACAGAGCACATTTTCTCTCATCTTTCACTGTGTACATCAAACAGAGTACATTTTCTCTCATCTTTCACTGTGTACATCAAACAGAGTACATTTTCTCTCATCTTTCACTGTGTACATCAAACAGAGCACATTTTCTCTCATCTTTCACTGTGTACATCAAACAGAGTACATTTTCTCTCATCTTTCACTGTGTACATCAAATAGAGTACATTTTCTCTCATCTTTCACTGTGTACATCAAATAGAGCACATTTTCTCTCATCTTTCACTGTGTACATCAGAGTACATTTTCTCTCATCTTTCACTGTGTACATCAAATAGAGTACATTTTCTCTCATCTTTCACTGTGTACATCAAATAGAGTACATTTTCTCTCATCTTTCACTGTGTACATCAAATAGAGTACATTTTCTCTCATCTTTCACTGTGTACATCAAATAGAGTACATTTTCTCTCATCTTTCACTGTGTACATCAAATAGAGTACATTTTCTCTCATCTTTCACTGTGTACATCAAATAGAGTACATTTTCTCTCATCTTTCACTGTGTACATCAGAGTACATTTTCTCTCATCTTTCACTGTGTACATCAAATAGAGCACATTTTCTCTCATCTTTCACTTTGTACATCAGAGTACATTTTCTCTCATCTTTCACTGTGTACATCAGAGTACATTTTCTCTCATCTTTCACTGTGTACATCAAATAGAGCACATTTTCTCTCATCTTTCACTGTGTACATCAAACAGAGGAACTTATGTCTCGGACTTCTTACACCGTGTACATTTAACAGAGAATATTGTGTCTGCGACGTCACCAGACTAGCATATAGGGAACTACTAAATGGCAATGTTCGTGTTTGTCTCGTATTGTGACGTTTTAATGCTTGTCTATATTGGGGCATGTCTCATATTCTGTCAATTTTTAAATCTGGCAATGATCTAGTTCGTCTCGTAGTTTGACAATTTTTTTTAAAAATGTCAACATTCGGATTTGTCTCATGTGTTACAAAAACAGAATAAACGTTAAAATAATTTCCAACAGACTTGCAATGATTTGACGCACTCATTTGAAAAAGTTTTAAATATCTGGATTCTATCTTTATAAATCATCTAGTTGTCCAGTTTTTTGTTGTAATCACCAGTTATTATGACAACAGCCCAGCTGATTAAATGCAAATGTAATTGGATGAAAATACCATTTACTAATTAGTACCGGAAATTGTTTGTCGCTTTATCAATCAAACGGAAGATGGTACAAAGATGCATGATGACACAATGTATACACAAGGTGACACAAAGTATACACAAGGTGACACAATGTATACAGAAGATAATACATATAAGCTCAAAACTGTCATTGGCTGTGGCACAAAGT
This sequence comes from Meghimatium bilineatum, assembly GCA_034231615.1. Classification (NCBI taxonomy): domain Eukaryota; kingdom Metazoa; phylum Mollusca; class Gastropoda; order Stylommatophora; family Philomycidae; genus Meghimatium; species Meghimatium bilineatum. The sequence continues at coordinate 44,132,088 of CM067315.1, forward strand.
TTACGCAAGGTGACACAAAGTTTACACAAGATGACAGAAAGTAGAAGATAAGGTGATACAATGTGTACGCAAGGTGACACAATGTATATCCAAGGTGACACAGAGTATACGTAATGTGACACAACGTATACGCAAGGTGACACATATGAGCTCGGATCAGCCAAAATGAGTGACGCTAGGTATGATCAACTTGCAGTACATAACCACAGATGATTTAAAAAAGATGAAATTCATTTAATTAATGAACCAGCGTCATAACGCACGTTATCCCATAAGTATTGGGCAGCCTAGTCAGTAGTTGCAGCTTTGCCTACCTCACCTTCTCAGTAGTCATTCCTCGACCTTCCCAGAACATAAGCCATGGTTAACTACTTTCTGATATCTGAGGTGAACTACATGAGTAAAATGTATTTTTTTCACGGATAACGAATATATTTAAAACTAATTATTTCACATGAGACTACTGAATCTCCCTTTAATATGATTTCACATGAGACTACTGAATCTCCCTTTAATATGATTTCACATGAGACTATTGAATCTCCCTTTAAGATGATTTCACATGAGACTACTGTATCTCCTTTTAGATGATTTCACATGAGACGACTGTATCTCCCTTTAGATGCATATGGTTAGGCTAAATCTACACCATTTATGTTTAAGCACAGTTCATGTTCAATAAGAGTAAAGTAGAGGAAATATTAAATCACCAAACACTTACATCAGTTCCATCAATGCCTGGACCCCTAGAACATATCAGTTGTGTACACATTAACTCACCATCAATGTCCGTACCACGAGCGTACATCAGTTGTGTGCACATTAACTCACCATCAATGTCCGTACCGCGAGTGCACATCAGTTGTGTGCACATTAACTCACCAACAATGTCCGTACCACGAGCGTACATCAGTTGTGTGCACATTAACTCACCGTCAATGTCCGTACCGCGAGCGTACATCAGTTGTGTGCACATTAACTCACCACCAATGTCCTGACCCCTAGCGTATATCAGTTGTGTGCACATTAACTCACCATCAATGTCCTGACCCTAACACACATCAGTTGTGTGCACACTAACTCACCATCAATGTCCGGACCACTAGCGCACATCAGTTGTGTGCATATTAACTCATCATCAATGTCCGTACCGCTAGCGCACATCAGTTGTGTGCACATTAACTCGCCACCATGTCCTGACCCTTAGCGCAAATCAGTTGTGTGCACATTAACTCACCATCAATGTCCGAACCACTAGCGCACATTAGTTGTGTGCACACTAACTCGCCATCAATGTCCTGACCCTTAGCGCAAATCAGTTGTGTGCACACTAACTCAGAAACAAGCATGCTTTCTCCAGATTAATCCTGCTCCTTGATCTGCAAACAGTGTATCACTTTTCTTAACTAATGCAACTGATCATTGGTCACTTTATCTACACTGTGCTTCTCGAGCTAATGAAAATAACGGAAACAGTCGGCTCAGTCAAAATCGTTTACCCTGTTTTCCATCATCATAGATGGGTATTCTGGAAATGGACTAGAATTTCTACCGCAATCAGCTCATTATTTTTCAAAGAATGTTGTTCTGTGTTGTACTTCTTCCCTTACTCCCTATGTCCGTTACTTTCTCCTGTTAATCTCCCATCTATTTCATTGTTATTTTAGAAGCAGATTAATTAATCTAATTTCAAGCCTATGTAAGCTACAATGTACACGTTTAAGTATCCAATTCTGCTAATAAAAAATTTAGTAATACAACTGCAACAAGCGAATAAAATTCTAATTTTCAAAGGACATGCTCACTGGTCCTAGCAACAATGTATTTACTTTAGCAACGCTGTTTTCTTGTACATTATTCAACTGAAGTTCATTAACTGCACAGTTATACTTCAATTGGCAGTGGTTTCAAGTAATCATTACCGCCGCCTTAATCACAGAGTAATCGATACTTCATATATTTTTGAGATTTTGGTTTGAAGGTCATATCTTCCGGAAAGAACCGGTATTGCGCAAAAGAAGTGCAAGATATATCGGGAAGAAGGCTCACCCACATGTTGTGGACACGAACTTGCTACCGGAGTGCTACATAGTGGATCCAAGTACAGCCTCCGGTGAAATTTAGCCTGCAAGGCTGGTAATTGTTTTCTTTTTGACATTCATTCTCACACTTCCACTGGATCTCATTTGTATCATGTACCATATTCCTACTAGATTTTCATCAGAGATCTCTCTTGTAGCAGGACAATGTTCCTACTAGATTTTCAGCAGGATGTAGTCCAGAAATCTTTCTTGTAGCAGGACAATGTTCCTACTAGATTTTCAGCAGGATGTAGTCCAGAAATCTCTCTTGTAGCAGGACAATATTACTACTAGATTTTCAGCAGAGATCTCTCTTGTAGCAGGACAATGTTCCTACTAGATTTTCAGCAGAGATCTTTCTTGTAGCAGGACAATATTCCTACTAGATTTTCTGCAGAGATCCATCTTGTAGCAGGACAATGTTCCTACTAGATTTTTAACAGGATGTAGTCCAGAGATCTCTCTTGTAGCAGGACAATGTTCCTACTATATTTTCTGCAGAGATCTCTCTTGTAGCAGGACAATGTTCCTACTAGATTTTCTGCAGAGATCTCTCTTGTAGCAGGACAATATTCCTACTAGATTTTCAGCAGAATGTAGTCCAGTGAAGGAAAACACGTTCAAGTGTAATAGTCAATGTGTCTGTGGGACTTTTTCAGACTAGGGAGGTAGAGTCAGTACATTTGAAATTGTTTTAAGATAACCGTGGATGAGATACTACTGTTTGCGACGTACTCCGACAGAATGAAACTGACTGCTCATGACTAATATTTTTTTCGCACTATTTTAGCATAATCACTCAATGTATTCGTACAGAAGAATAATTGTTACAATCGGAGACAATATAATAAATAATAGATCAATGACAATGTATACCCATCAGAGCACGAGGAATATCTCAAATTTAATATCCACGAATTACTAACACTTATTGACAATTCAGGGATGGGTGTGTGAAAAGGTGAAGATATTCATAAGTGAACTGAACTGCTGGGACACAGAAAACATCCAGGTATACCGTCTGTGATATTTAGACTATCAGGGTTCCTGATATATAGACCGTCATGGTTTTGTGATATTTTTACCGCCAAGGTCCGAGACATTTAGGTCGTCCGGGCCATTTACATATTACACGGTATAAGCCTTCAAAATAATACCCAATTCTTGAAAATGTGTGAAAACCGGTTTCCACTGAGTATGCTATTCACTTTTATATTCAATGTTATGATGAGTAGTTTAATTAGTCTTTCTTGTCTTGCGCTATCCATGTCTGCCGTTAGGCGGCATGGGGAGCCGAAGTTTTCTTTCTTTCGCTGTGATGATACTGTCATAGTGCAGTCTTGGTGTTCTAGTATTTCTCTTATGTCATCTATTTTTCAGATGATCTTTTATTGAAGGCTATGAATGGAATGCAATCTGGTTCCATTCTGATAAGGTGGCCAAACCATTTCATCTTTTGAGTGTCTATACATTCTTTGCAGGATATTACTTTCATCCGATTTCTTATAGTGTCATTGTTTATTATATCTCTTGTTGTTACCTCCAGTGCTGTTCTCAGACAATTAATTTCGCATACAAGTTTTTGTTCTAGTTTATCTGTCAGGGTCCAGGTCTGGCATTGGTAACACAGTATTGGCATGAATACTGTTTTTATTAACGTTATTTTGAAGATCCTACCAGTGTTCTGGTGTTTCAGCAGTGGTTCTAATTGATATAAAATTGGGTTTGCTTTTATTTATAGCTTGTCTCTACTATATCTAGGTTTCAGTCTTTTGAGAAGACACTGTCTGGGTGCTTGCATTTTTTTTTTACCTTGTTGAGGTTTGTATCGTCTAGGTACATTTCTAGTGGGGATTGATTTCTGCATATCTTCAATGTATCTGATATGGTTTGTTGATTCTCATATTGTTGGTTTCGTAATGGGTATTCAGTGCGTTTATGTGTTTACGTCTGATCGTCTGCGAATAGCAATTCGTTTATAATGTTACTGTCTTCTATTTCTCCATCCTCTTGTTGAGGTTGGTTTTCGTGTTATCAATGTTTTTAATGTTTCTTTGGTTGTTTTCTTTTGAATGTATCTGTCATAACCTCGTTTTTTTATTTACTCTTGTTTTGCATCCCTGATATAGTGATTTGATGTTTTTTATTTACTCTTGTTTTGCATCTCTGATATAGTGATTTGATGTTTTTTATTTACTCTTGTTTTGCATCTCTGATATAGTGATTTGATGTTTTTTATTTACTCTTGTTTTGCATCTCTGATATAGTGATTTGATGTTTTTTATTTACTCTTGTTTTGCATCTCTGATATAAGATTTGATGTTTTCCAAGATTTGGCCATGGTTCCTGTATTCATCGTTTTATACTAATTTGGGATCTATGCCAAGTCTTAGTATTCTTTTAAATTATTTTTGCGTATGTCTTCCCAACTTGACTCAGTATGGATTTCCCTCTGTAGTTGTCGCAATCTCTCTTTGAAACCTTGTTCTTCCCCATTTGATATTATTGTTGCTGTCTGCCAGTCTTCAGGTGCTCTTCTCTCATTCCATGCCTCGTTGAATATTTATGTAGCCATGTGATTGTAGTGCCGCCACATTTGTTTGTTAAATATGTTGTTATACCAGAAGTTTATTTAGTGTCCCAAGTTATAAATTGTTTTTCATTATATTAATAATCCCACCGTTTCTGGAATAATAGAAATCGCAGTGTGCACAAAGAGTAGAGAAATATTACGTCATATGTGCTTAACCAACATTTCCGACATCGCATATTATATTGGAGATCTAGACCGAAAACAAATCTGAGTGACTACAGTATGCTAGTAAGCCTCATATTAAAGTTAGTTTCCAGGATGTCCATGGTAATTATTTGCTATAGTTCTTGCAATCTCTCATACTATGATCCTAGAATGACTACAGATAGAAAGCATTTCGCCAAGTCACACATGCAACCGGAGTGAGCAGTTGAAAAGTATCGTAAGAATACTATGGTGCCGCTCAGACTCACTTCAGAGAACAATACAACTAGATACTTAATCTTGCCAGATATCTTGTGAAACATTTAAAATGTATTTTGATTATACGTTTGACTAGTAATAGTCTAGATAGGTAATTCTATAAAAAAATTAGGAAACACTATAAAAACATCATCTAATCAATATTTGAGCAAGTGACCGTAAAGGATAAATGCCCTTTGATGAAACATATGACCATGGTAAAGTACAGATTGTGATTTCCAGGTAAGGACAGCTGGTCAGTAAGTGAATTCCGTGTAAGGGCAGCTGACCAGCAGGTGAATTCCAGGTTACTATAGCTCACGAGCAGTTTTTCAAAACTGTTAGATACAATTATTCCAATTGGAATACATCACTTCGTATTCTAAGGGAATACAAATATTGATGATTCCAGAAATCAACAATGGGAGAAAAGTATAAGTAAAGATATGCAATTGTGAAACATATATTAGTTAACCACAGATTCAAGGGTCATCTTGAAAATTGTTCGTTCCTAATAGCTTCGCTGATGAATAGAGCTTTCTTAATAGCCTCGCTGATGCATAGAGCTTTCTTAATAGCCTCGCTGATGAATAGAGCTTTCTTAATAGCCTCGCTGATGAATAGAGCTTTCTTAATAGCCTCGCTGATGAATAGAGCTTTCTTAATAACCTAGCTGATAATTACACCTTTATTAATAACCTCACTGATGATTGCACTTTTATTAATAGCCTTGCTGATGATTAAAGCTTTCTTAGTAGCCTCACTGATGATTTAAGATTTTGTAATCTCTGAGGAGCACAGGAGATTTGAAATTTCTCACCATAAAATTATCTCCTCGTGATGCACTCTGATTATAGATTGCTCAGAACCTCGCGCGAAACATCTGACAAACTACTAATGATTCTACTCCTGGTTGCGTAGGCTGAGATGGAATGATACTGTATTGTACATATAATAAAAGTTTTGTGTGATCAGTAATTCTATGTCTCCACAGTCTGAGAAACTTTTAAGGCGGCAGTGGCTGATCTGGACAGCTTATAATTGAGAGATCTGTACGGAAGTCACAACTGAAGTAGTCTCCGTTTATGGAGTGCAATGTCTGCGTTAAAGACAGCCAGAGTTATTAAGTAGCGCTTCGTACAGATGACGGTACACGCGTGACTACAAAATACGAAAGTAAGAATATCACTATATTCATTGTCGAAACATGTTTTTAATTATCTTGCAAAAGCACGTGACGCTGAAATATCAAATGGTAGGAAGCCATATCGTCACAGCATAGAAAAAACACCGTGTAGAAATGTAACATTGAACGTAACATTGAACGTGGTGTTTATGATATTTGTGACCTCAGCTAAGAAGGCTAACCAACCCAAGACCAATTATAATGGTCGAGCTTACTTTATACATGCTTTCAAATGATAAAGGTTGTTTTATGAGCATAGAGGGAAATTTCCCGTCATATTGAAGGACACTGACATGTGGAACTCCTCCCCCCCCCTTCCCATACGAGATAGCATAATCGATCCAAGTCTAACCCCTTGCCTAACGTTTACAAACCGCAAATTCCAAGAACACATTGAAGGGTGAACTGATATGGTACAGAGTTGACACATACTGCTTGCCTTTCAACGATTGGCGAAGCGTAAATGAATCAAAGACGTACGAAAAAAACGTGCAAGGTCTATATGACACAAATTATACCGTTTCACAATATATTCACTCTCTATTCACACTAAATATAGTTCTGGATAATAAACAGTGAATGGAAACAACGTGGTTTACAATTTTGATCCACAGTCGCCGCATTTCGACTTGATACATACAACCTACATATCCAGAAAACTCTTCTACCCCTTACGCTCCAAGGCATAAAGAACAAACGACACACCCTCAACAATGCCTTTGATCAACTTTGTGAGGTGCAGAAGCAAAGTTCACTCAAACCACCACCCCCACCCCACCCCATGCCACATCTCACGATATACGAGGAGTGTTGCATTAGTTATGTTATTTGTTCCTTTTTTCGAACTGCAAGACATAAAAGTATCAATAGATCATAGATAGATCAATAGATAATATGTATATCAATTGATTAATAAATCATAGATAGAACATGAGATCAATAGACCATATATAGAGCAATAGCTTGAATGCAAAAGAAGAGAGACAACGAAGTATCAATGAAAAAATGCATGCAGATAGAGGACACACTTAAGTGCACATAGAGGACACACTTAAGTGCACATAGAGGACACACTTCAGTGTAAAGAGAGGACACACTTAATTGCACAGAGAGGACACATTTACATGCACACAAAAAGACATACTTAAGTGTACAACAAACGTATACGACAAACGACAAGATTGGAACAGAGAAGCATGAATAGAGAGGACATTTAAGGTCTAGGAGTGTCCTTGTTAGGGAATATAGATTTCCATATTTAAGATAACAGAGAATGTCCTAGTAACGACATCAGAGAATTTCCCATTTACAATATCAGAAAATGCCTTAGTTATGACATTGTTTATTAGGTATGCCATCAGAGAGTGACCTAGCTATGTAATCATTTGATGTCATGTTATGTCAAATAGTGATTTGACATCAAATAATGATTTGTTTGTATTCTCCTTCTTTCGTTCACTTGAAACATGTCTATATTTGTAATTCTGTCTGCGGAAGAAAACTCACGGTCTTTTGTAGTTGATACAGTGGCCCATAGATTTTTGATTCCAGTGTTGTTTTCTCTGGCCAATATGTCTGCCTCAGCATTTCATACTCAATACACTCTTGAAGTATATGTTTTGCATTCTACGCTGCCTGTCCACATGTGCACATGGTCGTGTTGCAAATCTTGAACTTTGTGTACATGTGACTGCGGAGTCGGTTGTGTCCCGTTCTGAGGAGTATAATTACAGCTTGTTCTGATCTGTTGATAATGCGATGGTCATCTTGTGTTTATGTTTGTGGCTTTATTATTGACTTGATCATGTGTTTTTTCTGATGGTAGGTGATGGGTACCTCTGATTGGTTGATCTTCGACAGCACCTTCCTTAGCCAGTTTATCTGCTTTTTCATTTCCTGGTATTCCACAGTGAGTTTAATTACACAGTGATTCCACAGTGAGAGGGCATCCACTACATGGTTACACTATGCTGGTTCATTACGCACTTTTTGTAAGTCTGTTAGTTTTCCAGACTGGAGAACTTGAAGCACTGATCTTTCATCTTTCAAGAATACCACAGGCCTTGGACCAGGATTGTTCAGAAGTTTTTCAGCTGCTACCATAATTACCTGCATTTCTGCATCATAATTATTGCAGAATTTTCCTGTCGGTGTTCTGATCGTATTTCTAGGCTTGTGTGGATATTCTATATCTACACCTGCACCTCCATTCCCCACTGTATTCTGTGCTGACCCATTTGTGTATACTCTGACCAATATGTCTTGTGGATATTCCTCGTCCAGGGAACTGAGGGTGACTGTCCTTCGTTGCACACTGTTTTGTTCGTCCTCGCTTAGTATTCCTTTCACATGGGTCTGAATGTATATTGGTATTCCATACCTTTCACTCCAAGGGGTTTGTTCTGGTACATACCTTAAGGGGCTGTCAACTTCAGGTAGGTCTGTAAGTTGTCTACGGAGTCGTTTAGCTTGATGGATAAAGCTGCTTATTTTCAGTCGCCCCATTGCTAGATTTTCGAATACACTGAAACTTTTCTGCTTCTATTAGCACCTTCGTGTCTCTGCGTTCGCCAAGTGTTTGCATTCTTCCCATTTTCAGCATCACTGCTATATGTGTGTTGATTTAATTGCTCCCTACATTATCCCAAGCGAATGGTTGTGCACTTTATCTAGATATTGTAATGTGGTGTTTGATGCAGGACACCACGCAGCTGAACCATATTCCAGGTGTGGTCTTATGCCTTGCTGGTAAACTTTACGGAGTATATTTACACTTGCTCCTCATGTGGTTCCAGTTTTTTTCAAGAGCTAACTTCCTTCTGGCTTTTGTTGTTGCTTTGTTTATGTGCTGCTTCCATGTCAGCTTGTCATCAAAAGTAACTCCGAGGCATTTGGGTTGTTTGTCTTCTTTCAAGAGCTCTCCATCTATCTTGATATCACCGGCTCTTTGTTTTGGTGAGAAGGTAAAGAGTGTAGTGCTGCACTTATCTGTGTTAACAGTGACGAACCATCTATTTGCTCATAAGGTTCAGACATCAATAGCTCGTTGTATTTGTTTAGTGAACATTGTCGCTTGTTCTTCCGTTAATCAAGTCACTATCATACATTCCCACTTTGATCCCGTGTGGTAGTTCAGCAACTAGGTCATTAATGTAAATCAACAAAAGTCTGACTGACATGACTCTTCTCTGGGGACTCCATGACGCAGTAGGTTTCTTGCTCTTGTGATCATTCAATTGTAACCTGCCTCTTCTGTTATGCAGATATACTTTAACCCATTTTTACATTCTTGAGTTAACCCTGCAATTTCTTTAAGAGTCCTTCTTTCCAAACCTTGTCAAATGCTTTCCTGATGTATACCCATGCTGCTAGTACCAGTTTCTTATCTTGGAAGGCATCCTCAATCTCTTGGGAGAGGTAGGTTGCCTGATCGTCAGTAGAGTAGCACTGTCGTAGACCTGCTTGCTGCAATGCCAGAAGGTTTCATTTTCAAGGTACTACTGCATCCTAAGATTGATAATTCCTTCCATTGTTTTGCATAGACAGCTTGTGAGGCTGATTGGTCTGTAATTGGAGACTGTGTTGCCATCTTTTCCTGATTTGAGGAGTGCTATAATTATTGCTTCGCTCTATGCCTGCGGAACATTACCTGTGGTCCAGCATGTCTTTAAGATCTGCAGTAGCTCTTGCTGCAGTTCCCAGGTGTTTAATTTATTCATTAAACACTCCATCAGCTCTTGGGGACATTTTCATTTTCAATTTGGATATTGCATGCTCCAGTTCTTTCATTATGATTGGTGCCTCCATGACTTCAGGTATAGGTTCGCCTTGTCCAATGTTTTGCTGGTTCTCTCGAACCTCCTGTTGTTTGTCTGGATTAACTTTGATGTTATTGTCTTTTACAAAGGAATCTGCAAAGTAATCAGTTGCATGTTTTCCTGTTAAAATGTTTCTATCCTTATAAGGTTTGATCTTTGTATTTCTCCCTGTACCTTCATCATCTAGTTGTTTTACCAGTTTTCATAATTTCCTAATGTCTCTTTCAAGGTTCAGAGACTATTTTTTTTCTTTCCAGTTGCTGCGTCAGGCTTGGAATTTGGCTCTTAGAAATTTAGCCTTTGTTTGTTGATATTTGTTGTAGTGTTCTTGGCTAGGTCAGTTTTCTGCCTGTTGTCTAGATGTTTCCATCTCATTTTGCAAGTTTTTTCAGTTCATCATTCCAGTAGGGTTTGTAGATTTTGCGTGCCCCTTAGGGTATGGTTTTACGAGCAGCATGTAGTATACATCTCTTAAATTCACGCATTACTCTATTGATGTGTTTGTCCAAGTTCATGTCCTTAGCTAGAACACTGGTTGAAAATGCTGGTACATTTTCCAGTCTGCCCTCTTATAGTTCCACCTAGTGAGCATGCTGCTATCCTTGATAAATTCATTGTAGAATTCAAAATATACTGGTCCGTGGTCACTATCCCCAAGCTACTTTCCAACGACACGTGTGATGTTCCATTCAAGGTTGGTGTGTGGAATAGCAGGTCTGGTGTAGAGGTGGTATGCCATGCTCTCGAATAGAAGGTTGGTTAATAAGTATGCGATTAATTTCCTCTTGTGAGCGGCTCTGAGAGTGGCTGTTGAAGTCACGAAACACTAAAAGTCTCCTTTTTTCTGGAATTGTTAGTTAGTTAGTTAGTTAGTTAGTTAGTTAGTTAGTTAGTCGTTGGATCATCGTCATTGCACTCCGGACAAGTCCATAGGTGCTCAGATCTTTCCTTGAGTGTATCCGCCATTACACGTTGACTGACAGTCCCAGTACGTTGTTGATTGACCATCATTCTTTTTCGCTCACGAAAACTCTCCTTTCTAGCGACACCACATTTCAAACCAAGTTCCTTTATTCTAATCATGGGACAAGAGTCATCGTCACTTGTACAGTCATTTGTTCGTGCGTTTTCACGTAGGGCATTCAAAATGTCTGCCCGATCCATCGCTCCACCAACAGCCGTAATAGCAGCGTGGGCGGCCAACCTATCTGCTCTTTCATTACCCCGGACTCCCGCGTGTCGTGGCACATAAATAAAAGTCACTGTGCGCACACAGGAATTATTCACTGCATCCAGCCACTGTTCTCGAACGTACCCCGTCTGAACTTTCACAATCATGTTCATGGAGTCACTGAGGATACAGGCATGCTCGCAGACAGTATGTGAGCAAACCCATTGCAAAGCTTTGGTCACCGCCAGAATCTCCATTGTCAAGCTGCTTGTCGTCTCAACGAATACACCACTTTCCTCTCTGATAGTCTTCCCCCACCTTTGAGCCGTGACAGCCCAGGAACTCCTGATGTGTCTCTCAACCGATCCATCTGTATATATAACTATATCACCTTCCCTGGAATTCTCACTGATCAGAGCGAGCACCTCCTACTCGACCACTGTCCGACACCATTCCCTGCACTCTCTATTGAGTGTTATTACTCCTTCGTAGGCTGTTGGGTAATCCGAGGGTGCCAGACTCCATTCGGCACCAGGTAGTACATCCTACAATCTGCAGACACTCTGTATAACGTCCTCTGCGCGCCCCATCCACGACTTTCCTCTCTTTAGTCGACTTCCTTTCACTTTGATAATTTCTGGGTGTAGAGGGTGCTCTTTATCAGCGGTGATTTTTAGGTAGTCCCGCGCCCTGCACATTTGTATTCTTTGCTCCGCAGTTGAGCAATCAAGTAGGTATCGCATAGCCCGAGCCGACGTATCTCTCGGGCACCCCAAAATTATTCTCATTGCTTCAATTTAAATTCTATCCAATCTTTATATTTGAGTTTGACTCAGTGTCAGAATTGCCAGTGCGTACTCTACCACCGCCACCACCAATCCCAGATACATCAGAAATAGCAGTCTCTGTTCGCATTGAGCAGCAGCCATAACTTTCATCGCCGCAAGACCTTTATAAGCCTTTACACTTATGTGGTCAACATGATCTTTGAAACTCAGACTTCGGTCCAACATGACCCCCAAGTACTTCATTGTGCTGGTTCTCTCGAGGACATCCCCTCTCAAAGTAACCGATGGCGTGGATGTGTTCACTATGTGATTGTTTAGGGAAAACCATGTTATCGATGCCTTTGATGGATTAACAAAAGCTCCAGAATTACTGCACCATTCTCCTATGCGATCAAGCTTCCTTTGCAAATTTCTGGCAATTCTTTCACTATCTCTGCCCTGCCTATATACCAAGATGTCATCAGCATAAGACATGGTTCTCCCTGGTCCTGCAATCTGACAGCTAGTAATTTGAACTGTACACACATTGAATAGTACTGGGGACAGAGGTGACCTTTGTGGTAGTCCTGGATTTATGACTGTTGGTGGCGAAGACCAACTCCCACACCTAAGAACAACCTGTCTCTGATAAAGTGCAGAGACAAGCCACCTGACAACAAATGGACTTACTTGGAGTTGCAGCAATATGGTCATCAAGAAATCCAAGGGCACTCTGTTATAAGCATCATCCAGGTCTATTGCAGCAGCGCATGTCTCCATTCGTTTGTCAAAACCTTCGAACACGCCATGCGCAAACCGGCAGCATTGTGCCAAGTCTGCTTACCTGGACGATAACCTTCCAATGTTGATGGTAGTCTATTATTCTTTTCTAGATGTAGGGACAATTTCCACGCCACAATCTTTTCTAACAACTTGCCGATCGTATTATGCATGGTTATGAGTGTGAAACCCTGTATCTTAGCATGACTCTTGCCAGGCTTGGGTAGTGGGATCAAGTAACTATGCAACCAGTCCTCTGGAATTGTGTCTAGTGCGAATGGTCTATCATTTGGACAATAGTTGTTCAGGAGCTAGCATTCTGTACTGTATGTCTTTAGGCGGAACATCTGGTATTCTGCCCCCTCCATATATACTTTCAGTTGACATTTACTAATATTATTTTTAACAAGTGTCAGAATTCCACCCTTTCGTCTGTCCTTTCGGTCTGATCGGTAGCACTGGTAGCCTCTGATTTTAGAGGTTATATCGCTGCTGAGATGTGTTTTGGATGCAGCATATATTAACTTGTTCTTTACACAGGATATTTTCAAGCTCCAATTTTTTACTGTATCCATCTCTTTTGCTGTTGACACCCTCAGCATTCCAGTGTATTATTTTTTTATTGGTCGTTGTTTGTTTGAGCAGTAGCTCTATTCCCTTGCCTCCTGGCTCCTCGAGGCTATTGAGAAGGACTTCCAGTAATTGAGGTTGTGCCCTTTCGAGATATAAAGCTCGGCAGCTTCCCTGCCTGAACGTAAACCACAGGGCAGACACCATAACTATTATTAGATACAGATATATTTCCTTTGTGTTTTGTGTGTTGCATCCTGATGTGCATATTTTGGCCGGTCTTTTGGCAACCAGTCTTAGTTTTCAGCTCCTGATGGCTGAACTAAGCCCCATCACCACTTCACGGTGCTGGCCTAGATGGGGATTTGATGTTATAATTGTAGCCATAACTATAGTTATAGCTATAAGTATGACATCAGATTCTTAGCTTTGACCACAGAGAGTGTTCTAGCTAGAAAATCATTGAATGCCATAACAAATGGATACAAATCTTATGAGTGACCTGTGAAATATTCATAATTATTGTTAAGCCATAACAGTACACCATAGGGCCCGTTCGAGTATAGAGAGTTTCTATGTTAACATATCAAAGAATGTCCCACATTTGACAGAATAATATCCTAGCTGTTTACATCAGATAGTGTCCCGTTTATGGCATCATTAAGTGTCTCACTTATGCCATTAGAGTCTCTTAGTTGATGATGATGATGCCCCCTCCCCTCTTCACAAGCTAAGATAATGTGTATGAAAATAGTAAAAATATGTGACGAAAAATATTGAGAAAAAAACATTGGTGTTTGACTGAGCCGCCAACGTGCATGTTTGTGACTATGGCTGCCAGTGTATCCACACCTGGCACTCACCAATTGTCGCCAGACTTTTAAGTGATATTGGCGAGTTTATGAAGGATGAAAAACCATGACTTGCGCGATTAAACTTGGATTAACATGAGGGAGAGTTACGAAATGTTGTCAGTCTCACTCTCTCGCCCTAACACAATATGGTCTCAGTGGAAAACGAGTCAAGACGTCAATATGCAGTAGATGACGAGGGTGCCTGACTGTCTCAACATGTTCTTTGACGCTCTACACTGCTAGCTGAATACCGCATTTCTGCTCGTGGCCCGTGGCTCATATGCGCAATCCGCCGCATCCAGTCGTTACATGCCTGGGAAGGACATGGGCTCCTACTTCATAAACTATGGACACATAGCCCATTAGCCGTCGTCACTGTGTTAAACTCGAAGCAATTTCGACGGTGTGGTTGTTGTTGCATGCAGACAGTGGTTATGAACCACTAGTGATGGCTGGATAGAAGAATAGTTGGAGGATGAAGAGTGTATGGCTATTAGCACTTGAAGACGCCACTGATATATACAATTAATCATTATGTCAGTTAAACAAGACTTTGAGCTTCTTCGCCCCTGCCAAAGCTTTCTGACTGTGACACTGTGTTCCTGTGATAAGGCACATTTAATATCCGTAGAACAGAACCAGGCGTTATGACATCAGCTATTGTTTTAGTTATGACATCTGAGAGTGTTCTAGTTATAGCTTCAGAGTATGTTTTAGATATGACATCAGCGAGTGTTCTAGTTATTGCATCAGAGATCGCTTTAGTTGTGACATCCGCTATTGTTTAAGTGATGACATCTGAGAGTGTTCTAGTTATGACAGCAGCTAGTATCCTTTTTATGTCATCAGAGAGTCGTTGTTATGACAGATAGTGTCCTATTTATTTAATCAGAGTGTCCTATTTATGGCATATGAGAATGTCCTAGTTATGAGATCAGAGAGCATTTTAGCTATGACATAAGAGAGTGCTTTATTTATGACATCAGAGAGTGCTTTATTTATGACATCAGAGAGTGCTTTAGTTATAACAACATAAAGTGTTTTAGTTATGAAATCTGAGGGTGTTTAGTTACTACATAAGAAAAGGTTTTAGTTATGAAATAAGATAGTGTTTCAGTTATGACATCAGTGAGTGATTTAGTTATGACATAATAGTATTTTAGTTATGAAAACAGAGAGTGTTTCTTTATGATATCAGAGAGTATTTTAGTTATAATAACAGAGAGTGTTTTAGTTATGACATCAGTGAGTGTTTTAGTTATGACATAATAGTATTTTAGTTATGAAAACAGAGAGTGATTCTTTATGACATCAGAGAGTATTTTAGTTATAATAACAGAGAGTGTTTTAGTTATGACATCATAGAGTGTTTTAGTTTTGATATCAAATAGTGTTAGTATTTAATTATGACATCATAGTGTGTTTTAGTTATGAAATCCTAAAGTATTTAGCTATGGCATCAGAGAGTGTTTTAGTTAGGACTTCAGAGAGAATGATCTAGTTATTACGCCAGACAGTGTTTTAGTTATGACATCAGACATTCTCATGAGTATAACATTAGAAAGTTTCCTATTTATGACCTCTAAGTTTGTTTTTGTGATGACATACGACAGTAATTTAGTTATGATATCAAATAGTTTCATGCTTAGAACATTAGAGTGTCCTATTTATGCAATCAGAGTGTGTCGTAGTAATGAACTCAGAACATGTTTTAGTTATGCCTTTAGAGTTGGCCCTATTTATGACATCAGAGAGATTTTTATTTATGACATCATAGAGTGTTTTAGTTATGTGAACAGAGAGTTTCATACTTAGAACATCAGACAGTGTTCTATTTATGACATCAGAGTGTGTCTTGGTTATAACATCATACATTGTTTTAGTTATGACACCAGAGAGAGAGTGATATAGTTATGACATCACATACTGTTTTATTTATGATATCAGAGAGATATTTGTAGTTATGACACCATAGAGTGCTTTATTTATGACATCATATATTGTTCTAGTTATAACATTATATATTTTTCTAGTTATGACATTATATAGGTTTTTTTATTTATGACATCAGATAATGCACAAGATTTGACATCAAGTAGTATTTTAATTGTGACATCAGAGAGTGTTCTATTTATGACATTAAAGGGAGTTTTAGTTATATTGTTAGGGATTGTTTTTGTTATAACAGAGAGTGTTTTAATTATGACATCATAGAGTGATCCAATATGACATCAGAGTATCCCGAGTTATGACATTAGAGTGTTCCAGTTATGACATCAGAGAGTACCCTAGTTCTCACGAAAACATTATCGGTACATAATGTTTTTGCATATTACATTTGCCGATTTCATCGTCAATTATACAGTCCCGTGGATTTTTCCGAAACATTCCTCGAAAGTAACTATGTAACAGTGCATTGTATGTCTACAGAAAGTTCCAAATTAACATCAAAGAAAAAGTCAAATATCTTCACCTTTGTTTGATATGTGCAAATACGTTAACGGGAATCTATACATGATGAGGGACTCACATAAACATGTCTTTACAATACGAGTATGGGTACTTACTAGAGTAGACGGTTTCTGGTAGCGACAGTATCAAATATCGACTATCTCTGGTCTGTATTGTCATCTTGAGTTGATCTCATGGTGTCAGTAACAGCAGAGAGCAATGTCTTCATTCGCAATGATCTGTGACAGTGAATCAAGCATGATATCAATGAATTTTATGAGCTTTATATCATTATTAAGACGATTATATGCATTACATCATTATTTAGACTATTTTGTGCATTATATCATTATTTAGACGATTATGTGCATTAGATCATTATTTAGACTTTTTTGTGCAATTGATCATTATTTAGACTATTTTGTGCATTAGAACATTATTTAGACGATTATGTGCAATTGACCATTATTTAGAATATTTTGTGCATTATGTCATTATTTAGACGGTTATGTGCATTAGATCATTATTTATACTATTTTGTACATTAGATCATTATTTACACTGTTTTGTGCAATAGATCATTATTTAGAATATTTTGTGCATTATATCGTTATTTAGACGATTATGTGCATTAGATCAGTATTTAGACTAGTATCTGCAGTATGCCATTATTTAGACTATCATGTGCATTAGATCATTAGTTAGACTATTTTGTGCATTAGATCAGTATTTAGACTATTTTGTGCATTACATCATTATTTAGACGATTATGTGCATTAGATCATTATTTGTACATTTTGTGTGAATTAGATCATTATTTAGACGATTTTGTGCATTAGAACAGTCTTTCGATTATCATGAAAATTAGATCAGTATTTATACTAATGTGATTCATTGATTGATTGAGAACGCCAGGAATTGCGATTAGCTTTTACTTTATATGTGCAGTGACGTGGTTTTCTGAACTTTCTTTCATACCCAGGAGACTTCAGCTTTCGGGTTAGTGTAGTGCCTATTGAAGAAACCTTCTACTCGGTGGGGGTATATAATTGTATAATAGACATACTGCAAAGCTTCCGTTATAGAGCCTCAATATAACGGTATGTCATCTACTAAGGTTTTCTATTGCATTGGTGGTTTGTCAATTGGGCCATTGGTAAGACTCACAGATGTAACCGCATGCGTATACTAATATGATAACTAGATCAGTGTTTAGACTATTATCAAAACTAGATCGGTATTTATACCACTATAATAATTATATCAGTGTTTAGACTCATATGATAATTAAATCAGTATTTATGCTACTATGATAATTACATCAGTATTAGACTATGAGTATTATATCAAGATTTAGATTACTTGAGTATTATATAGAGAATTAGATCAGTATTTTCACTATTATGATCATTATATAGGTATTTTGACTATAATGAAAATTTGATACGTATTCAGACAACTATGCTAATTAATCAGTATATAGACATATGATTATTAGATCAGTATTTAGACTATTATGAGCAATAGATCAGTGTTTAATCTTGCAAGCACTAGTTCTGTATTTATAATAGTATAGGCACTAAAGTAATTTTAGAATACTATGACCACTAGATCCGTATTTAAATTATTATTAGCATTAGATCAGTCTTCATGGTACTATGTCCACTAGATCAGTATTTATACTATTATTAACATTAGGTAAATATTTAGACCATTATGAGCAATAGAACAGTATTTAGACCAATATGAACACTATATCAGTATTTAGGCTAATGCGAGCACTGGATCCGCATTTAGACTATTATAATGATTAGATCAGTATTTATTCTACTGTGAACCCTAGATCAGTATTTATATTCTCATTAGCATTAGATAAGTATTTATACTATGATTACTAGATCAGTATTTAGGCTATTATAAGCACTAAATCAGCATTTCGATTACTATGAGCACTAGATCAGTTTTTAAGCTACTATGAGTCATAATCAGTGTTTAGGCTACTATATGTAATAGATGAATATTTAGACTAATACGAGTACTAGATCAATATTTAGACTAATACGAGTACTAGATCCGTATTTAGAGTATTATTATCACTCAATCAGTATTTAGGTTGCTATGAACACTTGATCGGACCTTAGGTTACTATGACCACTAGATCAGTATTTAGGCTACTACAAGCACTATTTCATATTTAGACTACTATAAGCAATAGATCATATATACTATTATAAACACTATAGTAAAAAAAGTAAAGTAACCCATAGCATTTATTAATGCCGTAGGGGTGTGAGATGTTAGCGATCTCACATTTCACAGGCTCTGCAAATGAGGGCGGTAGCCATCTCCTCTCCCTCGCAGTCTTTACTTCCCAGATTAATCCGGTACCCATTTAAGGCTGGGTCGACCTGGGAGCCGTTGCGATCTGAAAACATTTCCGCCTCAACTGGGGAATGAACCCAGGACCACTCATATGCGAAGCCAGTGCGCTAACCACTGCGCTAACGCGGCTCCCATAAACACTATATCAGTATTTAGATTATTCTATTATGAGCAATAGATTAGGATGTAGAATAGTATGATCACTAGATCAGCACTTAGGCGGATATAAGCACCAGATCAATTTTCGGCTTCTATTTCAGTATTTAGGCTACTATGAGCATTCGTTCGGTATTTAGGCTACTAAGCGCAAAGTATTTAGGCTACTATGAGCAAAGTATTTAGTCTACCATGAGCACAGTATTTAGGCTACTATGAGCAAAGTATTTAGGCTACCATGAGCAAAGTATTTAGGCTACTATGAGCAAAGTATTTAGTCTACCATGAGCAAAGTATTTAGGCTACCATGAGCAAAGTATTTAGGCTACCATGAGCAAAGTATTTAGGCTACCATGAGCAAAGTATTTAGTCTACCATCAGCAAAGTATTTAGGCTACTATGAGCAAAGTATTTAGGCTACCATGAGCAAAGTATTTAGGCTACCATGAGCAAAGTATTTAGGCTACCATGAGCAAAGTATTTAGTCTACCATGAGCAAAGTATTTAGGCTACTATGAGCAAAGTATTTAGGCTACCATGAGCAAAGTATTTAGTCTACCATGAGCAAAGTATTTAGGCTACTATGCCACGAGATCCCGGAATGGATGCCTAACACGTGTACTTTTTTGGGGGTTCACCTCTTTTTCGCTTTCGTTTTCAAACTCTTGCAGATTAGCAGGATATAGTCAGTGGAACGGAATATTTGTGTATTATGGTTTATAGCCTACCTGCGATATGAGCACCCTTCGTTCTTACACATCTGACCTCGACATGGCTCTCTGTCACAGAAAACTATGTGTTGGGAAATTCAATTCCACCCCCAAACTCTCTTAGTTGCTTCTGTGACATGTAAGACAGATAACTATTTCAGTTTTCTGCTCCCCTTTTCGACGTCGACAGTACGCGCGCGCATTTTAATACGACTTTTTAGTGCAAATACACTCAATATTACTATAAGTCCTAAATCCTTGACTCAAGCGATAGTCTAATGGTCATCCTTGACTCAAGCGATAGCCTAATGGTCATCATTGATTCAAGCGATAACCTAATGGTCATCCTTGATTCAAGCGATAGCCTAATGGTCATCCTTGATTCAAGCGATAGCCTAATGGTCATCCTTGATTCAAGCGATAGCCTAATGGTCATCATTGATTCAAGCGATAGACTAATGGTCATCCTTGATTCAAGCGATAGCCTAATGGCCATCATTGATTCAAGCGATAGCCTAATGGTCATCCTTGATTCAAGCGATAGCCTAATGGTCATCCTTGATTCAAGCGATAGCCTAATGGCTAGGGTCTTTTGTCACAGGAAGATCGCCGCGAACGTGTTCACATACAGTAGTATCAAACACTGTAGATTATTTGTTTTTTGCGATTTTATGTTGTTTGTAGGAACCTAAGAAAATGAATGAATCTAATTATTATCTTGTATGTCAACTGCCTTTCAGTCTAATCTTAATTTCTGAAATGCGTGTCTGTAAACGCACGAATATGCTCAGTGAACTCAGCATCGACTCGTAGATAATTCGATGGACATAACTGGTGCTAATGTCCAGACATGTTGCTCTGAGATTGGAATCCTGGACACCAGAGAACACAACCATAGCACCGAGATTTCCACAAGGATCACCACTATCACATGTACTATTTAACGTCTACACATGCAAAATAGCGCAAATTCAGCAGGCTGGACCCGGCACGATGCTAATAAATGAGGACGACCTCTTGCTGTAAAATCACGACTGAAACAGAAGATAAATACTTGATAACGTTGAAAGTGATCTAGAATCTAGTACCAGTACATGTTCTTAATCAGGCATGTCAAACGTGCGGCCCGCTGGCCGCATGCGGCCCTTTGCAAGTACGTGTGCAGCCCGCACAAAGAATACTGCAATTGTCTTATTTAATGGTGGAAATTGCAGTTTTAATACTTTAAACTGGGTGTAGAAAACATAAATCTGGCACGGTGCCACGTATAAGAAAACAATACGGCTGTTTTAAGCTAGTAATGGTTTTCTATCTATGACAATTGACCGGAAGTAGCAGACAGGTTGTTATTATCATGTTAACATTTTAAAACAATATAAAATTGTATCTTGTGAATCGTGCCGGTAGTTATATTATTTGTTTTCATGAAGTACTGTATAAACTGATTCTGTTTGAAATGGCTACAGCACTTTCAGCTAAGAAGAAAGGACACTTGATAAAGAAAGGCGAGTATTTCAAGAAAAATGGAAACTACATTATGTTTGTGCAATGGTAAATAGAAAGATACATTGTTTAGTATGCAATAGCAGCATTGCCACGCCAAAAGAGTACAACTTAAAAAGACATTATGAAACCAACCATTGATGCTGCGATAAATATGAGGGCTTAATCCGTGTTTCAAGACTCAAGGAAATGAAGGCTAATTTGATACAGCAACAGGCATGTTTTACAAAAATAGATAAATCCAATGTCGCTTCCGTTACTGCAAGATATGAACTCAGCCGAATGTTCGCCATGAGTAGGCAATCTTACAGTGAAAGAGATTTCATAAAGCATTGCCTTGTAAAAGCTGCTGACATTGTCTGCCCACAGAAAGCAGTTATTTAAGGATATTTCTTTAACCAGAAACACTGTTGCTGGACGGATTGGTGAAATAGCAGATGATTTGAAACAACATTCTGCATCATCCAAATTTGAACATTTTTCTATTGCTATTGATGAGACCGTTGACATCACTGGAATAGTACAGCTTGCAATTTGTATTAGGGCCTGTGACAGTACATTTAATATTTATGAAGAACTGATTGAACTAAGCCCAATGCATGAGACTACAGCGAGCGTAGCAATCTTTGAAAAAATTCGAGCGGATTCTTCATGACTATGATTTTGATGTGAGTAAACTTGTATATTTATCTACTGACGGTGCTGCGAATATGGTTGGCAGACATAAAGGTGTTGCTGCCAAGTTGCGAACAAAAATTGAGAACTCGTATGTCATTATTTGCACATTTTCACTGCATTATTCATCAGCAAAATTTGTGTTCAAAGAATTTAAAATTGAATCACGTGCTTAGTGTGATCACAAAAACAGTGAACTTTATCAAATGCAATGCTCTCAACCATTGTCAATTCAGTCAGATGTTAGAAGACATGGATAGTCAGTTCACATATGTTCCATTCTACACATCAGTCCTTTGGTTGTCGTGTCACAAAGTGCTGAAAAGATTTTATTTGCTGAGACCAGAAATTACTTTATTTTGGAGAGGAAAGGTAAAAACACTGATGAAATAAAAGATGAAAGTTGGGTCCAGGAGCTAGGGTTTACTGTGGACATTACTGAACATTTAAGTGATACTAATTTGAAATTACAAGGCAAAAACAAACTCATCACTTAGTTGTACAACAATATCAAGTGTTTCATTACAAAACTAAGCTTATGGAAGACACAGTTGTCACGTGAAAATTTGATTCATTTTCCTAACTGCAAAGAACTCAAAAACCAGGACAATGCTGAATCTGTACTTACCTTTGCTAAATATGAGAGTCACCTAGATTTATTGTCAAAAGAGTTCCAGGAAAGGTTTAGTGATTTCTCATCTTTTGAATACAATCTTGCTTTATTCTCGGCACAATTCAACT
This sequence comes from Meghimatium bilineatum, assembly GCA_034231615.1. NCBI lineage: Eukaryota > Metazoa > Mollusca > Gastropoda > Stylommatophora > Philomycidae > Meghimatium > Meghimatium bilineatum. Next base: position 44,154,928 of record CM067315.1, read on the forward strand.
GTGATGTCAAAGCAGAGGAAAAACTTGCAGATGGAGCTATTAGAAATGCAGTGTGATTCTACACTCAAAGCAAAGTATCTAGAAGTCGGGATACCTGGCTTCTTTTCATACCTTCCTGAAAAGTTTACAAAATTTAGAAAGTTTTCAACTAGGATTGTGGCAATGATCGGTTCCACCTATGTGTGTGAACAGTTATTTTCCTTCATGAAATTATCAAAAACTTCTCAGAGAACAAGGCTGACCGATGAACACTTGTCATCCCTGATGAAGGTCGGAACTGCAAATACATTTCAGCCAGATATACGAAAAATTGTCATGAAAAAGAGGCATCAAACCTCAGGACAAAACACTGATTAAAGAGTACAAATGATTGAATGTTCTTAAATAAATGTAGGATTTCACACCTCAGGACAAAACACTGATTAAAGAGTACAAATGATTGAATGTTCTTAAATAAATGTTGCATTAGAATTGTTATATTTGGCGTTGTGGGGCGTTAGCTTAATAAAACCGCTGTAGTAGGCGTGGAAATTAATTAAATATAATTCAATAAGATTACAGTGTTTCTCAGATTTGTTGGTGTGGCCCGCCGGTATACTCAAAGTATCTTATGCGGCCCATTGTGCTTTTTTAGTTTGACACGCCTGAACATTCGCTCAGGTGCACAGACTACATGCGGTCATGAATCCCACCAAGGCGAAGATCATCTTGTTCTCGCTGAACAACAACATAGTCACAGACATATTACCAGCATCCACCTGCATGGGCATCAACATTGACAGGGAGCAGACTATTAAATATCTAAGCATCAATTTTGATAGAAGTCTATCTTTCTCGAAACATGGGGACAGTGTTATTCAGAAAGTTAGGAAGGGTGTCAGTGTAGTCAAAATCATGGAATCTGCAGAGATGATGTAACGAACCCTTTTTCAGGTGATGCAGGCAGTGGTATTATCTGTGTTGAACTGTGGTTTTTGTTTACGTACACTGTCGCAAAGACAGGAAGATAGACTGGAGATAATACAAAATGAGGCCATGAGAGCTGTACTAGGATGCACAAGAGATACACCTATTGTGACCATGATGTTTCTCCTAGACATACCGATCGTTAATGGAAGACATAAAATATCTCAAATTAAAGAATGCTTAAAAGTTTCCAACTTTTCTACAGGTTAGCACATTTGCTATTCAGAGTATGATCCAGGGATGGATATCTTGTTCCCTTGCATGTCGAAAAGATGGGTGTAACTAACTCTATTGTTCGCATCTTCCAGGTCTATCGCTGCACCTACATTTTCTTCTTTATTCTGAAAAGCTTCATAAACTTCATATGCACGAACTGCTGCATTTGTAACTGTGTCTCTTCTGGGTCTGTATGCACTTAGGTTATTTGGGAGATCGCATTTGATCTCTAGTTCCCTGGTAATACGTCTAGCAAAAACTCTTTTCATAATCTTACCGTACACATTCTGCAGTGTGATGATGTGATAACCTTTTATATCCATATAATTGTTGTCTAGTTTTGACACGGGTATACGATAGCTATGAAACCACTCATCTGGTACTAATCCTGTTTTCAGACTCGCATTATAATCGTTTGTCATCTTAACTAGCATATTCTTCACAATGTCCTTGAGTAAGCTGTACCTAATTCCATCCGGTTTCCGGTCGCCGTAATGTGACGACGTGTTTCCTTGTTTACATTTATGTTTTCTGGATTACGCGAATTTCGATGGTGTGGTTAGCGTATTACTGGTGACAGTCTATCTATCTATCTCTATCTATACGCTGTGTCCCTTGTTTGCCTTGCAGCGTCAGGGGTGGAAGAGTTCTCTGGAGATGGCCTTCTTGTGCGCTGTTTGTAAGCTTGTTCCTGTGGCTTCTTTGATTTCTGTGATCCATCTTTTACATGGTCTGCCTCTAGCTTTATAACCGTTATGTTTATGTGTCATGGCCATTTGTGGCATGCTATATGTCGGTAGTCTGGAAGCGTGTGAAAACCACTTTATCTGCTGTCTTTTGATGTGTTCCAATACTGGTATTGTTTTGGTTATATGTCTGATGTTATCGTTTCTAATTCTATCTCTTAATGACACTCCGAGTATTCTTCGTAGACATGTCATTTCTGTTGTCACTATTTTTCTTTTGTCTTGTGCTGCCATTGTCCAGGTTTGGCACTGGTAGCATAGTGATGGAATAATAATAGTCTTGTATAATGCAACTTTAGTGTCTATGTTTACATTTTTGTTCTTGAAAATGCGTGTCATCTGTCCTAGGATCTGGTATGTTTTGTTGCATCTATTTTGAATCTCTTTACTGGTTTTCCCTTCACTCGATATAATGCTTCCTAAGTAAGTGAACTAATTTACTTGTTTAAGGTGTTTATCATCGATGGAGATAGTGATATTTCTTTCTTTCTTTGCTATTGCCATTATTTCAGTCTTTTCAATATTAATCTTCATGTTGAATTATTGACATGTTCTGTGGAGTTTGTTCATATGGTCTTGCAATTGTTCTTCTGATGTCGCTATTAGTACTTGGTCGTCTGCAAAGAGTAGTTCGTTCAATTTGTCTTTTATGTTATCTTCTTCGTTGGTACTTGTTAGTTTACAGATGTGGTCGATATATGTTATAAAAAGTAGAGGGGATAGGACACACCCCTGGCGAACTCCTGATTGAATTTGGAACTTATTGGACACACCTGCATTTGTTCTTACTGCACATTGGCTATTTGCATAAATGCCCTTGCATATGTTGATTAAATGTTCTGGTATTCCGTATATTGATAGTGTTTTTCATAGTTGTTGTCTGTCTACTCTGTCGAATGCCTTTTCTTGGTCTACGAATGCGATATATAATTCTTTATTGTTTTCTGTGGCTCTTTCTGTTAGTTGTCTAAGGCTTAGTAAAGATATCCCTCTGTATTTTGTGCAGTCTCTCTTACTGCCTTTTTTCTCCCATATGGGAATGATTATCGCGTTCCTCCAGTCTTCTGGTGTCTCTTGTTTTTTCCACATTACATTAAAAAGTCTGTGTAACCATGTGTTCCCGCTCTCTGCTGCTGCTTTGATAAGTTCTGTTTGTATGTTATCAGAGCCTGCTGCCTTGTTCATTGGTACTTTGTTTATTGCATTTTCTATTTCCGATAGTAGTATATATGGTTCTAGGTTCGCTGCTGTAGTGTTTATTGTTGTGTCTTCCTCTCCTTCTTTTAGATTTAGTAGTTCCTTGAAATATTGTTGCCATCTTTCCATTATTTGCTTCGGTTCTTTTAGTGCATTGTCTCCATATTCTTTCCATGAGTTGATTTTGGCAGTTTTAATGACTTTCTTGGCATTTGTTTTTGTTGTCTTGTATTCTATGTAATCTACTTGTTTTTGCTTTTGACCCATTTCTTATATTGTCGTTTCTTTTCTTTAGTGGCTTTTTTGACTTCTTCATTCCACCATGCTGTTATTTTTGGTTTCTTTACACTATTGTTCTTGTATCCGCATGCTTCCCCTGCTGCTTGTGTTATAGCTTCTTTGAATAGTTTCCATTCTTCTTCTGCTGTTGTAGTATCTACTGGTAATTTTTCCAATTTTTCTGTGATTTTTTGTGCGTATTGCTCACGTACCGTGTCGTCCTTTAGCTTGTGGATTTTAATTGTTGTTGGTTTGTTATCTTTGTTGTTATCTTTCTTCTTTCTCTTTCTGTTTGCTTTTACAGATATTATTACTGCTTTATGGTCGGTGTCTACGCACATGTTTGGTATGGCTCTTGCGTCTGTTATTTTCCTTCTATTGGCTCTTCTTGTTAATATAAAGTGATGACAGTGTGATGTCAAATTTAGTTTCAACCTGTAGGATCTGTGTTTTTTGTTCTTAGACGATTATAGGTGGAGTGTATTTCATTCAAGTTGTTCCGACTCGTGAACTCCCTATCTTCGATACAGACAACAAATGGCGTCTCGACTACTCCAGTTAATGGCTACGTTCACAGCGTAGAATTTCTTCGCAAAGAGACAACCATAAGTCAACAATAGGGAATGTCCATCCCTAGACAAAAAGTCTGTGACGGCACGCGAGGCGGAGGAATCCAAATGGATTAACTACTCAAACGATGACACAGCAAAGTGTATGGCGCACAAGAGGCACGTTCTGGGCATAAGAGTGAATATTGGCTGGCCACCGTGGAAAAGACTGAGACCTTACCACGTACACCCCAAAGCCAAGCAACGGATCAACAACATCTAAAGTTTAGGAAACAACATATTAGAATAGGAACATGGAATGTTAGAATACTACACCAATCAGGAAAGCTAGAAAATTTAATATTAGAGGCAGAAACATTAGATGTAGATATTCTAGGAATAGCAGAGACAAGATGGAAAGATGCTGGGTACACAAGAAAAGAAAAGTTTAGTTGTATACATTCAGGAGGAGATTACCATGAACGAGGGGTAGGAATACTGATCAGGAAAGAAATAGAAAAATATATCAGCGGGTACTGGACATATAATGACAGAATTATGATGCTAAAGATCACAGCAAAACCGTTTGATCTAGCCATTTTACAAACATATGCACCAACTACAGATTACACTGAAGAAGAAATAGAACAGTACTACGTAGATCTACAACAACTACTCAAACCAGTAAAATCAACAGACATTTTAATAGTCATGGGAGACATGAATGCAAACATATACAAGTGGGAGAGTAATATCACACGATGGACAAGTTACAGTCTATCAGAGTGCACCGCCAAGACAAGAGACAGGAGATGTTGGAGATACGTTGCATCCAACCTAAGTTGCGGAGACGGCATTTAATGATGATGATGAATTCCATCCGGACCTGGAGCGCCATCGGATGCATTCTTAATAGCTAGTTGCACTTCTTCAACATATGCACACTGGTCTTCTTTGGCCCTAAAATCCGTGATGGATGTCAGGGTATGCATCATTTCTTTGCGTTGATCTTTGTCACCCTGATCAGTTTGTTGAAGATATATATCAAAGAAAGCTCTGCCTTTAATCTCATCTGATGTTAGTGTCTGTACTGAGTCGAGTCAGTGTCTGTCCTGAGTCGTCCCTTACGCTTGTACTGGGTTTCCTTTCTGTTCCTTGCTTCATCTACCTATGTAGCTTCCAAATCTTGTGTAATGCTATGTCCGTTGTGAACGCCTCATTAAATATTTTCCAACACATCTTTTTTGCTTCTTCGGCAACTTGTTTAAAAACCTCCATTGTCTCCTTCATTACACTCTGTGCCTCCCGTCTATCACTGAGTGTGATGATTGCCTGTTTCCTAATGCGTTGCCAATCTCTGATAACTTGCTATTTGAGTAGCTATATTGCCTCTGTCCCTTTAGTCCACCATCATCAATCATCAATAAACCTGTAACCCTTCAGGGTCGTAGGGGTACCACATTGGATGCCTCAGCACACAGAGTCCTCTAGCGAATTCTATCCTCAGCGATACGGATGAGTGTGGAAATATCTTGCCCTGTCCATTCCTTGATGTTGTCTGCTCATGCCTTAATTTACCTCCTCTGCTTCTTCCACTATCGACAGTTTCCTGCATTATTGTTTTTGACAAGGAATCGTGCCTGCATACATGTCCGAAACATGCTAGTTTTTGCCGTTTCACTATTGAAAGCAATGGCTCCTGAACACCTGCACACATCTCTACTTTGTTTCTTACGTACACATTGGTCTTATGTTCCCTATAGGAAATTCGTAGAATTCGTTTGTAGCATTTGTACTCGAAAGCCTGTAATCTTCTCTCCATGTCCGCATTGAGTGCCGAACTCTCACAACCATACAACACAACAGAAAGCACCAGCGACTTATACAGTTTAATTTTCACTCCAACACTGATGTTGCTTTTCCAAATCACAGTTAGCGTTGACAAGGAAGCTAAAGCCATCTCCAGCCTTACTTTTAGTTCTGCTTTGCACTTACCATCGCTGCATGTACTGGATCCGAGATATTTGAAGTTATTCACTTCCTCAAGCTTATGTCCATTCATCACGGTATTAGTCTGGTTTTCTGTGTCTCTGCTGTTTACCAAGATTTTGCTCTTGTCTGTATTGATTTCCATTCCGTACTTGCTGGTAACTTTTTCTAACTTTGCTGTTAATTCTTGCAATGATTGTTCTAGTCCACCATGGGAGCTGTTGAATCTTAGGTCTCACCCATTTGCGTTCCTATGCCTTCTTCCTCAAGTCGCTAAGCACCGATTCTTTCGTGCGCGCATATCTAAAAGGGTGGTGAATATTGATCACTCTAACCTCTTGTCTTTTCCAGAAACGTATGGCACATGGGACATTTTCGCTTATATAGTATTTGAGAATTGTCCATCTCGCATCTGTCGCTACTTAATCTGACATCAGTGCACCGATAATTATCTTCGCCTCTAACACTAATCTCTACACACCACAAAATGAAGGTGTATTAAGAGAGGAATATCTTGGATGGCAAAAGCAGAAGATACTCTACTCATAGTTTGTGAGCTGGAAAAAGTGGGAAGAAGCTGTGAATGCGTAATATTTGGCAAAGATAGAATGTTATGACAACAGTTGGGATACAGATATGAAGAGAGTGCCGCGACTAGACTGCCAACAGAACAGAGGGAATGATCTAAGAACGCATACTGCAGCACTCGAAGCCACACGATACAATAATTTACACAGACGGCTCAGTAACACAAGAAACAAACAGTTGTGGTTTGCGTTTCTTGGCCTACCAAAATGGCAAGAAATTAACTGAAAAGTAAGCTGCGTACCGCACTATAACATGGAGTATGAGAATGGAAATAAAGGTGGTGACAGCAGCTTTCACTTGGCTGTCGACGCAGTCACCAACAGACTTAGTGATTCTAAAAACTCTCAAAGTTTGCTGCGCAAGAAAGAAAAGTGTATGATCATAACTAATTGGGTCACTCTTCTCAATAACGCGCAGAGCAATACATGGATCTATTGTACAGGTCATTCTGGGGCAGAGGAAACAAAGAATCGATGCGTTGGCTGGTAAAGGCTTGGTGAACGTCATTGACATAAGAAGAAGAGACAGGAATGAATTTATTATAGCAGCCATGGATACCCTACGAGGAGGAGGTGAGAGTGGCTACAATATCGTAAGGTACATTAATGGATTGCTCTGACATATTTGATTCACTCAGATATCGTTCAGAATAATTTTCAGAAGTGTAAATCATGTTCGCAATTATGGGATATGTGTGGAAAGATTGGAACGGCACGAAAAGAGAAACATTAAAGATACACAAAGAGACTTAGAAAGCAGCCGAACTGATACTCTGAGTCGCGGTACACTGATAGATTTATCGAAATGGGAATCGGAGCAGTTGTGGTCTTGTACGATATGCGCTTCTGATAATTTATACATAATTCAATATGCTTTAACCGTGCACATATGTCCTCCAAAATTATTTTCCTACTAAAACCTTAAAACTTCTCTTTTTTTGTCAGGAAACATTTATATTTTTTCCCTTTTTCTCTTAAATCGTTCCTTCAGAGATCAAACTGGCACGTCGTGTCTCAGTTTTTGTTGACATCGTCACTTCTATTATTGCGTTTGTCTGCGACGGTATTTTTCAAATAAATATTGTGTTTATTTTCATATAAATGTGTCACGCCATATTGTTGATGGTATTCTGATAACAAGAAATGTTTACAGTCAAACACACATGTATGTCATAGTTATTTGTCAATTGTCTGCATGGGCGCATCAATAGTTTGCAGATCGCATATTTTCTTGGATAATTTCTAGCGTTCACCGACTACATATCTCTCTATATATTTATGTCTGGTTCTCCTGCCTGCAGCACTGCTTTTGGAAGCAACTATACACATAAACATTTTAGCGACTTACGGACAGGAAACTGGTGACTTACGGACAGGAAGCTGGTATATGATGCATAGCTGAGAGGTTAGAGCGTTGCTATTTACATCCATGAGGTCCAAGGTTCGATTCCGACAAGGACTAAGTTATTTTCTCTCGGAAGTAAAGAATACAATTCACCCTGTACATGACTTGGCGACAGCGAGATCATGCGGCCTCTATAACACAATTAAAAAATTCCTCCCTGCAACTTCCCAACAGTAAACATTGAGTATTTGGCAGTTTCAATATATCTAGCATGTTATCAGGATTGTTGTTGGCTCTTTGTCATGTAAAAATAATAATAATGATAATAAAAAAATAACTGCTTTTTTTCGTTAAGGGATTTTGTAGCCGCGTATTAAGTGCCGTATGCTCGTTCTGTCACCACATAATGTACAGGGTGAGTTTTTAAATTTACCCTCCGATAGAAAAAACATATCCTTACCGGGGATCGAACTCTAGACCTCACTAGAGACCAACGCTCTAACATCTCGGCTATGCGCTGCACCATTGTCATGATGTTATTATATATATATGTTTACGCTTTTGTCCTCTGTATTTCTTTCTTCCACTATTGGTTGCTGTAACTACCAAATATATTTTTTCTGAATGGGTTGTCTCACTGCGCGGCATAAAATCCATTACACAACACAAGAGACAGAGGGGATTTTATAACTACCAAATATTCTAGTTTCATAGCCTGGACAAAAGCTATGAAGATTTCTTATTTTCGATATTAGCAAGTACACAGATTACGATATTAGCAAGTAGCCAAATCTCAATAATAGCAAGTAGAAAGATTTCCAATATTAGCAAGTAGCCAGATTTCCAATATTAGCAAGTAGCCAGATTTCCAATATTAGCAAGTAGCCAGATTTCCAATATTAACAAGTAGCCAGATTTCCATAATAGCAAGTAGAAAGATTTCCATTGTTAGCAAGTAGAAATATTTTCAATGTTAGCAAGTAGCCAGATTTCCAATATTAGCAAGTAGCCAAATTTCAATAATAGCAAGTAGAAAGATTTCCAATGTTAGCAAGTAGAAATATTTCCAATATTAGCAAGTAGCCAGATTTCCAATATTAACCAGATTTCCGATATTAGTTTGTACATAACTCCTTAACCGTCTCATAATATTTTCCTAGTTGTCCATTGTATTTTCAGTTTGCTCGTGTAACGTTAGAAATAAAATAAAACATCTTCTGTCCCTAATTTTCCGCTATTCCTTAATTTATTGTCCGAACTTGTCATTGGTATGTTAGCATTCGGTGTTATGTTGCAATGAAGAGCTCGTGCATTGCTCATAACTAAGGACATGGACATATATCACATAAGTAAGGACATGGACATATATCACATAAGTAAGGACATGGACATATATCACATAAGTAAGGACATGGAAATATATCACATAACTAAGGACATGGAAATATATCACATAGTTAAGGAAATTGACATATATCACATAACTAAAGAGACGGACATGTATCACATAACTAAAGAGACGGACATATATCACATAACTAAAGAGACGGACATGTATCACATAACTAAAGAGACGGACATATATCACATAACTAAAGAGACGGACATGTATCACATAACTAAAGAGACGGACATGTATCACATAACTAAAGAGACGGACATGTATCACATAACTAAAGAGACGGACATGTATCACATAACTAAAGAGACGGACATGTATCACATAACTAAAGAGACGGACATGTATCACATAACTAAAGAGACGGACATGTATCACATAACTAAAGAGACGGACATGTATCACATAACTAAAGAGACGGACATGTATCACATAACTAAGAGCATGTCTATATATCTTCTTCATTTTACAGATTACTATACGCTGTTCTTGCAATTATTATTCGTACCACTAACTGATAAGCGACCAGAACGGACACAGAAAGCAATGACAAACTACTGAGACGTAAAAATATATAATATATTAATATATGTGGAAGAAGTTTAACAGAAATAAGAAGCACAATAGGGCAGGCAAAGACAACATTCAAAAATTGAAAAGTATATTGTGTAATATGACCGTGTCATTAGAGGTGAGAGAGTTATGCAGTGCTATATAACTCCTATACTAACATATGAGTGCGAGTCTTGGACAATAAACAAACTAGAAGGTGGGAAATTAGAGGCAATAAAGATGTGGTTCTAAGGAAGAATGATGAGAATATTATGGACTGCCAGAAAAACTAATCTGTAGGTGTTGAATGAAATGCGAAACGGACCTTAATCAATAATATAATAAAAAGACAATCTTCATTTTTTGGCCACTTCATGAGACAGGGAGGTTTGGAGAACATAGTCATAGCAGGCAATATTGAAGGCAACAGAGACAGAGGGCGACAACGTAAGAAATATTAGACAGTTTCACAACCTGGTACGGCAGGGAAACAACAGCGAGCTTGATGCATAATACTGGAGACAGAGAGCTGTGGAGAACCATGATCGCCTACGCAAGCCAGCATCACATCTGATGATGATGAAATACTTATTAATGTAACGCAATCTCTTAATATGTATTCGGAATATTCATATTGAAACCATTGTATGAAACTGTGCATACACTTTACAATCGTTTTTATTCCTGATTAGGATCAAGCGTCACAACAATAGGGACATTCCCATATATGCTCTGCATGCCATCTAGAAGTGTATAAGCTCAATGTCCCAGTCAGTTGCTGATTACGCGTTCTTCTGATCTTTCCGGAGAGGAAGCACTTTCTCCCATAGCTCTAGTCACTCCCAGTTCTACAATTCTCTGAATATGTACATTGTTTCGTTCAACTTCCTCCACCTCTTCTCGTAGGGTATACATGGCTGCTTTAATCAATTCAGTCCTGTCTTTTCTTATCTCAGTGCCGCTCACTAAGGCTTTACCAGCTTGCACATCGGCTCTTTCGTTTCCCCTGACCTGGAAAGTAGATCCATGCAATGCTCTGTGCGTTGTTGAGAAGAGTGATCGATTCAATTCTGATCAAACACTTTTCTATCTCACATAAGGGAATGGCACTATGCAATGTCCAGCTAGAGACTGATCTCACTATTCTTAATTGTGACACAATTACTAGGTTAGCTACCGAAGAGACAATCTCAGATTCAATCATTGACCTTTCACTAGTGTCGTGTCATGGTGAAATGGAAACGTCGTGGGCGGCACTGGCTTACCATGGTAGTGACCACCTACCATGTGCGGTAGCAATCACAAAAGGGCAGAACTGTCGAAATAACAAGTCAACATGCCTTTAAATATAGGCGCAACGAAGAGTCATTCTTGAGCAAGTTGCAACAACTAGCATGGCAAAGAAATACAGTGAGGTCAAACATACGACAACCCCCATAGTGGACTGAAGAGATATAGTCTGCATGGGTAAAAACGAACCAAAATGACAGGGAGTGGCAACATAAGAGACGACAGACAGAAGTGACCTTGTAAAGCAAAAAAGAGTCACTGAAGCCTTTAAACAAATTATAAAGGACGCTAGAAAGAACACTGGGATAATTTCGCACAAGATGTTGCAGCCGACAATGCCATATACAAATTTTGAAAATTACGCAAGCAATGAATCGATAAACGGACACAAAATTAAACTTGTGCTTGAAGCACAAGTCGAGGCTTATACTAACCGCAGATGAGCAGAAGGGCAGAGCTTTCTTCAGCAGATACCTCCAACAATCAGATCAGAACAATAATGATGAATGTTAAGACTATAGTGGCCACTTCAACAGCATCGCTAGTAAGCAACGATATCGCTTATATATAGCAATAACTGTGTTCAATATGAAGCACGTATTGGCCACTAATTCTTCAATAATTTTGCTGCCTATAAATTAATGTATCAGTAGTCGCTATTGACATCTAAAGTTATAAAACGCATTGAACTCTGAGAACTGAGGATATTGGGGGTAGAGGGAACGTTGCAACATTTATGTCTTGCAAAATGGGCAGCGGCACGAAAAGGTTTCGGAACCTATGATCTATACTCTTCCAGAAATTATCCAATTAGCTCTGTTGTATGATCTTGGACAAGGCTATTCTTTACTCGTATGTTATGCTGTATTTATCACAGAGGCTTTTTGGTTGAAACGTCAATTTTTGTGTGTGGTATCCTGCATAATTCCAGTAGTAGTACAACTTCATATAACTTTTTGCAGGTTTTATGAACCTTTTTGCAAATTTCATGAACTTGTTTGCAAGTTTCATCTGACATTTAGTAAAGATCGGACACAAGACAAGTTACTACTTCCACAACAATCCCATTCAAACTCCTGCTGGTAAGTAGAATGTATTTAGGGGTACGGAACCATCAGCATATAGCGTATTTGACCGTCTAATGGATTGGTAGTCTAGCTCATGACAAATACTTCCTAATCGTCTTTCGACATGCATGACAGATAAGCATAATTACATACACCACTTCGTAAAACCTGTTGTGGTGCTGTAATTTTCTAACCAGGAAAGATTAGAAGGCAATGATCTCATTATTCAAGGAATACACAGAGAACAGACGGGCTCGTAGATAAGGGGGTTAAGGTGTGGTTGGGATGTTCAAATCCCCACCCCCCCCCCCCCCCCCTGGCAAATCGGAACATGATTTTTAGAACTAGGAACTTGGTAAATTGGACAGGTGCTCAAAGGGCGAGTAATTAGTCAACCTCAGATGGAGGATACAACTCAAGTGGAGATTGGATTAACTATTGACGTTTCATAGTGTATGTTTCATAATGTTTTGAGTGTATACACTCAAATGAAGATTGGATCACATGATTGGACCTGTCAGGGGCGCACTGATGATGTTCTAAGTCAAATTGATTCTAGTTTCACTTTATTTAAAGGTAAATGTATGTATGTATATGTCAGCAACCTACCGTCAGGGATGATGTCACATCTTCAAGTACTAAGTACATGTAGTTCCCATGTCAGCAACCTACCGTCAGGGATGATGTCACATCTTCAAGTACTAAGTACATGTAGTTCCCATGTCAGCAACCTACCGTCAGGGATGATGTCACATCTTCAAGTACTAAGTACATGTAGTTCCCATGTTAGCAACCTACCGTCAGGGATGATGTCACATCTTCAAGTACTAAGTACATGTAGTTCCCATGTCAGCAACCTACCGTCAGGGATGATGTCACATCTTCAAGTACTAAGTACATGTAGTTCCCATGTCAGCAACCTACCGTCAGGGATGATGTCACATCTTCAAGTACTAAGTACATGTAGTTCCCATGTCAGCAACCTACCGTCAGGGATGATGTCACATCTTCAAGTACTAAGTACATGTAGTTCCCATGTTAGCAACCTACCGTCAGGGATGATGTCACATCTTCAAGTACTAAGTACATGTAGTTCCCATGTCAGCAACCTACCGTCAGGGATGATGTCACATCTTCAAGTACTAAGTACATGTAGTTCCCATGTCAGCAACCTACCGTCAGGGATGATGTCACTTCTTCAAGTACTAAGTACATGTAGTTCCCATGTTAGCAACCTACCGTCAGGGATGATGTCACATCTTCAAGTACTAAGTACATGTAGTTCCCATGTCAGCAACCTACCGTCAGGGATGATGTCACATCTTCAAGTACTAAGTACATGTAGTTCCCATGTCAGCAACCTACCGTCAGGGATAATGTCACATCTTCAAGTACTAAGTACATGTAGTTCCCATGTCAGCAACCTACCGTCAGGGATGAGGACATATCTTCATGTAAATGTATATATCCCATGTTAGCAACCTACCTTTAGGAATGAGGACACGTCTTTGTGTACTAAGTAAAAGTAGGTCCCATGTCAGCAACCTCTCGTTAGGGATGAAGAAAGACCTTCATGTACTCAGTAAATGTATATCCTATGTCAGCAGATATCCCTCATATCTAGATATTCCTATTTCTAACATTCTCTGTATGTGTACGTTCTCAGGCTCAGCGACATCATCTGCATCTTAAAATGAATTTATTACTACCTGCAATAAGTCTGCTTTATCTCAGTATATCTATATAATAATCTGGACAATAGAGTTGTTTAATAAGTCCAACCATTCTTGTCTTTGCGCAGCATGCTTTGAGAGTCTGTGAGTATTACCGAGTGTGTTGATGTATCAGTTATCAATCAGATAAGTGCTGCTGTAACTCCCTCTATCTCCATCCTTATGCTCGATGTGACAGTGGAATATGCTAAAGATTTCTCAACCAACTTCACGCCGTTTCTGTAGGCAACAAATTCCCAACCGCTTTTATTTGTGTTTCTGTTAACGGAGCCATCTGTGTATATAATTATGTCTTGTGGTTTCGAGTGTAGTTGGGCGAGTTCGTGCACTGTATCCTGAGCCCTGGCGTCTGTTCATTTTCGACACACTTTATCTAGTTGTGTTATTACTTTAGTCGGTGATTTCTTCACCACCCATTCACTGCCCTTTCCTATTTCTTCAAATTCACATACTCTTCGCAGTTTGTCTTCGGCCTCTGCCATCCATGATCTGCCAAGCTTGATTCGTTTTTCCCTTGACTGACTCATCTAGACGTTTGTGTAATGGGTGGTGGTTGTATTCTCTCACTTTAAGGTACGACCTAACATGTGCTACCTGATGTCGCACTCTAATGCTGGGGAGATCTTATAGCAGAATAAATCTTATAGCAGAGATGGATGTACCTTTAGTAGACCCCAGTACCGCTCTTATTGCCTCATTTGGACTTTATACAATCTATCGATTTGTGTCTGTGACGGTATTAGTAGGCCGAGGTCATAAGCTATGGCAAATAGCGCCATCACTTGCAGAAGCAGAAAAAGTACCATTGCTGCATGTCGAAGGTAGCCATAACATTGATAACACTGATCCCTCTTTTAGCCTTCTGAATAATATTTGTGACGTGCTTGTTGAATGAGAGACTTCTATCAAAGATTATCCCAAGATATTTAAGGTCCTGTTTTCTTTCAATGAATGAGCCCATGCAACTAAATGTTGGCAGTGTGTCCTTGACCAGATTATTATTTAAGGAGTACCAGACGACCTTTGCTTTCGAGTGATTGATCACAGCGTTGTATGTTCCACACCATATTGACAATTGATCTAGTCCACTCGGTGCACTGTCAGTTATATCTGTTATGTTACTGCCTATGTTGTATAGTAGGATATAATCAGCGTATGTTAGAACTCTACAATTCCTGGAGGTTTGCAATTGAGCAATTCTTAATGTATGCATTTTAAGCAGTACTGGGGACAGAGGAGATCCTTGTGGCAGACCAGCTACTATTGTTCTGATCTCAGACGTCCAGGATCCACACCTCAGATCGACTTTTCTACAGATTACACATTTTCTATCCAGCGTATAATCCAGGGGTGGATATCTTGTTCCTTAGCGTGTTGACAAGATAGGTGTAACTAACTCTTTTGTACGCATCTTCCAGGTCTGTCGCTGCAACTGCAGATTTTTCTTTATTCTGAAAACTTTCATACAATTTATATGCACGAACTGCTGCATTTGTGATTGTGTCTCTTCTGGGTTTGTACGCACCAGGTTATTTGGGAGAACGCCTTTTATCTCTAGTTCCCTGGTTATACGTCTATGAAAAACTTGTTCCAGAATCTTATTGTATACATTCTGCAGTCAGATGATGCGATATCTTTTATTTTCGTAGAATCTTTGCCTGGTTTTGGCACAGGTATAAGATAGCCGTAGCCACTCCTCTGGTACTACTTCTGTTTTCAGACTCGAATGATAATCGTCTGTTATTTTAGAGAGCATAATCTCCCCAATGTCCTTGAGTAAGCCGTACCTGATTGTATCCGGTCCTGAAGCGCCATTGGATGCATTCTTATTAGCTAGTTGCACTTCTTCAACATCTGCATACTAGTCTTCTTTGGCCCTAAATTCCGTGACGTATATCAGGATATGCATCTTGTTTTTGTTGTTGCGCTAATCTGTCACTCTGATTAGTTTGTTGATCTATCAAATAAAGCTCTGCCTTTCATCTCATCTGATATCAGTGTTTGCACTGTGTCATCCCTCACGCTTGTACTGGGTTTCGATTCTGTTCTCCGCTTCATTTACCTATGTAGTTTCCAAAACTTGTGTAATGCGTTGTCCGCCGTGACCTCCTCATTACATTTTTTCCAACACATCTTCTTTGCTACTTCGGCAACTTGTTTAAAAGACTCTATTATCTTCTTCATTGCACTCTGTGCCTCCCTTCTATCACTGAGTGTGATGTTTGCCTATTTCCTAATGCCTTTCTAATCCTTGATCGCTTGCTTTTTTGAGTAACCATATTGCCTCTGTCTCTTCACTCCACCATGGGGGCTGTTGGATCTTACCCACTTGCGTTCCCATGCCTTCTTCCTGAAGTTGCTTCGCACTGATTCTTACTTGCACGCATTTCTAAAAGAGCGGTGAATCTTGATCAATAAATCCCTAACTCATTCGTCAGGTACCCATTTACAACTGGGTCCACTGGAGGAGCGATCGTGTCAGGCGAGAAATCACGATCTGGACAATTTTCGTGTGTTCGGGCGTGGACCGGGCACGATGTAATCCGTTGATAGTAAGCAAGTTAACTATCAACTAGGCCACTACTATCAACTGTTTCCAGTTTCAGTTTTACAAAAGTTATTTGGGGCATAACTGAGAGATTATAGATTTCGTCTCATAACTCTTAAGTCAGGATTTGACTCTCGGGGAGAACTAATGGGGTAATATGATAGCGTATTTCTGTCATTAGGTCGTAAAATATCTCCGCAGAGCGGATGTGTACATACGTCCTGTCAGAGCGTCTATTGAGTGGTTTTAACATCTACAGGTCAGAGCATCTATTGAGTGGTCTTAACATCTACAGGTCAGAGCGTCTATTCAGTGGTTTTAAGATCTAAATGTCAGAGCGTCTATTGAGTGGTTTTAGCATCTACATTTTAGAGCATGTATTTAGTAGCTTTAACATTGATATGTTAGAGAGTGAATTTAATATTTCCATTTTAGAGCATCTATTGATTGGTTTTAACAACAGTGCCAGTGCAGTACTTCCTAACACTCGTATTTTGTTTTCTTTAATATATCTAACTCCACCGATTTAGAAACGTATGTTTTACTGACACGTCCATGTAGTTTCTAGAAGTGACCCTATTCACATACATATGGAAACTACCGCAAGAAACGCAATACATTTAAGGCGGTGTGAAATCATTGATCCGTCGCATCAGTCAGGATAAGAGACGCTGTGAGAGTCAAGATTAATGCTTCTGATAATTTCAGGATACGAGACGCTGTGAGAGTCAAGATGAATGCTTCTGATAATGTCAGGATAAGAGACGCTGTGAGAGTCAAGATGAATGCTTCTGATAATGTCAGGATACGAGACGCTGTGAGAGTCAAGATGAATGCTTCTGATAATGTCAGGATAAGAGACGCTGTGAGAGTCAAGATGAATGCTTCTGATAATGTCAGGATACGAGACGCTGTGAGAGTCAAGATTAATGCTTCTGATAATTTCAGGATACGAGACGCTGTGAGAGTCAAGATGAATGCTTCTGATAATGTCAGGATAAGAGACGCTGTGAGAGTCAAGATGAATGCTTCTGATAATTTCAGGATACGAGACGCTGTGAGAGTCAAGATGAATGCTTCTGATAATGTCAGGATAAGAGACTGTGAGAGTCCAGATGAATGCTTCTGATAATGTCAGGATACGAGACGCTGTGAGAGTCAAGATTAATGCTTCTGATAATGTCAGGATACGAGACGCTGTGTAGTCAAGATGAATGCTTCTGATAATGTCAAGATACGAGACGCTGTGAGAGTCCAGATGAATGCTTCTGATAATGTCAGGATGAGTGACGCTGTGTTAGATCATCACGCATGACTATTCTAGAGTAGAATATGGCACATATTATCAATGGAGGACCGGATATTTCTAATAACAACCGATTCTTTCTGTGACATTTTACAAGCACGTACCACGTTTGTATGTCTACATGCACATACCCTACTTCATGTTTTCGTATCTCTAGATGTGTATACCCGATTTCATTTTTCAATACGACAGTTCGAGATGTCCATACCTTACTACATGTTTTATATCTCTAGATGTGCATACCATGCTTAATGCTTCAATACGACACGCATCTAGATGATCATGCCTTACTTCATGTTTCAATCCGACACGCCTCTAGATGTGCATACCCTAATTAATGCTTCAATACGACACGCCTCTAGATGTGCATACCCTACTTAATGCTTCAATACGACACGCCTCTAGATGTGCATACCCTAATTAATGCTTCAATACGACACGTCTCTAGATGTGCATACCCTACTTCATATTTCAATACGACACGCCTTCTGCCAACATTCATCGATCTTCCACAAGTTTGCTCTCTAACCATATGCCAGTTTAGTGTTGTGCTCTGGTTTTATTTTTAGCTTGTCATTACTGCCGACATGAATTTGTCCACGTGCCCATGAAGAACTACATGGAGTATATTTCATTGAGTCGATTGCAGTCTTTTATAGACATTTTTCGCAAATATTTTTTCTTTAATTTGTATCCACTGTTCGCTAACAATCTATTCTGTTTTGCTTGATGTATAGATATTTTGTTCTCTTGTAAAATAAACTTCATTTTTCTTCAATTTTGTCATCCAATTATCAATATCATTAACATTTCTTACAATCCTGGATACAAAAGGAGAGTAAAGACTAATACAACAGGCTGTTACCTACCATGCATGTTGTAATAAGTGGCTAAGGATGTTTTAGGAGTTAGGTTGACTGTTCCATAGAACTGACTATAGAATGTGCAATTTTACCCAGAAGTCATACTAAAGTGAAATTTGTCAGGCCGAAAGGCAGATGACTACGATGAAGCTGTGAATTATGACACATTGTAGTTCATTGTCTGAACTGCATCCTACTAATTTGCAGCAATTTGAGAATGAACGGTGAAGCAGAAGAAGATTCGAGTCACCCAAGACTGTATTCCATATAAATAGTAAGCTACATGTTATGCTATTTTCACAAGTTCCAGCTCTGTGGTTGAGTTATCTTTCAGCCACAGAGCCAGACCTCTCAACCACAGAGCTGGGCCCCCTAACCCCAGAGCCGAACCTCGCAACCACAGAGCCGGGCCTCTTATAAGCAAAGCTGGACCTCTTAACCACAGATCCAGACCTCTCAGTCACAGAGCTGATCCTCTCAGAAAAAGAGCCAGACCTCACAGCCATAGAGCTAGATATCACAGCCACAGAGCCGGACTAAACAGCTACAAAGCCGGACCTCTCAACCACAAAGCCAAACCTCTCAGCCACAGAGCCGGACCTCACATCCATAAAGCCAGATCTCTGAGACGACCAGAGTGGATCTCTGGATCTGAAAGACTGCAATAGAAAAATCAGTTATTAAGAAGACAGCATTTCTTATTAGCCAGTACGTCTGTAGATAGTGATGGTTGATTGTTACGTCGTATATTCAAACCCCTTCTGAATGGTTGATTGTTACGTCGTATATTCAAACCCCTTCTGAATGGTTGATTGTTACGTCGTATATTCAAACCCCTTCTGAATGGTTGATTGTTACGTCGTATATTCAAACCCCTTCTGAATGGTTGATTGTTACGTCGTATATTCAAACCCCTTCTGAATGGTTGATTGTTACGTCGTATATTCAAACCCCTTCTGAATGGTTGATTGTTACGTCGTATATTCAAACCCCTTCTGAATGGTTGATTGTTACGTCGTATATTCAAACCCCTGCCGAATGGTTGATTGTTGCGTCGTATGTTCAAACCCCTGCCGAATTGTTGATTGTTGCGTCGTATATTGAAACCCCTGCCGAATGGTTGATTGTTGCGTTGTATATTGAAACCCCTGCCGAATGGTTGATTATTGCGTCATACGTTCAAACCCCTTCCGAATGGTAGATTGTTGTTTCGTATGTTCAAACCCCTGCCGAATGGTTGATTGTTGCATCGTATATTGAAACCCCCTGTCGAATGGTTGTTTGAGTACCTGGAACGTTTAAAAAGAAGTGTTGACCTAATGAGAGCACTTGTAATGCTTAGAAAATCAATGCGGCATAAAATCTGCAGGGTTGAACAATGAAGGGTTGAATGATACAGGGTTTACCAGTGCAGGGTTGAACTATTCAGGGTTGAAATATGCAGGGTTGAACAATGTAGGATTGAACGATGCAGGGTTGGTCGCTATGCTATATATACATATTAGTACAGCGCAATAGACAATTGCGTACGCGGTCTGTTCAGAAAGAAATGGTAAGCTACTGAATATGGTCCTGTTATGACTGCTAGGATTTGTCCGGCTCTGTGGCGAAGTGGTACAGAGCGCGTCTGTGACGGCAAAGGTACCGAGTTCGATCCTCACCACAGGCAATTGTGCATCCGGACCGTTCAGAAAGCAATGGCAACCTACTGAATGTATTTATATTGCCTAGAAAATCACCACAGCCACCAAATTCTGGGTTGATAGCTACGTCATGGATAGGATATGCATCCAATTTTTTTTTTATGACTGCTAAACTCTCAGAGCTCTTTCGGACGATATATAACATGGGAGCGATACCACAGGACTTTAAGGATGCTTATATCATACATCTCTACAAGAGAAAAGGAAATCGCCTAACTTGTGACAACCACCGAGACATATCCCTGCTCTCTACAGCAGGCAAGATCCTGGTTAGGGTCCTATTAAACAGATTTCTTGAGCCAGGTCTCCTCCCAGATAGCCAATACGGCTTCCGACAGGACAGAGGTACGGTTGACATGATATTCGTCATACAACTACAGGAAAAGTGTCGCGAACAGAACGATGGTCTCTACACCACATTTGTCGACCTATCTAAGGCATTCAACACTGTAAATCGCGATTGACTATGGGAAATCATGGTCAAATTTGGATGTCCCGATAAATTCATCAACATAGTTTGTCAGTTCCATGATGATATGACAGCATGTGTACAACATGAAGGCGCATACTCAAATCCGTTTCCAGTAACTAACTGTGTAAAACTGGGTTGCATCCTGGCTCCGACGCTCTTCAGCATGGTGTTTTCTTTCATGTTAAATGATGCCTTCAGGAATAACAGTGCATGAATCCGTATGTCAGACAAGCGCCTTCCAAAGAGATTATTCTATGGGGAGCTGTGCGATGGTAAACGTTCAAGCGGAGGGCAGAAAAAGCGCTACAAGGATCACCTAAAAAACTATCTCAAGCACTCAGCATCGATCCTAGCTCCTGTGAGACTACAGCACTTGATCGCTCAGCCTGGCACACCCAGAAATTTGAAAAAGAAAGAACACTGTGGGCAATCCACAAGCGCAAAGACAAATCCGAAAATTCTCCTACCCGAACCTTCAACACTCCTGCATGCACTACAAAAGAACTTTCCGTTCACGAATCGGACATCTACGAACTCACAAACAAAATTAGACAATTACCAATTTATTATAATTTATTTTTGCATAGTATTTATTGTTTTTCATGATATGCTCATCTTTACTTGCGAAGGAGGTACACCATCATCAAATGACATCATTTATGTTTGACTAAAATCTACAGAATTTGATAGAAATCAATATTGGTGTGACAATAGGTTTTGGGGGATAATTTGATGTTGGAGATACGTTCATATCATATTTGTGCATGTTTATGTCATTTTCGAATCTTGTTGTCAAAGTACTAGATTTCAGATCCCACCTATAGCAATTGTACACCTGACACTACAGAAAGCAATGAGGATATAAAGTATTGTTTAGGACGGCTCTTTGGCAGTGTGGTATAGGGTGTATGTGACTGTGTGTTACAGGGCGTCTGTGTCGGTGTGGTACAGAGCGTCTATGGCAGACAGGATATCTGGTTCACAACCCGCTGCAGACATTTGTGTATTCTGACCCGTTCAGCCAGAAGTAGCAAACTACTAGGCATATTTATATTCCTAGAAAATCACTACTTTCTTTTCACTTTATATCCCATTATGCCTTGCAGTGTCATGGGTAGAAGAGATCTCTGAAGATGGCTCTTTTGTGTGCTTCATATATGTTTGTTTTTAATTGACTTTGTTATTTCTGTAATTCATTGTTTGCAAGGTCTGCCCTGGCTTTGTATCCATCGTGTGTATATAGTAATGGTTTTTGAAGGGCACTGTCTGATGGTGTAGAAAATCAGTACAGCCAAAAATGTCTGGGTTCATCGTTTCGTTCAGAATAGGATATTCTAGAACCTTATATTATTTTAGCAAGATGGTAGTTAATTGCGTATGTGACTTTGCTGGTCTCATTGTTAACTCCAATCCTTTCAGTCTATAATATCATATCGTCTTAATATTTCTTCTATTTTCTGCTAGCACATAGTTAGATATTGGACATATTTGATAACCACTCTTGAATACAGATTTCCCTTGATCCATAGATGTTGTAGAGATGTGTATTCTCTATATTCATCTATGATATAGCGACTTTGTAGAACTCAGTCATTAGAAGTATTAGAAGAAAATATATGTCAAAAATACAGCGTCAGGAACATGATTTTGGAAGAAATGTTTTACTTGAATAAATTATAATGAACTACAAGACTTCTTATCACCATTCGATAAAAAGTGACGTGCTGACCTATATGTAAGCAGATTGGATATGCCATTGGTTCTGTTAACTAACATAAACATATTCATTATTTTCACTCATTTTTTTTTTGGCAAACTAGATATTTATTTGTTATTGAAAAGCTAATGTTTTACACAAAAAATATTTAATTGTTTTCAAGAGTGTAATGATTTTTGCAAACTAAACATTGACAAATTTGCTATTTTTTGCAAATTAAATATTTATTAGTGTATAAAAAATAAGTTTTTTGCTGAAAAAATTTAACTTACCGTTTTATTCTTCTTGAGAGGCAGGATATTTGCCCTCACGGCTAAAGACATTTCAGACATTGCAGTACCGGGAACAGAAGCTACAGTGGCGGTGTAATATCGAGAGATCTGTGGAAAGAAAGACACGTCTGCCCAGGTTACATGTGATTCTTGGTCTGCTATCGTCCCAAACGGGGCTGACAGTCGGGCTTCGATCTGTCTCCGGGTCTTGATGAAAGCGCATTCGCTATTGGTGCCAGTGCCTCATGAATTATAGATCGATGGCTGGCATTGGATAGCCCGTCTGAGAGCCCCGGTTCCATAGATGGTGTCACGTGACCAGAATCCATTCCAATACAGGGAAATAAAAAAAATTGCCGCAGAGTTACGGGACCGTACGAGGACCTACTCAGGGCCGATGACGTCATTGCGACGTCATACATTAACATAAAATTGTCTGTGCAGACGAGTTCTGTGATCGTTACACACTCTCCTTCACTCTTACCACTTTTTATGTCTTTCTTTCTCTCTTCCTCCCATGGTTACTAAATCTGTATTTGAAAATCCGTCATCTCATCTACTACTTCAATGTGCCTGATGTATTCAAGTTTTAATTTCAAGTTATGCACAAATTCTTCAAGTAATCGATTGATGACATCAAGTTCTCCTCTTCGTCTGCTAGATCCAATACTCTCAGTTGACTATTACCTTCTATGTCGATGGTATTCTCCAGATCATTGATGGAACCAGTGCTGGGACTCTTCCTGTTCAATGTGTGTAGCAGCAGATTGTTCAGCGAAGTAAGCAGCGCTTAGTTCTTGCAAACAAATTAGCTGTATAGCTTTGGTTGTGATTGCTGTTGCAATGATTCCATTGTTCAGTCTCAATAAATAAATACTGTTTCACAGATCATGTGATATTATTAATATCATGCAATACCGTCAAAATGGAAGGGAGGAGGAGTATCGTAGCGGCCACCCAACAACATTTTAAGATAAAACATGATATTGAACACTATACATTAGATCGACATATCCACTTTACCATAAGACTACTGATTATATATATATATATATATAAGTATTATTCCCGCTTATGTCACTACTCTGACGGAAAAATCAAAATAATCTGCACTGACCTGTCATTCCTATCGTAATATTTGTTTTTTTCTTGATGATTTTTATGTAGTTGCAACGTGGTCTATTTTTGTGTGGTTATTGTTAGTATTGTGTCTAATTTAAAATTGCCAGAACTATTACGTATCTTTTTTGCCTTATATTGCCCTGTGTTGCACTATCCCTCACACCTCTAGTACAGTGCATGTTTTCACATGCCCTCACATCTCTAGTATATTGCATGCTCCCATCAGGGCTTAAAACTCTAGTACGTTGCGTTGTCTTACAAGCCCTCACATCTCTAGCACAGTGCGTGTTCCCATCAGCCCTTAAAACTCTAGTACGTTGTTTTCTCACCAGTACTCACATCATTAGTACCTTGCCTGTTCCCACTAGCCCTTAAAACTCTAGTAAGTTCGTGTTCCCACCACAGCTCACACATCTAAATAATACTCACGTGGAAGACAGGTAATGGAGCTCTACTTGATGACGACTAACATACTATCACTGACGGATGTTTACATGAATTAATATGGTATACCATAGTGTGTTAGTCGTCATAAAGTAGAACTCCATTACCTGTCTCCCACGTTAGTATTATTTTCAGTTATGTTCTACTAGCAGTACTACCTTCTATTGATTCTCACACATCTAGTACGTTACATGTTTCAACCAGCCATTACACCTATAGTACGTTGTGTGTTTCAACCAGCCATTACACATCTAGTACGTTGCATGTTACAACTAGCCATCCCACCTATAATACGTTACGTGTTCCAACCAGCCATCACACCTATAATACGTTACGTGTTACAACCAGACATTACACCTATAATACGTTACGTGTTCCAATCAGCCATCACACCTATAATACGTTACGTGTTCCAACCAGCCATCACACCTAGGATACGTTACGTGTTACAATCAGCCATCACACCTATAATACGTTACGTGTTCCAACCAGCCATCACACCTAGAATACGTTACGTGTTACAATTAGCCATCACACCTAGAATACGTTACGTGTTACAACCAGACATTACACCTAGAATACGTTACGTGTTACAATCAGCCATCACACCTAGAATACGTTACATGTTCCAACCAGCCACCACACCTATAATACGTTACGTGTTCCAACCAGCCATCACACCTAGAATACGTTACGTGTTACAACCAGCCATCACACCTAGAATACGTTACGTGTTACAACCAGACATTATACCTATAATACGTTACGTGTTACAACCAGACATTATACCTCTAGCACGTTGCGTGTTACAACCAGACATTATACCTCTAGCACGTTGCATGTTACAACCAGACATTATACCTCTAGCACGTTGCGTGTTACAACCAGACATTATACCTCTAGCACGTTGCGTGTTTTCTGAAACTGGAGCATTATCTCTTCGTAAGAAAAGATGTTCCATGGCGAAGTGGTAAAGTGGCGAAGTGGTAAAGTGGCGAAGTGGTAAAGTGGCGAAGTGGTAAAGTGGCGAAGTGGTAAAGATCGAGTCTGTGACGGCCAAAATATAGTTCGCAACCTGCTCCTGGCAATTGTTCACCCGGCCGTTCAGACAGCAGTGGCAAACTATTGTACGTAAATACTGCCCAAAAATAATTAGAGCCAATAAATCGTGAATAAGATATGCTAATTTTGGGTTGATAGTTACATCTTGTATAGGATATTCTTGAGTGTTCGTTCGCAAACTCGTGCAGATTAGCAGGATGTAGTCCGGAGAACGGAATGCGTTGTGTCATGGCTTACAGCATTATTGCTATATCTGCGCCTTTTGACCTGACACATCCGACTTCAACATGCCATTATATCCAACTGCATTCCATAAGTATCCAATTGCTTCCCTTTAGTATCCAACTGCTTTCTTTCAGTGTCCAACTACCTCCATTTAGTATCCGATTACTTCCCTTTAGTGACCAACTGTCTCCCTTTAGTATCCAACTGCTTCCCTTCAGTGTCCAACTACCTCCATTTAGTATCAAATTACTTCCCTTTAGTATCCAACTGCTTCCCTTCAGTGTCCAACTACCTCCATTTGGCATCAAATTACTTCCCTTTAGTATCCAACTGCATTACTTTAGTATCCAATTGCTTCCCTTTAGTATCCAACTGCATTCATTTAGTATCCAATTGCTTCCCTTTAGTATCCAACTGCTTCCCTTTAGTGTCCAACTACCTCCATTTAGTGTCCAGTTACTTCCCTTTAGTATCCAACTGCATTCCTTTAGTATCCAATTGCTTCCCTTTAGTATCCAACTGCATTCCTTTAGTATCCAACTGCATTCCTTTAGTATCCAATTGCTTCCCTTTAGTATCCAACTGCATTCCTTTAGTATCTAACTGCATTCCTGTAGTATCCAATTGCTTCTCTTTAGTATCCAACTGCATTCCCTTAGTATCCAATTGCTTCCCTTTAGTATCCAACTGCATTCCTTTAGTATCCAACTGCTTCCCTTTAGTATCCAACTGCTACCCTTCAGTGTCCAACTGCCTGTCTTTAGTGTCCAATTGCTTCCTTTAGTAACCAACTATCTCCCTTTAATATCCAACTGCTTCCCTTTAGCGTCCAACTGCTTGTCTTTAGTGTCAACCTGCCTCCCTTGGGTGTCCACCTGCCTCCCAACTGCTTGTCTTTAGTGTCAAGCTGCCTCCCTTGGATGTCAACCTGCCTCCCAACTGCTTGCCTTTAGTGTCAAGCTTCCTCCCTTGGGTATCCAACTGCTTCCCAACTGCCTGCCTTTAGTGTCTTACTGCATCCCATATGACCTCCAACTGCCTGCCTTTAGTGTCTGCCTTACGTTAGTGTCCAACTGCCTTCCAATTGCCTCCCTATAGTTTCCAACTGCTTCCCAAATGTCCCCCTTCAGTGTCCAACTGCATCCCATCTGCCTTTCAACTATCTGCATTTATTGTCTAACTGCCTTACGTTAGTGTTCAACTGCCTCTCATATGCCTCCCTATAATGTCCAACTGCCTTCCAAATGCTCCCCTTTATTGCCAACTGCATCCCATCTGCCTTCCAACTGCTTCTCTTTAGTGTCTAACTGCCGTACATTAGTATCAAACTGCTTCCAAAATGTCTCCCTTTAGCGTCCAACTGCCTCCCATCTGCCTCCCAACTGCCTCCCTTTAGTATCCAACTACGAACCACCTTATTCCCTATAGTTACCAACTACATGCCTTCAGTGAAAATCTGCCTACGACCTGCCTCCCTGTGGTGTCCAAATGCCTCCCAACTGCCTCACTTTATTATCCAACTGCGTCTCATCTGCCTTCTTTATCCATTTTGAGCTTTCGTGTCCAACTGCCTCCCAAAAGCCTCCCATTCGTATCCAACTGCCTACCACTTTATTCCCTTTAGTTACCAACTGCCTTCTTTTAGTCCCAACTGTTTCCTTTTACCTAGGTCTTCTTATTCTACATGTGTGTTCAAACTCCAGCAGATTAACATGATCATTTATAGATGTGCTTGGATATCAGCGTCTTATGGTCTTACACAACCGACTTCAGCATGGATTGTATTATTAGTCCTTTTAAAGCTATATAGAATGGTACAGACAATTCCACCCCCTAAGTCTCCTTTGTCGATTCTTACGACATTGCAAACAACAGTGTCGATATTATGTGCTCCCTGGCAACATATGGGGAAGCGAAGTCGATATTATGTACTCCCGCCTACACACGGGGAAAGAAGTCGATAGTATGTATTTCCTAGCAAAACACGCGGGAGTGAGGTCGTATCCCCAAAACACACTGTGTCAAGCGACCATGTTATACACACTATGTCAAGCGACCATGTTATACACACTGTGTTCAGCAACCATGTTATACACACTGTGTTCAGCAACCATGTTATACACACTGTGTTAATCAGTTATGTTATACACACTGTGTCAAGCGACCATGTTATACACACCGTGTTCTGCGATCATTTTATACAATCTGTGTTTAGAATAAAAATTTTCGTTACCGCCTCATTCATTCTTATGTATGTGAAATCATGAGAATCTTGTCAAGATTTTATTCGAGTATCATCTATTTTAATGAAGTATCATCTATTTTAATGAAGAATCATCTATTTTAATGAAGTATCATCTTATTGAATCTTTACTATCTTTATTTTAATCGAATTACAAATGGAAAATGATATTCAACAACATCCTGTGAATGATAGAGACTTAGCTATAGTTACTTTCTGTCTATGTGGTCAAACTTTCTGACTTCAGTGTTGGTACTTTCTGTCCATGTGGCAGTGTTACTTTCTGCTCATGTGTCGTTGTTACTTTCTGTCCACGTGTCAGTGTTACTTTCTGCTTATGTGTCGTTGTTACTTTCTGTCCATGTGTCAGTGTTACTTTCTGCTCATGTGTCGTTGTTACTTTCTGTCCATGTGTCAGTGTTACTTTCTGGTCATGTGTCGTAGTTACTTTCTGTCCATGTGTCAGTGTTACTTTCTACTCATGTGTCATTGTTACTTTCTGTCCATGTGTCAGTGTTACTTTCTGCTCATGTGTCGTTGTTACTTTCTGTCCATGTGTCAGTGTTACTTTCTGCTCATGTGTCGTTGTTACTTTCTGTCCATGTGTCAGTGTTACTTTCTGCTCATGTGTCGTTGTTACTTTCTGTCCATGTGTCAGTGTTACTTTCTGGATATGTGTCGTTGTTACTTTCTGTCCATGTGTCAATGTTACTTTCTGCTCATGTGTCATTGTTACTTTCTGTCCATGTGTAAGTGTTACTTTCTGCTCATGTGTCGTTGTTACTTTCTGTCCATGTGCCAACGTTACTTTCTGCTCATGTGTCGTTATTACTTTCTGTCCATGTGGCAACGTTACTTTCTGCTCATGTGTCATTGTTACTTTCTGTCCATGTGTCAGTGTTACTTTCTGCTCATGTGTTGTTGTTACTTTCTGTCAAAATTATAATGATCTCTCAATGCTCACGAAAGGTTATAGTACAGTTGGACTTTCTTCGTATTTTTCATATGAGAATTGTCCTAAAAATATGTAACATTTACACAAATGTTTCTTGCGCTTGTTATATGTAACATTTACACAAATGTTTCTTGCGCTTGTTATATTTAACATTTACACAAATTAACTCTCTTGTGCGTTTTCGGGACCTGAGTAAAGAATAGCGACACTGTTTTCTACCATGCATATCGTAAGAGCCGACTAATTAGGATTTAGAGCGTAGCTAACCGTCACATACCAAAAGCCATGCTGAAATCTGATTTATCAGAATGAAAGACGTAGGTATCGTGGGCAATATGTAAACAATGACATACTGCATTCGTTATCTAGATTACAGTGTGTTATCTGCACTCACACACATGTGTCGTCTCTACATGTTTCTACATGTCTAAATGTCGGTCTTCCATGTCGTCTACCTGTCGGCAATGGCGTTTTCTGGAGTACATTGTGTTAACCTGCATGAGTTTGAGAGCAGACACAGAATAAGTTTATGAATGTATATAGTCTACATGTCATCGACAAAGTTTTCTGGACTACATGTGTTAACCTGCAGACACAGACATATAATAAGTTTATGAATGTATATAGTCTACAAGTCTACATTTTCCGAAAATTTAGTTATCTCCCTTTGATGTTTGTTAATTCTGTTGCTAACGACGCCTCATTTTGTGGGGGAAATCACGCTGGTTTCCATGGTTGTACATAACACGGAAAATATGTTGCCGCGAACATACAAACACATTGTCTACTACAAAACTCTATTATCATATAACGTAAGTAAATATGTAATTGTATACAATTTCACTGCGACACGCGTTGGCTTCTCAATTTGGCTTTGAAGAAGGGTTAGCTGTACATACTCCTTGTTCACGCTAAGACAAATGTGTGAGAGGACAACAACGAACTCAACGCAATATTTATAGATTAAGAGAAAGCGTTTGATATAGTCAACAGAGACGTACTATGGGAAACTCTAGAAATGTATTGTGTCAAAGGACAATTGTTAGAAAGTATAAGGGCTTTGTATAAAAACTGCCAATGTGTGGTAAGAACATAATATGGTATTACAGACGCATTTGAGACACAGACGGGAGTGCGTCAGGGTTGCGTGTTCTCGCCCTTGCTGGTCAATATATACATAGACAGAAAATAAAAGAGGCAAAACATGCAGAGGGCAACATCACAGACTAAGAAAAAGATAACTCAGAGCAACTAAACAATGAACTAAATGAACTGCTTTTCGCAGACGACCAGAGTCTCATATACGAAAACGAAGAACAACTACAAAATCATTTTAACTCACTATCTGCAACATTTAGCAAATACACCATGAACATCAATACACAAAAGACGAAAACTATGAAGATATGCAGAACACCGAGCCCACTAAACATACAGATAGACAACATAGGAGTAAAACAAGTAACAGAGTTCAAATATCTCGGTAGTATTTTTGCAGAAAATTAGCGTCGGTAGAGAGATAGAGACGAGATGTCAAAAGGCAAATGCAGTAACATACCATCTGTCACCACTACTTCTTCCTCCCAAGATTGAGATGGAAGTTAAAAGACAAATAATTTACAGTATATTCCACTCTCTGTACACGTCTATACCACATGTCGATGGTCTTAGGGCGTTGCAGTTCTTTCTGGACAAGAGTCCGCTTCCTTCTGTATCTACTCCCACCCGTATCCGCCTTGCTGAACTGGTGCTCACACTCAACTCGTTTGATTTCGATGGACATTTTTTCGATCAGATCAGTGGTGTGGCCATGGGCACTAAGATGGGACCTAGCTATGCCTGTCTTTTCATGGGACATGTTGAACATCTAGTTTGGTCTACCTACGATGGCCCATTCCCATCTCTTTTCCACAGATACATTGATGATGGGATATGTATTACTGACATGACAGAAGCAGAACTGTCTCGCTTCATCAACTTCATTAACAATTTCAACCCCGCTATCAACCTCTCTACCTTACTCACAGCTTCTTCGCCTTCGTCGCTTATGTAGCGATGACGACGATTTTCTCGACACATCCTCTGAGATGATTGAGTTCTTCCGTAGACGCTCCTTCCCTGACAGCATTCTTTCGTCAGCTTGGCTCCGTGTACGCCAGCTATCTCGCCTTGATACCTTGAATAATTCCCAGGGCTCTCCTCCTCCTCCTCCTCTGATAGGGTTAAACTGGTTCTTACCTTTCATCCCCATAACTCGACTGTCCGCCGCATCCTGCTTAAACATTATTCCCTTCTCCAGTCTGATTCTGACACCCGTGACGCTTTCCACAAATTACGTCTGGTGGTCTATAGGCGCGACACAAATCTGAAGGACATCTTGGTCCACAGCCACCTAAGGCCCTCTGCACCTGACCATTATGGTACCGTTCGTTGTTCACACGGTCGTTGCTACACATGTCATTATGTGGTTCAGATGCGCTCCATCTCATTTCCCAAGGCCAGTTTCTCCATCGATAAGGCATTTACATGTGAATCTCGTAATGTTATTTACGTGATCAAATGTAAACGCCGTGGTAAGCAATATATCGGTGAGACTAGCCTTAGACTGAGCGACCGCTTCTGTAACCACCTGCATGCTATCAAACACAGAACACCCACTCCTGTGGCTAATCACTTCAACGGCGTTGGCCACCGTGGTGTCCTTGACATTCAAGTCACTGCCATCAGATCCTGCACCACCGATGATAGATCTAGGTACGCCCTAGAAAGTCGTCTCATTTTCGAGTTGGGTACCATCAAGCCATTTGGGCTCAATTTCGACCACTCTTTCGCTTAGTTCTCGGTCGTATTGGTCTTTGTTGTTTTTATTCATTTTGTGCCGCTATTTACGTCATCGTTTTGTTCCTCTCGTTTCACCTGTATTATCGTCTTTGTGTACTTCCTGATCGTATGCTTGCGATATCTAACTACTATATTTCACTCGGACACGCATTCATTTCTACTTGTGGTTGTTTTATGTTTGTATGTTATGTCCGTATCTGGAAAAAGGCCTATTGGTCAGAAACGTCGACTTTGTCATGTGTATTGTCATTTGTATGATTATATTCTGTGTTTTGTTTTGTTGTATGTACCATATTTTTTCATGCCAACATCCCTTAGTGATAGTGTGTAGTGTGTTAATCGTCATTCAGTAGGACTTCATTACCTGTCTTACACGTGAGTATATTCCAACCAACATTGTGCTACAAGTGCCAATCCTGAT
The DNA here is from genome assembly GCA_034231615.1 of Meghimatium bilineatum. Taxonomy (NCBI): domain Eukaryota; kingdom Metazoa; phylum Mollusca; class Gastropoda; order Stylommatophora; family Philomycidae; genus Meghimatium; species Meghimatium bilineatum. The sequence goes on from CM067315.1 coordinate 44,187,035, forward strand.
CTCACTCATCTTCACATTACAGAAAGATAGTGACATGTGAGATGAAATGCTTGAGGAAAGCCGCCGGGGTCACCGGGCTGGATAGATTACGAAATGAAGATATCAGGGAAATAATAGGTATAATACCTTGCACAGAATACATAGAGAGGCAGCAGATCAAGTGGTTTGACCACATTATGAGAATAAATCACGACAAGGTGCCGGTACATGCATATAACCAATTGAGGTTAGGGTACAAAGCCAGAGGAAGACCACGGAAAAAATGAATAGAAAACGTCAGGGACTTCCTGAACAAACACGATCCTAGCACAGCCGAGGTCACACATCTAGCTCTAAAAAGCAAGCTCGAGCTCCAATCACCCCTACGATTAACGGAAAGAGTTAATAACAAATCACCTGGAGAAATACACACACAAAAACAGGCACCATTTATTCTTCACAACTTCTTCACAAATGCATCATACTTGTGCAAGATGTGGGCATGTTCCAATAGGCATTAATGATAAGCCATTAAACTTCAATGGAGGTGACAACACCGAAACCAAATACAATCCAAGAGCATAATATCCTCGTATCTCTGTTTGCTGCAGTATTCCCTTTTCTAATATTCTCCTACTATTTAATCAATAAATTAACATCCAACAACTGGTCTGATCTTAGCATTTAATGTTCAACCTTTTTGTAATCGCCTCTTTACTTTACATTGTTTCATAAGATCAATTTCATAAATTAGATATAAAATCAATTGCATACACCAATCAATAAACATTAATCACAACAATACGTATCCTAAGTGATGTGACTACCCTCTCTCAAGGGTCTTTTCCAGGCCAATGGATCCGATCTTCCTAATATGGTATTTTCCTGCCAGATATGTCACAGATTCATGGTTACATAACTCATTGTTTCCGTAACTTAGTGTAGGTCACCTAATTATGTGACAATGCCTGAATACTTGATTTTGTTCGCTAGGTACAGGCTACCTAGCAATTTCCCTCGTTTCTCCTGGCGTAGATAAGGTACGAACTAGATTATAATTTCCCGTCTATACATGGATGCATATAACTTCAGATAACTTCCCTACTCTGGCAAATTTTATCACAGGACCTTGCATCGTCCGAGATCCGTTCCATTCATAGGATATATCATGACACCGCTATAATTTATAATATACAACATGTTCCTCAATCTAGTTAGGTCATACTATCATAATTATATTGTCCGATATTCATGATCATAACCCCCAATGTTATTAAATGTCTCCTGAATTTCAGTGTTCCTAAGTTATGCCTAGCAGCGCAATAAAATCCAGCTCACAATAGTTCTAATCAGGAAAATACAAGTTCCTAATTGACTGTCTCTTGAATTCATCATCATTAAGTGCCGTCTCCGGAACGAATGTTGGCTGCAACGTATCTCCAACATCTCCTGTCTCTTGTCTTGGTGGTGCACTCTGCTAGAATATAACCTGTCCATCGTGTGATGTTACTCTCCCACTTGTATCTCTGCCTACCTCTTGCTCGCTTCCCTTTGACTTTACCCTCAAGTAAGGTCTTCAATAAGGTGTCATGTCTTTTAATTTGTCAACAGTATTTTATTTGCCTGATCTTTATTTCTCTTAGTAGTTCTTTCTTCATATTAAGTGTTTTTAGCACCTCTTCATTTGTTTTCTTATCTGTCCATGATGTTCTCCCTATTCTTCTATATACCCACATCTCAAAGTCATCAATTTTGTCTTCTAATTGTTTATTTAGTGTCCATGTTTCTGAACCATACATTAATATGGAATAGACGTAGCAATTTATCATTCTCATTTTTAACTTGTTTGTAATTGGTTTAGATATTAATAATTTCATCATGTCGTTGAAGGTACTTTTCGCCATTCCTATTCTCCTTTTAACTTCTGTTTCACATCTGCCATCATTTGTGACTATGTGTCCAAGATATTGATAATGTTTTACTTGTTGTAGTTTCTCTCAATGTATGTTTATGTTTACCTCCTGTTCTTCTGTGCCTTTGCTGATTATCATGGTTTTTGTTTTTTGGATATTTATGTCCAGTCCATGTTCATTACTTGATTTGTTGACTTGATCTATTAGTTTTTGTAGTTCATGTTCACTTTCCGCCAAAAGAACAGTGCCATCTGCATATCTAAGGTTGTTTATTATTTTCCCATTGATCTTGATTTGTAAAGATATTCTCTGTGTAGATATTAAATAGGCTTGGTGATAAAATGCATCCTTGTCTTACACCTCGTCTTATTTCTATGTATGGTGAGTAGCTGTTTTCACACTTTATTGGTGCAGTTTGTGCCCAATATATATTTATAATCAGTCTGTCTTTTCCATCTATGCCTATTTCTTGAAGACATTTGAGTAACTTTTGATGTTGGACTGTCAAAGGCCTTGCTGTAGTCTATGAAGCAAATATAGATACTTTTTTGGACTTCTATATATTTATCTATCACTAGCCGGATACTCAGTATAGCTTCTCTGGTTCCTTTGTTTTTCGTAAAACCGAATTGTTCTTCACCGACCTCCATGTCTATCTTGTTTTTAATTCTTTCATGTATTATCTTGAGGAGTATTTTAGTTAGATGGCTCATTAGACTTATAGTTCTATAAATTGTACAGTCCACAGCCCTGGGCTTCTTAGGTAGTGGTAAGAATATTGATGATGTTAGCTCTTTAGGTATATGGCCTGTTTGGTATATATCATTGCAGAGTTCTGTGATAGTGTCTACATCAAACTCATTTAGAGTTTATATTATATCTGCTGTTATCTCTTGAATTACAGTGTTCCTAGGTTATGCTAATTCATCACGATTCATGTTATCCTGCGACTTCTAATAATCTATCTCTACACAAGTCTTGATCAATTATAAATATGGTTCCTACACAGGATGTTCAGCGCTCACTACATACTCTATCAGTTGTCAATAGTCCAGTGGTTCCAATACAACTTGTTCCTCTGAAAAATCACTGGATCTGATATTCAGCACGAGTTTGAGATTGAAACGCCGAAGAAGAAGAAGTATCATATGACCAACAAGGATAAACAAGAATAATAATTTCGTAATTTTATAGTTCTACATTTGTCGTACAAAAACATGTACAACGGACAACCAAAATAAATCTACGAATTCTTTGCTTTATAATTCTTTTTTTTTTTAAATTTCTTTTGCAGCTTTATTCATAGCATAGGCTATACTGTACAAAGAAACAAGAAAAATACTCTTTTCTGGATTTGACAATCAGCGATTGTGTGAATGATATGTTTGGTCAATTAAAGGTGACCAGCAACTCTGTGAATTATATGATCGGACAATTGAAGGTGACCAGCAATTGTGTGAATGATAGGACTTATCAATGTCGCATGATCATATAAGAGTACACACGGAGTACATGTATTTTAAGAATGGGGAGTGCTGTTATAATTCCTTGATCACTTTCTCTCGTTTTCAATGCAAACGCATGAGGTTAGCATGATGCAATTGAGAAGACAGAATATGTTGTTTAGTAATTTACAGCGTGACTGCGACATCTGGATTTTGACCCGGATCATCCGAATTCTTTTTAATTTCTGAATAATTTTGTCCGACTACTAATGAATGAGGTTGCCAAGCTTAACTCTTCTGAGCTGCTGCTTATGGCATGGATGATAGTTCACAGTGTTACCAATCCTTGCTCGCATTTTGGGCTTGTGAGCACAGGGACAGTAATTTATTTTTTAAACTGGGGGAGCAAACTTATAACTTACAAAGTGGGCGATTTTCGGTTACACATTCTGCAACATTCGGACCAACATCAGGATGATTGTTACACATTCTGTAACATTCGGGGTCAAACTCAAGATGATTGTTACACATTCTATAACATTGGGACCAACCTCAAGATGATTGTTACACATTCTATAACATTCGGGGCCAACAGAAGAATGATTGTTACACATTCTATAACATTGGGACCAACCTCAAGATGATTGTTACACATTCTGTAACATTCGGGGCCAACCGCAGAATGATTGTTACTCATTCTATAACATTCGGACCAACCTCAAGATGATTGTTACACATTGTATAACATTCGGGGTCAACCTCGAGATGATTGTTACACATTCTGTAACATTTGGACCAACCGCAGGACTACAGAAGCTGGTGAGAGTTAGGAGAGAAACAATTTATAGCGTTCGAACGTTAGAGCGACGTCATAATCGGACTAGACAGTTCACGTACTGATGACTCAGTCTTCTGGCCGTGTTCATCCGTCTTCCCCTGTCATCTCCTGTACTCCTAAGATTCTTTCACAGTGAACCCAGATATTCTAGCATGACTGTGCACTGACATTTCTCCATGCATACTTTACCAGAGTTGTTTGTGAAATATTTCCAATTATTATTGATTTTGCTGAAATCTGCGCTGCTAAAGCTTTCTCGTTAGGCGTTCCAGTGACTTGGCTGTTACTATGTTTATTTTCAGGCTTTCCAATATGTGCTACAGGCGTCTGTCTAAAGTCATTTATATGAAACATAAGACAAATATATGTATACAGCAGCAAATAAATATACTTTCAGTTTTCCAGAACAACTTTTGGAGGTAATGAAACGTCGTAAACTTGCTTGGTTTGGTCACATAACTCCGCCGAAGACGAATGTGTCTGGCCATTGGCCCAAATAAAACGACGACACAATGCATTTCCATTTTCTGGACAACATCCTGCTAGAAATCTTGTAGGGCCATAGTCCTGCTACAAGAGAGATCCAGTGGGAGTTTGAGAACTAACGCTGAAGACGAAGACTGTCACATAACAAGACGCGCCTCGCCTTCTAAGATTTGTTTGTTTTGATTGAATAACGAGACACGACTCGCTTTATAAAATGTTTTAGTTCTGGTCAAGTAACAAGACACGTCTCACTTTCTTCTTGATTGGGTCACAGAACATGACACGACTCACAATTAAAACGTGCTTGGTTCTTGATTATAAACTAGCATCACAGCACGTGGAACACTCCCATAAGTGCTCCGCTCTCAGTTTCAGCAACCATCCCAGTGTATGTAGAGTCAAGAGTCCCAAATTAGGTGTTGATTACACGATCTTCGGGTCTATTGAAAAAGACTGCTTTTCCTTCCCACACATCTAGACACTACAATTTAACATTCTTTGTATGTGTACGTTCTCGGACTCTTTAACCTCATGGGTGTATTTGCAGTGAATGTATGACTGCCTTAATCAAGTCTGCTGTATCTCTTCTGAGCTTTGTGCCATCTATCGCTGCAATTCCTGCCAATACGTCAGCACTCTCGTTACCTCTGAACTCGGCATGACCATAGCAGTATATCCATATAATGCTCTCGAAATTAAGTTATTTAATAAGTTAAACCATTCCTTTCTCATCATGCATTTCTCTGTTTTGTAGCATGCTTTGAGCGTCTGTGAATATTACGGAGTGTGTTGATGCATCAGTTAGCAACCAGTTTAGTGCTACTGTAACTTCTCCATCCTCATACTCGAAGTGACAGTGGAGTATGCAGATTATTTCTCAACCAACTTCACGCTGTTTCTGTAGGCAACAAAATACCAACCGCTTTTACTTGTGTTTCTGTTAACAGAGCCATCTGTGTATATAATTATGTCTTGTGGTTTCGAGTGTAGTTGGGTGAGTTCGTGCACTGTATCTTGAGCCCTGACTTCCGTCCATTTTCGACACGCTTTATCTAGTTGTATTATTACTTTAGTCAGTGATTTCTTCTCAGTGTCTACCTCCACCCATTCACTGCCCTTTCCTATTTCGCCCAATTCACATACTCTTCGCAGTGTGTCTTCAGCCTCAGCCATCCATGATCTTCCACGCTTGGTTCGTTTTCCCTTTGACTCATCTAGACGATGGTGTAATGGTTGGTGGTTGTATTCTGTCACTTTAAAGTACGACTTAACTTGTGCTCTCTGATGGCACACTCTAATGCTGGGGAGATCAAGCAGGTCTCATAGCAGAGATGGGTGTATCTCTAGTACACCCCAGTACCGCTCTCATTGCCTCATTTTGAACTTTTTCCAATCTAACGACTTGTATCTGTTACAAAGTTAGTAGGCCGAGTCCATAATCTATTACAGATAGCACCACTACTTGCAGAAGCAGAAATAGTACAAATTACTGCATATCGAAGGTCGCCATGAGCTTGATAAAACTGTTCCCTCTTTCGCCTGAAAATGTCAACAAGATGAGTGTAAGCGACTTTTTTGTACGCATCTTCTTTGTCTCGCTGCGACTACAGTTTCCCACATATTAGCAAGGAACTGTAATTTACCGGCGATCGTTGTTCATATCCATGCACTATTGATTCTCCAATTCACCAAGCTGAAGTCGCATACCTACACTCAATTTATAGCTTGAAGGAAATTGTGACTCCAGGCAAGAGTTGTCAAATAGCTATGGCACACATTAATTTTATTTCTGACAAAAATATGGCACACATTAATGATATTTCTGACAAATATATACGTTAATGATATTTCTGACATATATATATATGGTACACGTTAATGATATTTCACACAAATATATGGCAGCCTTCAATGATATTTCTGAGAAAGACATGAATTCATAAATTATATTTTTGACAAATATAAATCAGCTATACCCAACAAATATAGGACACGTGTTAATTATATTTCTGGCAAATATATGATACACGTAAATTATAGTTCTCATAAATATAGGAATCGAGTTAATGATATTTCTGACTTATATAAGAAACACACTAATGATATTTCTTACAAATATGTGATACACGTTAATTATATTTCTTACAAATATATGACCCACATTAATACTATTTCTGACAAGTATATTATGCAAGACTGGTTATAGACTGGAGGCACAGAGTGCAATGAAGAAGATAATAGAGTCTTTTAAATAAGTTGCCGAAGTAGCAAAGAAGATGTGTTGGAAAATATTCACTGAGGTCACGGCGGACAAGTTTTGGAAACTACATAGGTCAATGAAGCGGAGAACAGAATCGAAACCGAGTACAAGCGTGAGGGACGACGCAGGGCCGACATTGATATCAAATGATATGAAAGGCAGAGCTTTCTTTGATAGATATATTCAACAAACTAATCAGGGTGACTTAGATCAGCCCAAAGAAATGCTGCATATCCTGACATCCATCACGGATTTTAGGGCCAAAGAAGACCAGCTTGCAGATGTTAAAGAAGTGCAACTAGCTATTAAGAATGCATCCGATGGCGCTCCAGGTCCGGATGGAATCATGTACAGCTTACTCAAGGATATTGGGGAGAATATACTAGCTAAAATTACAGACGATTATAATGCGAGTCTGAAAACAGGAGTAGTACCAGAGGAGAGGCTACATAGCTACCTCATACCTGTGCCAAAACCAGGCAAATATTTTACGGACATAAACGGTAATGGCATCATCACACTGCAGAATGTGTACGGTAAGATTCTGGAACAAATTGTTGCTAGACGCATAACCAGGGAACTAGCGATAAAAGGCGTTCTCCCAAATAACCTAGGTGCATACAGACCTAGACGAGACACAGTCACAAATGCAGCAGTTCTTGCATATGAAGTTTATGAAGGTTTTCAGAACAAATAAGAATCTGCAGTTGCAGCGATAGACCTGGAAGATGCATTTAATAGAGTTAGCTACATCCATCTTATCGACATGCTAAGGGAACAAGATATCCACCCCTGGATCATACGCTGGATAGCAAATGTGTTAATCTGTAGAAAAGTCGCTCTGATGTGTGGATCCTAGACGTCTGAGATCAGAACAATAGCACCTGGTCTGCCACAATGATCTCCTCTGTCCCCAGTACTGTTTAATGTGTATACATTAAGAATTGCTCAATTGCTGACAGTGTAACAAAATAGACGAGATCAATTGTCGATATGGTGCAGAACATACAACGCTGTGATCAATCCCTCGAAAGCAAAGGTCGTCTGTTACTCCTTAAATAATAATATGGTCAATGACACACTGCCAGCTGTTAGTTGCATGGGCTCATTCATTGAAAGAGAACAGGACCTTAAATATCTATGGATATTCTTTGATAGAAGTCTCTCATTCAACAAGCAAGTCACAAATATGATTCAGAAGAGGGATCAAAGAGGGATAAAAGAGGGATCAGTATTATCAATGTTATGACGACCTTCGACATGCAGCAATGGGTACTTTTTCTGCTTCTGCAAGTGGTGGTGCTATCTGTAATAGATTATGGGCTCGGCCTACTAACTTGTCACAGATACAAGTCGATAGATTGGAAAAAGTTCAAAATGAGGCAATGAGAGCGGTACTTGGGTGTACTAGAGATACACCCATCTCTGCTATGAGATTTCTGCTTGATCTCCCCAGCATGAGAGTGCAACATCAGGTAGCACAAGTTAAGTTGTACCTTAAAGTGATAGAATACAACCACCAACCATTACACCATCGTCTAGATGAGTCAAAGGGAAAACGAATCAAGCGTGGAAGATCATGGTCGGCAGAGGCTGAAGACACACTGCGTAGAGTATGTGAATTGGGCGAAATAGGAAAGGGCAGTGAATGGGTGGAAGTAGACACTGAAAAGAAATCACCGGCTAATGTAATAATACAACTAGATAAAGTGTGTCGAAAATGGACGGAAGTCAGGGCTCAAGATACAGTGCACGAACTCGCCCAACTACACTCGAAACCACAAGACATAATTATATACACAGATGGCTCTGTTAACAGAAACACAAATAAAAGCGGTTAGGGTTTTGTTGCCTACAGAAATGGCGTGAAGTTAGTTGAGAAATCTTCAGCATATTCTACTGTCACATCGAGCATAAGTATGGAGATAGAGGGAGTTACAGCAGCACTTATCTGATTGATAACTGATACATCAACACACTCAGTAATACTCACAAACTCTCAAAGCATGTTGCGAAAGATAAAAAAGTTAATGCTAAGAAAATAATGGTGGGACTTATTGAACAACTCAGTTGTCCAGAGCATTACATGGATATACTGCCCTGGTCATGCTGGGGTCAGAGGAAACGAAAGAAACCGACTTATTGGCAGGCAATGCGGCGATAGATGGCACAATGCTGAGAAGAGATAAAGCAGATTTAATAAAGGCAGTAATAAATGCATTTCAAGATGCAGATGATGTCAATGAGGTTGTGAACGTACACATACAGAGTATGTTAGAAATGGGAGTATTCAGAGGTGAGGGGAGGAAAAGTAAATGTTTTGGAAAGTCCCGAAGATCACGCAATCAACACCTGACCGGAACTATGAGTCTACATACACTAGGATGGCTGCTGGAGCGGAGGGTGGAGCACTTATGGGAATGTCCCGCTTGTTGTGAAGCCAGTTTCTAATCAAGAATCAACTATATTATTATTTAATATGTAGTTAGAACTACTATTTCTTGTTTCAGTGACAGATGTGCACACACACAACATTAATTCTGTCCAAACGCTGAAAATACTCCGTAGCTAATGTGTTAAGTGCTAGACACAACCAGATTTAGCGTCTTTACACACAACCAGCTTTAGCGTCTTTACACACAACCAGCTTTAGCGTCTTTACACACAACCAGCTTCAGCGTCTCTACACTAGTGCTGGAAGTTGACCCCGTCATCAATAGACGTTGATGACGATGGACTTAGCCCTTTAGCGGTGCTGATACAAGCAGAAAAGTTTCAGTGTATGACGGGAGTTTCAGTGTATGACGGGAGTTTCAGTGTATGGCGGGATTTTCAGTGTATGACGGTGCTGATACAAGCAGAAAAGTTTCAGTGTATGACGGGAGTTTCAGTGTATGACGTTGCTGATACAAGCAGAAAAGTTTCAGTGTATGACGGAAGTTTCAGTGTATGACGGGAGTTTCAGTGTATGACGGTGCTGACATAAGCAGAAAAGTTTCAGTGTATGCCAAGTCATCAAATCAAGGTTCCAAAGTCTAGCAATGTGGGGGCTGAAAAGAAGCAGTTTTATCAACCAAGCTAAACGACTCCGTAGACAACTTGCATATATACTTGAAGTTGACAGCCGTTGAGGGGTTAACTGTCTTACCAGTATAGAATTTCCATGCAATGGATACCCTCTCACTCTGGAATACCAGGAAATGGAAAAAAAACGGACCAACTGCTTAAGGAAGGTACTGCCGAAGACCAACTAGATGTAACAATCACCTACCATCAGAAAAAACATATGATCAAGTTAATAAGAAAGTCACTAACACCAACACAAGTAGACTTACGTAAAACACAGGTTTATATATCGTCTCAATGGGACACCATAGACTATATCTAAAACTAGTGGGTAATGATGGGCAATAATGAGCACACACGAAATCATAAAAATTACAATACACAAAACATATTCAACGTTTCAACCAAAAGGTCTTTATCAAGACACAAACAAAACATTAAAAGACAACGAATAGAAAAATTATCACAACGTCCAGCGGAAATATGGAAATGATATACCGGAAGGTCAGAAAGTACATACAAACTTAAATATATGTGGAAACGAAACGAACAAAAAGATGAGTAAATAACGGAACAAAAAGAATAAAGACAAAGACCACACCAACCCAGTACTAGACATAAGAGTGGTCGGAATTGAGCCCAAAAGGATTGAGTGTACCCAATTCGAAAATGAGACGATTTTCTAGAGCATACCTAGATCTATCATCGGTGGTGCAAGATCTGATGGCGGTGACCTGAATATCCAAAGCACCATGATGACCATCGCCGTTGAAGTGTGTGGCCACAGGAGTGGGTGTTCTGTGCTTGATGGCATGAAGATGGTTACAAAAGCGATCCCTCAATCGTAGGCCGGTTTCCCCGATGTACTGTTTGCCACAGCGTTTACATATGATCACGTAAATGACATTACGAGATTCACATGTACAGGCCTCATCGATGGAGAAAGTGGCCTTGGGAAATGAAATGGAGCGCATCTGAACCACGTAAGGACATGTAAAGCAACGGACACGTGAGCAACGAACAGTGCCAAAATGGTCAGGAACAGAAGACTTAAGGTGGCTATGAACCAAGATGTCCCTCAGATTTCTATCACGCCTATAAGCCACCAGAGGTAAGTCATGGAAAGCGTCACGGGTGTCAGGATCAGACTGGAGAAGAGAATAATGTTTGAGCATGATGCGTCGAACAGAAGAGTTATGGGGATGAAAGGTAAGAACAAGTTTAACCCTATCAGAGGATGAGGAAAAACCATGAGAGTTAGTCAAGGTATCGAGGCGAGACAAATGGCGCACACGGAGCCAAGCGGAAGAAAGAATGCTGTCAGGGAACGATCGTCTGCGGAAAAACTCAATCATCTCAGAGGACTTGTCGAGAAAATCGTCGTAATCGCTACATAAGCGACGCAGGCGAAGAAGCTGGGAGTACGGTAGAGAGTTGCGACAAACAGGAGGATGAGAAGAAGTGTAGAGAATAAAGCCATGTGCATCAGTAGGTTTATAGTAAACGGATGTGCTAAGGTAAGGGGGATGAATGGTGACAATGATGTCAAGGAAGTTGACAGAAGTAGTGGAGATATTAGATGTAAATTGAATAGCATGGTTAAAACTGCCGATGAAGTTGATGAAACGAGACAATTCAACTTCGGACATGTCGGTGATACCTATCCCATCGTCAATGTATCTATGGAAAAGAGATGGGAACGGGCCATCATAGGTAGACCAAACTAAATGTTCCAAATGTCCCATGAAGAGACACGCATAGCTAGGTCCCATTTTGGTTCCCATGGCAACGCCACTGATCTGATCGAAAAAGTGTCCATCAAATTCAAAAGAGTTGAGCGTAAGCACCAGTTCAGCAAGGCGGATAAGAGTAGAAGTGGATACAGAGGGGTGGGGACTCTTGTCAAGAAAGAACTGTAGAGCCCTGAGACCATCTGCATGGGGTATAGAAGTGTACAAAGAACAGACATCAAGCAAGAACAGTGATCAGATGTGATCCCGTGGCGTTGCCATGGGAACCAAAATGGGACCTAGCTATGCGTGTCTCTTCATGGGACATTTGGAACATTTAGTTTGGTCTACCTATGATGTTGTCCGTTCCCATCTCTTTTCCATAGATACATTGACGATGGGATAGGTATCACCGACATGTCCGAAGTTGAATTGTCTCGTTTCATCAACTTCATCGGCAGTTTTAACCCTGCTATTCAATTTACATCTAATATCTCCACTACTTCTGTCAACTTCCTTGACATCATTGTCACCATTCATCCCCCTTACCTTAGCACATCCGTTTACTATAAACCTACTGATGCACATGGCTTTATTCTCTACACTTCTTTTCATCCTCCAGCTTGTCGCAACTCTCTACCGTACTCCCAGCTTCTTCGCCTGCGTCGCTTATGTAGCGATTACGACGATTTTCTCGACATGTCCTCTGAGATGATTGAGTTTTTCCGCAGACGATCGTTCCCTGACAGCATTCTTTCTTCCGCTTAGCTCCGTGTGCGCCATTTGTCTCGCCTCGATACCTTGACTAACTCTCAGGGTTCTTCCTCCTCCTCTGATAGGGTTAAACTTGTTCTTACCTTTCATCCCCATAATTCTTCTGTTCGACGCATCATGCTCAAACATTATTCTCTTCTCCAGTCTGATCCTGACACCCGTGACGCTTTCCATGACTTACCTCTGGTGGCTTATAGCCGTGATAGAAATCTGAGGGACATCTTGGTTCATAGCCACCTTAAGTCTTCTGTTCCTGACCATTTTGGCACTGTTCGTTGCTCACGTGTCCGTTGCTTTACATGTCCTTACGTGGTTCAGATGCGCTCCATTTCATTTCCCAAGGCCACTTTCTCCATCGATGAGGCCTGTACATGTGAATCCCGTAATGTCATTTACGTGATCATATGTAAACGCTGTGGCAAACAGTACATCGGGGAAACCGGCCTACGATTGAGCGATCGCTTTTGTAACCATCTTCATGCCATCAAGCACAGAACACCCACTCCTGTGGCCACACACTTCAACGGCGATTGTCATCATGGTGCTTTGGATATTCAGGTCACCGCCATCAGATCTTGCACCACCGATGATAGATCTAGGTATGCTCTAGAAAATCGTCTCATTTTCGAATTGGGTACACTCAATCCTTTTGGACTCAATTCCGACCACTCTTATGTCTAGTACTGGGTTGGTGTGGTCTTTGTCTTTATTCTTTTTGTTCCGTTATTTACTCATCTTTTTGTTCGTTTCGTTTCCACATATATTTACGTTTGTATGTACTTTCTGACCTTCCGGCATATCATTTCCATATTTCCGCTGGACGTTGTGATAATTTTTCTATTCGTCGTCTTTTAATGTTTTGTTTGTGTCTTGATAAAGACCTTTTGGTTGAAACGTTGAATATGATTTGTGTATTGTAATTTTTATGATTTCGTGTGTGCTCATTATTGCCCATCATTACCCACTAGTTTTAGATATAGTCTATGGTGTCCCATTGAGACGATATATAAACCTGTGTTTTACGTAAGTCTAATTGTTGTTACGTTTCACGCAGTTACCTTGTATTGATTAACACCAACACAAGATGATTATCACATTTTGAACAGATCAGAACAATGTGTAATTCTACACCTCAGAACGGGACACAACCGACTCCGCAGTCATATGTACACAAAATTCGGGATTGGCAACACGACCATGTGTACATGTGGACAGGCAGCACATAATGCCAAACATATACTTCAAGAGTGCTCTGAGTAAGAAACTCTGATGTAGACATATTGGCCAGAGGAAACACCACTGGAATCATACTCTATGGGACACTGTATGAACTACAAAATTCATTCAGGAGACAGAAATTACAGATATAGACATGTTTCAAGTGAACGAAAGAAGAAACCCTTTAACTGTGAGTAGATATTTCTTGATAACCCATGTACGTACATAAAATCACGGGTTGTTATCAATTTTGTATTTGAGGTTACACAAGGACTCCTATGAGGTTTTTGTAATGCATGGTTTGTAAGGGGTTTTATTGGTGAAAGTTTAGTCCCAAATGGGAGGCATTCCAGTGCAGTAATATCCAATTATTACAACGTCCTGGCAGTAGCACCTTACACACTTCTGGATCGACTGTGACATCATTCTTCTTGCACGTCAACTCTACCGAGAATAGAGGCAAAACAATATGACATACTGAGATAGCACTATTTCCGAACGTAACTAGCAATATATCTTAAACAACAGTTTACCACATAAATATATATAACAAATATACGATAGAAGAAATCAATGCATATAACACATGCACGGTAGAACAAATCAGTACATATAAAAATATATAATAGAGCAAATCTATATGTATAACACATGCATCATAGAACGTTTCGACCAAAAGGTCCGTGAAACAGGTGGTTTGTTCTATTATTTTTGCTTCATAAAATATTCTATTTTACTATTTCTTGTTTGCTATTGCATTTATTTTGCAATATCTATATCTATTCACTAAATCATTTGTTACCTTTCAGCGTCTAAGGTAGCAACGTTTTATGGAGAAGGTCATCGTATGTGCTAAGTATATTATTGAAATTACACATTATGTACATCTCTTTTATTTCGATGTACATAACTTTCGTGGTCCGCCTCTAGATCTGCCTTCGCTGTATCTGTGTAGAATAGCTTGTTGTGGTATGCTATTTGATGGTGGTCTGCTGATGTGTAAAAACCATTTGATATGTTGTCTGTTAATATATTCCAAGATTGAGGTGGAGCCGGTTCTTAGCACGATGTTACATCATTTTACTAGTGTCGAATGTTAGAGATGGTAGAAAGTTAGTCTCTCATCTGCAATTCCCATTGTTCAACTAGCGGTAATAAACATATGTGATTTCTGGAGATGCATAAAAATTAATAATTCTGGTCATGACATTCTGACAATTGGGGCTTCTGTCCTTTATCAGACATCTACTGCCGTCTTGCAACTTTATCAGACATCTACTATCTTTCTACAACTTTATGACACATCTACTACTACCCTACAATATTATCACACATCTACTACTACCCTACAACTTTATATCACATCTACTACTCCCTAAAACTTTATCACACACATACTACTACCCTACAACTTTATTACACACTTACTACTATCCTACAACTTTATCACACATCTACTACTACCCTACGACTTATCACACATCTACTACTACCCTACAACTTTATCACACATCTACTACTAACCACTACTACACTACAACTTTATCACACATCTACTACTAACCACTACTACACTACAACTTTATCACACATCTACTACTAACCACTACTACCCTACAACTTTATCACACATCTACTACTACCCACTACTACCCTACAAATTTATCACACAATTACTACTACCCTACAACTTTATCACACATCTACTACTAATCACTACTACCCTACAACCTTATCACACATCTACTACTACCCACTACTACCCTACAACTTTATCACACATCTACTATTACACAACAACTTTATATAACACATCTACTACTACCCACTACAACCTTACAACTTTATTACACACCTACTACAATCCTACAACTTTATCACATATCTACTACTACCCACTACTACCCTACAACTTTATCACACATCTACTACTACCCTACAACTTTATATCACACATCTACTACTACCCTACAACTTTATCACATATCTACTACTACCCACTACTACCCTACAACTTTATATCACACATCTACTACTACCCTACAACTTTATCACACACTTACTACTACCCTACAACTTTATCACACATCTACTACTACCCTACAACTTTATATCACACACTTACTACTACACAACAACTTTATATAACACATCTACTACTATCCTACAACTTTATCAAACATCTACTACTACCCTACAACTTTATCACACATCTACTACTACCCTACAACTTTATATCACATCTACTACTACCCTACAACTTTATCACACATCTACTACTACCCTACAACTTTATCACACATCTACTACTACCCTACAACTTTATATCACACACCTACTACTACACAACAACTTTATATAACACATCTACTACTACCCTACATCTTTATATCACATCTACTACTACCCTACAACTTTATCACACATCTACTACTACCCTACAACTTTATCACATATCTACTACTACCCGCTACTATCCTACAACTTTCTCACACATCTACTACTACCCTACAACTTTATATCACACATCTACTACTTCCCTACAACTTGATCACATATCTACTACTACCCACTACTACCCTACAACTTTATATCACACATCTACTACTACCCTACAACTTTATATCACACATCTACTACTACCCTACAACTTTATCACACATCTACTACTACCCACTACTACCCTACAACTTTATCACACATCTACTACTACCCTACAACTTTATCACACATCTACTACTACACAACAACTTTATATAACACATCTACTACTACCCTACATATGTATCACATATCTACTACTACCCACTACTACCCTACAACTTTATATCACACATCTACTACTACCCTACAACTTTATATCACATATCTAATACTACCCTACAACTTTATATCACATCTACTACTACCCTACATATGTATCACATATCTACTACTACCCACTACTACCCTACAACTTTATATCACACATCTACTACTACCCTGCTACTTTATCACATATTTACTACTACCCACTACTACCCTACAACTTTATCACATATCTACTACTACCCTACAACTTTATCACACACCTACTACTACACAACAACTTTATATCACATCTACTACTACCCTACAACTTTATATCACACATCTACTACTACCCTACAACTTTATATCACACTTCTACTACTACCCTACAACTTTATATCACACATCTACTACTACCCTACAACTTTATATCACACATCTACTACTACCCTACATATGTATCACACATCTACTACTACCCACTACTACACTACAACTTTATCACACATCTACTACTAACCACTACTACCCTACAACTTTATCACACATCTACTACTACCCACTACTACCCTACAAGTTTATCACACAATTACTACTACCCTACAACTTTATCACACATCTACTACTAATCACTACTACCCTACAACTTTATCACACATCTACTACTACCCACTACTACCCTACAACTTTATCACACATCTACTACTACCCTACAACTTTATCACACATCTACTACTACCCTACAACTTTATCACATATCTACTACTACCCACTACTACCCTACAACTTTATTACACACCTACTACAATCCTACAACTTTATCACATATCTACTACTACCCACTACTACCCTACAACTTTATATAACACATCTACTACTACCCTACATATGTATCACATATCTACTACTACCCACTACTACCCTACAACTTTATATCACACATCTACTACTACCCTACAACTTTATATCACATATCTACTACTACCCTGCAACTTTATATCACATCTACTACTACCCTACATATGTATCACATATCTACTACTACCCACTACTACCCTACAACTTCATATCACACATCTACTACTACCCTGCAACTTTATCACATATTTACTACTACCCACTACTACCCTACAACTTTATCACATATCTACTACTACCCTACAACTTTATCACACACCTACTACTACACAACAACTTTATATCACATCTACTACTACCCTACAACTTTATATCACACATCTACTACTACCCTACAACTTTATATCACACTTCTACTACTACCCTACAACTTTATATCACACATCTACTACTACCCTACAACTTTATATCACACATCTACTACTACCCTACATATGTATCACACATCTACTACTACCCACTACTACACTACAACTTTATCACACATCTACTACTAACCACTACTACCCTACAACTTTATCACACATCTACTACTACCCACTACTACCCTACAAGTTTATCACACAATTACTACTACCCTACAACTTTATCACACATCTACTACTAATCACTACTACCCTACAACTTTATCACACATCTACTACTACCCACTACTACCCTACAACTTTATCACACATCTACTATTACACAACAACTTTATATAACACATCTACTACTACCCACTACAACCCTACAACTTTATCACACATCTACTACTACCCTACAACTTTATCACACATCTACTACTACCCTACAACTTTATCACATATCTACTACTACCCACTACTACCCTACAACTTTATTACACACCTACTACAATCCTACAACTTTATCACATATCTACTACTACCCACTACTACCCTACAACTTTATATCACACATCTACTACTACCCTACAACGTTATCACATATCTACTACTATCCACTACTATCCTACACATTTATCATGCATCTACTATTACACAACAACTTTATATAACACATCTACTACTACCCACTACAACCTTACAACTTTATTACACACCTACTACAATCCTACAACTTTATCACATATCTACTACTACCCACTACTACCCTACAACTTTATCACACATCTACTACTACCCTACAACTTTATATCACACATCTACTACTACCCTACAACTTTATCACATATCTACTACTACCCACTACTACCCTACAACTTTATATCACACATCTACTACTACCCTACAACTTTATCACACACTTACTACTACCCTACAACTTTATCACACATCTACTACTACCCTACAACTTTATATCACACACTTACTACTACACAACAACTTTATATAACACATCTACTACTATCCTACAACTTTATCAAACATCTACTACTACCCTACAACTTTATCACACATCTACTACTACCCTACAACTTTATATCACATCTACTACTACCCTACAACTTTATCACACATCTACTACTACCCTACAACTTTATCACACATCTACTACTACCCTACAACTTTATATCACACACCTACTACTACACAACAACTTTATATAACACATCTACTACTACCCTACATCTTTATATCACATCTACTACTACCCTACAACTTTATCACACATCTACTACTACCCTACAACTTTATCACATATCTACTACTACCCGCTACTATCCTACAACTTTCTCACACATCTACTACTACCCTACAACTTTATATCACACATCTACTACTTCCCTACAACTTGATCACATATCTACTACTACCCACTACTACCCTACAACTTTATATCACACATCTACTACTACCCTACAACTTTATATCACACATCTACTACTACCCTACAACTTTATCACACATCTACTACTACCCACTACTACCCTACAACTTTATCACACATCTACTACTACCCTACAACTTTATCACACATCTACTACTACACAACAACTTTATATAACACATCTACTACTACCCTACATATGTATCACATATCTACTACTACCCACTACTACCCTACAACTTTATATCACACATCTACTACTACCCTACAACTTTATATCACATATCTAATACTACCCTACAACTTTATATCACATCTACTACTACCCTACATATGTATCACATATCTACTACTACCCACTACTACCCTACAACTTTATATCACACATCTACTACTACCCTGCAACTTTATCACATATTTACTACTACCCACTACTACCCTACAACTTTATCACATATCTACTACTACCCTACAACTTTATCACACACCTACTACTACACAACAACTTTATATCACATCTACTACTACCCTACAACTTTATATCACACATCTACTACTACCCTACAACTTTATATCACACTTCTACTACTACCCTACAACTTTATATCACACATCTACTACTACCCTACAACTTTATATCACACATCTACTACTACCCTACATATGTATCACACATCTACTACTACCCACTACTACACTACAACTTTATCACACATCTACTACTAACCACTACTACCCTACAACTTTATCACACATCTACTACTACCCACTACTACCCTACAAGTTTATCACACAATTACTACTACCCTACAACTTTATCACACATCTACTACTAATCACTACTACCCTACAACTTTATCACACATCTACTACTACCCACTACTACCCTACAACTTTATCACACATCTACTACTACCCTACAACTTTATCACACATCTACTACTACCCTACAACTTTATCACATATCTACTACTACCCACTACTACCCTACAACTTTATTACACACCTACTACAATCCTACAACTTTATCACATATCTACTACTACCCACTACTACCCTACAACTTTATATAACACATCTACTACTACCCTACATATGTATCACATATCTACTACTACCCACTACTACCCTACAACTTTATATCACACATCTACTACTACCCTACAACTTTATATCACATATCTACTACTACCCTGCAACTTTATATCACATCTACTACTACCCTACATATGTATCACATATCTACTACTACCCACTACTACCCTACAACTTCATATCACACATCTACTACTACCCTGCAACTTTATCACATATTTACTACTACCCACTACTACCCTACAACTTTATCACATATCTACTACTACCCTACAACTTTATCACACACCTACTACTACACAACAACTTTATATCACATCTACTACTACCCTACAACTTTATATCACACATCTACTACTACCCTACAACTTTATATCACACTTCTACTACTACCCTACAACTTTATATCACACATCTACTACTACCCTACAACTTTATATCACACATCTACTACTACCCTACATATGTATCACACATCTACTACTACCCACTACTACACTACAACTTTATCACACATCTACTACTAACCACTACTACCCTACAACTTTATCACACATCTACTACTACCCACTACTACCCTACAAGTTTATCACACAATTACTACTACCCTACAACTTTATCACACATCTACTACTAATCACTACTACCCTACAACTTTATCACACATCTACTACTACCCACTACTACCCTACAACTTTATCACACATCTACTATTACACAACAACTTTATATAACACATCTACTACTACCCACTACAACCCTACAACTTTATCACACATCTACTACTACCCTACAACTTTATCACACATCTACTACTACCCTACAACTTTATCACATATCTACTACTACCCACTACTACCCTACAACTTTATTACACACCTACTACAATCCTACAACTTTATCACATATCTACTACTACCCACTACTACCCTACAACTTTATATCACACATCTACTACTACCCTACAACGTTATCACATATCTACTACTATCCACTACTATCCTACACATTTATCATGCATCTACTACCTCCTTTCAGTTATATAATCGGTAACATAAGTGTTCTTTTAACATTTTATAGAAAGTCTCATTCATTCAATTCATCCCAACCTGAAGATGGTCTGAAGTAAATAACACAGTTCATTGAAGATATTGTTACATCCTAATAATTCCCCATCAGTCACTATAGTGGGTGCCAAATGGAGTAAGAAGAAGAGGGAGACCTAGAGAAACTCTACGAAGAACCATTAAAAGAAAAGGCATGTCTGTGAACTTAAACAACAATCGAGGCAACATAAATACAGAAATAGAAAGTTATGATTTTGCGCTATAGCTGCCTATGGCCCTGGAGGAAGATAACATAACACATAACATTGTTTCTGTAGTGTAATGACTGACTGAAGAACATTGAAAATAGTGGTCATGTACCCTAATGGCTGATTCAAAAACATTGAAGATATTGGTTCTGTAACCTAATGACTGATTGAAGAACATTCAATATATTTGTTCTTTAGCCTAATTGATTGGAGAATATTGAAGATAGTGTTTATGTAGCATGATAACTGAGTGAAGAAACATTGAAGATGTCGGGTGTGTATCACAATGATTGACTGAAGAATATTGCAGAAGAACATTCCGAGAACGAAATATATCTTAGTTAAGATAATATAATATTTGTATTTGTTTCTATTTATACAGTTTATTGATTGATCAATTTAGAATCAGTTTTCTCAAAATGTTATTAGATTTGGAACTATAATCTATATAGAAGATCGATGTTTCATGAAAGTAGGATAACGCAAATTATCTTCAAACTGTGTGTTACCGAATTACGGTTCGTTATTTTCTCTTAGATTCAGTACCGTACCACTAACTCAGGGCCTTCATTATTCTAATACATTCAGTTCAGACAAGCTACCACCTCTCCTCCATTTCATCCTCCTCCCTCTTGACAAGAAGAAATATTCGCGTTTTCATCGGTGGGCTTAATACTGAAAAACTGATGCTTTGGGATATCGATTTGTTCCGTTAGAGCTAGCTCTACCCCAGACCATTCCCTTGCAAAGCTGAATGCGTCATCGTCATTAGCTGCTGAATAGGGAGTTTCCGGTTTGAAATCAGTAGAGCCTTAGATAGAGAAAATAGAGAACTAGTCAAAGAGTGAAATAAAGAAGGGGGTGGGGAGAGACAGGGAGAGAGAGAAATAGAGAGTTCTCAAGCTTTCTTGAGTTAAAATTACAATATGAGAATACATTATTTGGTACTTGTGGTGTGGTCAAAACATATTCATCATTATATTGCATTGACCCCGACAGGCCGAGGTGATCATGAAGATCGTATTCTCTGCTGATTTTACATTAGCGTTCAACTGGTTTCTCTTAACGTCAATTTAATTAGCTTTTACTCGCTGTTTCGTTAATTTTTATATACTTTTAGCTATACTTATGTTGTCTTTGTGTTTGATTTTTAGAATTATTTCAGTTGGTCAACTTTATTCGACCCCACATGCTTGATGTATATTATAGTGATTTAGAGACAGAGATGCATGTATGTATTCTAATGAAACATGCACAGATGTATGTTTGTCTTATAACAACGTAGTCAGATATGTATGTATGTATTCTAATGAAACATGCACAGATGTATGTTTGTCTTATAACAACGTAGTCAGATATGTATGTATGTATTCTAATGACGCTGACATACATGCATTTAGATCGTTGAATGACGCAGAGAACTCTAATGACAAACCACACAAACGATGGATTACAGAAATAAAAGATTTAACGAAAACAAACATATATGAAGCACACAAAAAAAGTCATCAGGGAATTCCACCCCTGACGCTGCAAGGTACACAGGGATATAAAGCGAAAAAAAAAGAAAGAATGGCGCAGAAAGTCGTCCATGTATATGTTTTATAATGACGCAGACAATGAGGCATGTTTCTTCTAGTGACGCAGACGGCGATGTAATTATGCATTCCAATGAAACAGACAAAGATGCAGGTATGGTTTTTAGTGACGCAGACAGATATGCATGAGTATCATATGAGTATGACAGTGGGTAGTGTTTTAATTACATCTTTTAAGGCAGATAGATACGTATTCAATCTTTTAATGACGCAAACACATATATCTACTTCCTTAGATTTACAGACACTTTTTAGTTTTCTATTGACACAAAGGCATATATGTATTTACAATTTCTTTGGTGAAATATAGATATCTATTTACAGTATTAGTGACTCATATATTTAATCACCTTTATTAACCACCTTACATTAACTTACAAGGAGACCCTGTGCACATACAAGTTACTAACTGCTCATATGTATTCGTTTATAGCACATTGTTCACAATTACTGACTCGTAACTTTCGCCAATAGTAGATCATGTTTTAAAATAATTTCAATAAATTCCATTGGTTGTTGTTAACAGTAACACAAAGTGTTTATATATATATATGTATATATATATGCTAGGATCAAAGCCCAGCGTTGGCCGAGCGAGAATAAAACAAAATAGGAAATACAACAAATAAATTTCGGAATACACTTGGCAACAACATCTCTCCTCTTGTGAATGAAATTACACCAAAAAACAAAAACCCCAAAAATAAACTCAATATATAACACATCCCGTAACGAAAAGCAATCTACATAAGTTGAACATTAAAAAAACGCCTGTGGAAAGCAAACTGCAAACGCTGGCGCCCTAGTCACATATTCTATGCGTACTTTAAACAAGAAACCATTAGTGAAAAGCATGAATAGGAAAGCAGGATGGAAAGAATGCTTCCAGAAATTATAGAACCCAACAATAACAACAGAATATAGATGCCACAGAACCAAATATCCTAAATCGAGAAATAGAAGAAGTATTAAAACATAGCCTAAGTAATAAATCACCAGGAGAGGATGGTATACCAAGTGAGGCAATAAAAGCGTGTAGAAACACATTGGTTAGCCAGGTTATTCACAATATCCTGGTCAGAAAGAAAAGTACCAGACGACTGCAAAATCAGTAATTGTACCACTATGGAAAAACAAAGGTAATAAGAGGGAGTGTGAATCATACAGAGGAATCTCCTTATTAAGTCACACAGGTAAAATCTACGCAAAAATAATAGAACAGAGAATGCGATACATTGCAGAACCACAGCTGAGTCCCTCTCAGTTTGGTTTCAGAAGGGGAGCAAGCTGTACAGACGCACTTTTCACACTGAGACAACTGAGTGAGAAAGCAATCGAATGCAATCAAGACTTAAATACAGTATTTGTAGACCAGGAAAAGGCATTCGTCGGAGTAGATAGAAACATTCTATGGGAAATCTTAGAAATGTATAACATCAAATGACAACTGTTAGATATAAAAGCGATAAATCAAAAATGCCAAAGCTCAGTAAGAACAACAGATGGAATTACTGAACCTTTTGAAACAAAATCTGGAGTACGACAAGGATGCGTACTTTCACCCCTACTTTCCAACATATACATGTACAGAATAATAAAAGAAGCTCACATCAACAAAGAGGAAAACAATTGCAAATAAAGCAGATGAGGAACTTAATAATGACATCAATAATGACAATCAAAGTTTAATATACAAAGATACGGAAACTTTGCAAAAGCACATCAATGCAGTGCTGTTAGCTTGTCAAAAGTACAACATGAAAATTAATGTACAAAAAACAGAAGTTATGAAAATTAGCAAGTCTTCAACACCATTGAATATAACAATAGATAGCACCAAAGTGAAACGGGCCAAAGAATTTAAATATCTAGGCAGTATTTTTTCCGAAGATGGAAGACTAGACAGAGAAATAGAAACAAGTTGCCAGAAAGAAAACACAGCAACTTACCAACTTTCACCATTACTTCTTCACCCAAAGATCAAGATGAAAATTAAAAAACAAATAATATCTACAATTTTTATACCAACACTGTGCTACCAATGTCAAACATGGTCTTTAACAGCTTAGCAGCAAAGAAAAATCGTCACATGTGAAGTGAAGTGTCTGAGAAAAGCTGCAATGGTTACCAAACTAGATAAAAAAAAGAAATGAAGAAATTAGGAAAAGAGTTGGTATACTATCATGTATCGAACATATTGAGAGACAGCAAGTTACATGGTTCGGTTACACCTTATGAGAATGATACCAAACCAAATACCAATAAGAGCATATAACACAAGAATATCCGGACGTAAGGCCAAAGGTAGACTAAGAACACGGTGGATAGAAAATATCAAGATAGCCTTGAACAAAAATGGACTAAATGCAACCTCGACGACACATCTGGCCTTGGAACGACAACATAAACTCCCACCCATACCCTTAACGGCGTGAATACGATCAACAATCATTCACCTGGGGAAAGACAATAGACAATAGACTTTAAACCGGAAGTATATCGAAGGAATAACTAAATGTGATTACAAGTAGTTGCGAAATGTTTCCTTTTATTGAATCAATTACAAAAATAAGAAATACAGAAACGATAGTAGGAACCATAGTTACCAGGGAAATCCTAACGCGGTAAACAATGTTATCCTAGCCGATAACAATGAAATAATTTACATTAATTAGGACTAGCTGGAGCATTCATTCATTATCAACATCGTGGACCGCATGGCCGTGTGGTTAGAAAGCCGTTGTCACACCCTTGAGGTCCTTCCTGTACATGTCGCGACGTCTGCTACGGCAAATCAGCCTTTATTACCACAACCTTCCTGTGGACTTCAGAAAGTCTCCCTGCACTCCTGCACATGAAAACATGCAGACATGTTTACCGTCGTTGAACTATCGCATTAAACTACCTATAGGTCAGAGGTAAAAAAAAAAGGTCACTCATATCAATGTTTACCTGTGCCGTACCACATGAAAACTTTTAAGATATCTGCGAGCCAAGTGTTGGCAAATGTACAAAACTATAAAGGTGCCAAATATGGTCCATCTGCATTCTAAATTTGCGAAACTTATGCATTACATAAAAATTATGGAGAATTGGAGTTGTTCCTATATATATATTCACGATATATGAATTCAAATCGAATGATAAAATCAGAGAAGAGACACATCAACATTTCATAACAGTTGTTATCAGAAAACGCCGTTGGTCCTACATCGGGCATGTCCTACGCGCAGACACCAACAGAATACACCACCAATCTCTTGAATGGATACCTACAGGCAAAAGAGCAAGGGGTAGACCAAAAGAAACACTCAGAAGAACAATACTTAGAGAAAGTAAAACAACCAATATTCATACTATTCAAGAACTGCACAGAATAGCTTTGAACGGACAGAATTGGAGAGATCTGACCTCTGCCCTATGCGCTAACTTCAGCGCAAAAGGAATATGAATATATATATATATGTAGTGACAAACGAAATTAACCATAAATAATAATACAAACGGTGACGCACTTGCTGTGCTACTGCTTCTCTGTCTTATAGTGGCGAGAGTCATGATAGACGTTACCAAGATATGGAAATATTTTCTTTGATAGCGTCTTTTACTTAACTAATGTTTACATAAGTAATGTTTATATATCTAATCTTTACAATACTGATGTTTATATAACTAATGTTTACATAACAGATGTTTACATCACTAATGTTTATATAACTAATGGCTGGGCCAGATCGAGATGAAACAAATATCTCCCAAACAGTTTGAAACAGTTTAGCAATTCAAAGCCGTAAAATTCAGCATAACATGAGAAATTTAACTGTGACACGTTGCACACGAAAATATTTAGAACACTGAGTGTATTTTGCCCCTCCTACAATCAGTTACTATGGGTCTAGATCTGGATACATGGATCAACTACTGTGCGTCTAGATCTGGGCACGACTAGATCATGCCAGTGCGGCATTCGAGAGCCTTCGTGCCAACGTCTGGATCAGGCGGGGTCTCAGTTTTACAACTAAGTTGAACGTGTACTTCACAGTGGTTCTACCAACACAGCTTTATGCTGCGTCTTGCTGGACTGTCTATGCGAGACACGCTCGACAGCTTAACTCTTTTCACCTTCGGTGCCTACGAAACCTCATGGGAGTACGTTGGCAGGATCGATTACAAGACACGGAAATCCTTCAAAAGTCCAGTACGCGACGCTGACTAGGTTCTAACTCCGCTGGAAGGGCCACATCGTCCATATGCCAGACAAGCGCATTCCAAATAGATTATTCTATGGGGAGCTGTACGAAGGTAAACGTTCAAGCGGAGGGCAGGAAAAGCGCTTCAATGATCACCTAAAAACTATCTCAAGCACTGCAGCATCGATCCTAGCTCCTGGATGACCACAGCACTTGATCGCTCAGCCTGGCACACTCAGAGCACTGCTGGCATCCCGAAATTTGAAAAAAGAATGTACACTGCGAGCAATCTACAAGAGCAAGAAGCGGAAGGACAAATCCGAAAATTCTCCTACCCCGAAGCTTCAGCACTCCTGCATGCACTGCAGTAGAAGTTTCCGTACACGAATCGGACTCATCGGACATCTACTAACTCATAAACCAAATTAGACAATTACTAATTTATTATTATTATTTATTTTTTCATCGCATTTATTGCTTTTCATGCCATGCTCATCTTCGCGTGCACAGAAGGAACCCCATCAAATCTGGGTACAGGGATCAGTTACTGTGCGTCTAGATCTGGATACAGGGATCAGTAACTGTGCGTCTAGATTTGGGTACATGGATTAGTTACTGTGCGTTTAGATCTGGGTACAGTGATCAAATACTGTGTGTCTAGATCAGATCTGGGTACAGCGATCAGTTACTGTGCGTCTAGATCTGGGTACAGGGATCAGTTACTGTGCGTCTAGATCTGATCTGGGTACAGGGATTAGTTACTGTGCTTTTAGATCTGAATACAGGGATTAATTACTGTGTGTCTAGATCTCGATACATGGATCAAATACTGTGTGTTTAGATCTGATCTGGGTACAGGGATCAGTTACTGTGTGTCTAGATCTGATATGGGTACAGGGATCAGTTACTGTGTGTCTAGATCTGGATACAGGGATCAATTATTGTGTGTCTAGATCTTTGTACAGAGATCAGTTACTGTGCATCTAGATCTGGGTACAGGGATCAGTTACTGTGTGTCTAGATCTGGGTACAGGGATCAGTTACTGTGTGTCTAGATCTGGGTACAGGGATCAGTTACTGTGTGTCTAGATCTTGATACATGGATGAGATATTTTATGGACCAGTTAATGTGCATATAATTCTGGGTACAGGGAATGTATACTTTCATATCATCCTGGAAGGTCAGATAGATGGCTTGACGGACCGGATTCGGTTCACTTGTCTCTATGTTGTTGTAAACCACTGGTTTAGTCCGATACTTGTAATTACCAGTAATGTGTATATATATATATATATATATATATATATATAAGAGATTGTAATATCAAGTCATTGTTAGAAGAGAGAGATTGTAATATCAAGTCATTGTTAGAAGAGAGAGATTGTAATATCAATTCATTACATGTAAAGAGAAAGACAGAGAGAGAGAGAGATTGTAGTATCAAGTTATTGCTAGAAGAGAGAAAGAGAGAAAGATTGTAGTACAGTGCATTGCTAAAAGAGAGAGATTGTAATATCAAGTGATTGCTAGAAAAGAGAGAGAGAAATTGTAATATCACGTCATGCTAGAAGAAAGAATAATTGTAATATCTAGAAATTGCTAGAAGAGAGAGAGATAGAGAGAGAGAGAAAATGTAATATTAAGTAATGCTAAAAGAGAGAGAAATTGTTATATGAAGTCATGCTAGAAGTAAGAGAAAAATTGCTACACAAAATGATTTCTAATGAAGATTAGCTGCACTGCTGCAATTTCTAAATGAAGAGAAATATTAGCTAGACAAATTTGATAATTACAAAATAAACTTATATGAAGAGAAAAATCATCAAACATTTACAAAGGTATATTTTATTTGTCTGCAGTTGTATGCTCCCCAAGGTGCATCAATCGATAACAAACCTCCCCCATGTGAGTGAGTATATTACTAGCAATTCCTTATATATTGTCTGTTTCATACAAGAACACGTAACTCATGGAGTAAAGTGTCTGTTTCATACAAGGACATGTAACTCATGGAGTAAAGTGTCTGTTTCATACAAGGACATGTAACTCATGGAGTAAAGTGTCTGTTTCATACAAGAACACGTAACTCATGGAGTAAAGTGTCTGTTTCATACAAGAACACGTAACTCATGGAGTAAAGTGTCTGTTTCATACAAGGACATGTAACTCATGGAGTAAAGTGTATGTTTCATACAAGGACATGTAACTCATGGAGTAAAGTGTATGTTTCATACAAGGACATGTAACTCATGGAGTAAAGTGTATGTTTCATACAAGGACATGTAACTCATGGAGTAAAGTGTCTGTTTCATACAAGGACATGTAACTCATGGAGTAAAGTGTCTGTTTCATACAAGGACATATAACTCATGGAGTAAAGTGTCTGTTTCATACAAGGACATATAACTCATGGAGTAAAGTGTCTGTTTCATACAAGAACATATAACTCATGGAGTGAAGTGTCTGTTTCATACAAGAACATGTAACTCATGGAGTAAAGTGTCTGTTTCATACAAGGACATGTAACTCATGGAGTAAAGTGTCTGTTTCATACAAGGACATATAACTCATGGAGTAAAGTGTCTGTTTCATACAAGGACACATAACTCATGGAGTAAAGTGTCTGTTTCATACAAGAACATGTAACTCATGGAGTGAAGTGTCTGCTTCATACAAGAACATGTAACTCATGGAGTAAAGTGTCTGTTTCATACAAGAACACGTAACTCATGGAGTAAAGTGTCTGTTTCATACAAGGACACGTAACTCATGGAGTAAAGTGTCTGTTTCATACAAGGACACGTAACTCATGGAGTAAAGTGTCTGTTTCATACAAGGACACGTAACTCATGGAGTAAAGTGTCTGTTTCATACAAGGACACGTAACTCATGGAGTAAAGTGTATGTTTCATACAAGGACACGTAACTCATGGAGTAAAGTGTCTGTTTCATACAAGGACACGTAACTCATGGAGTAAAGTGTCTGTTTCATACAAGAACACGTAACTCATGGAGTAAAGTGTCTGTTTCATACAAGAACATATAACTCATGGAGTGAAGTGTCTGTTTCATACAAGAACATGTAACTCATGGAGTAACGTGTCTGTTTCATACAAGAACACGTAACTCATGGAGTAAAGTGTATGTTTCACACAAGGACATGTAACTCATGGAGTAAAGTGTCTGTTTCATACAAGAACATGTAACTCATGGAGTGAAGTGTCTGTTTCATACAAGAACACGTAACTCATGGAGTAAAGTGTCTGTTTCATACAAGGACACGTAACTCATGGAGTAAAGTGTCTGTTTCATACAAGAACACGTAACTCATGGAGTAAAGTGTCTGTTTCATACAAGAACACGTAACTCATGGAGTAAAGTGTCTGTTTCATACAAGAACACGTAACTCATGGAGTAAAGTGTCTGTTTCATACAAGAACATGTAACTCATGGAGTAAAGTGTCTGTTTCATACAAGAACATGTAACTCATGGAGTAAAGTGTCTGTTTCATACAAGGACATGTAACTCATGGAGTAATGTGTCTGTTTCATACAAGAACATGTAACTCATGGAGTGAAGTGTCTGTTTCATACAAGAACACGTAACTCATGGAGTAAAGTGTCTGTTTCATACAAGAACATGTAACTCATGGAGTAAAGTGTCTGTTTCATACAAGAACACGTAACTCATGGAGTAAAGTGTCTGTTTCATACAAGAACACGTAACTCATGGAGTAAAGTGTCTGTTTCATACAAGAACACGTAACTCATGGAGTAAAGTGTCTGTTTCATACAAGAACACGTAACTCAGGGAGTAAAGTGTCTGTTTCATACAAGAACATGTAACTCATGGAGTGAAGTGTCTGTTTCATACAAGAACACGTAACTCATGGATTGAAGTGTCTGTTTTTTACAAGAACATGAGGAAAATTGTGTTTGATACAAGAACACGTACCTTGTGTGGGCAAATGTGCTTTTAATACAACAACAAGTTATGGGCTGAGGAAAGTTGTGTTTACTACAAAAACACGGAACTCGTGGACTGAAATGTGTGGTTAGTACAACACGTAATTTCCTGGGGAATGTTGCGTTTAGTACAAGAACACATAACTTATTTATTGAATTGTCTGATTAACTCTACAGCCGTAATGTACTGAGGGAAATGTTTGATTACTACAAGAACAAGTAACTGATTTTGGGAAACCTTTTTTCTTAAATTCAAGAACACGTAATGTGCTGGATGAAATACCTGTGTAATACAAGAACACGTAATGTTCTGGATGAAATATGTGTGTAATATTGTAACACGTAATGTGCTGCATGAAATATGTGTTTAATACAGAAACACGTAATGTGCTGGATGAAATATGTGTGTAATACAGGAACACGTAACTAAAACTTGAATGAATCCATCTTTATTGATTAGTTCTATTTTTTTCGCAAAGTTAGTTATGATAAAAACACATATCACGTGGGACGGACATAAATGTGTGGTACATGGCAACTGGTTAGGATTGGAAACATAGAACCGGACAACATTCTAGACTTGGCACTCATAGGCCTTGTAGAAAATTGGAACAATCACATTCAAAGACAAAAAGGGGAGAGATAGAGGGGCGGGAAGTGGACCCTTCAAGCAGTTGCCATGGTAACCTGGTTTCGTCTGGTGACCCTGTCCGAAACATTGAGCCGCCAATTTGAAGCTTGTTCATCCGCTCACCCATTTTTTTCACTCCATCTTTCATCGGCTACTCTCCAGTCATTCCGCTACTTTCCCTTCCCCTGAACCAACCTCTAACAACCGAAGAATATTAAAGACATCGATGAGTTGAATCTGAATGCCTCTGCGAGCTACTCTTCCCCCACACACCCCTCTTTTCTTTCGTCTCATTACTAGAACGGTATTTCAGACCGGTACTGTTAGATAGGCTTAATATCAGCTTTTTCACCTCAGTTATTTCCCTTATATTTTCAACAGTGGGGTAAGAACGTTAGCGTATAGAAGATATTCCAACATTATTAATTACACTATTCATTAAGTTTGTGATTATTGTTGGAATTTCCGTTGGTAACTATTTATATATTTTGAGTCGTTTTGGTTAATTGTTGCATGCGATTCCAAGTATATAAATAGTGACCAACCTAAAACCCAACAATAATTTTAAAAAACGTTGCGAATGACGTCTTAATTATTTATGTTGGAAGGTCTTTATTTGAGACAGTCATGATTGGGTCGTATATTATCTTTACAACGTCGGGGGTGGGTGTCTCTTAAGGTGCTCGATGATTCACGCTACTCGTTTCTTCTTGTGTTTATATAAAAATCAATTCTTCTTCTCTTCTTTATCGTTCTTCAGTCAGATATCAGGTTAAAGCACCAATAGCTTCAGTCAGATATGAGGTTACAGCACCAATAGCTTCAGTCAGATATCAGGTTACAGCACCAATAGTTTCAGTCAGATATCAGGTTACAGCACCAATAGCTTCAGTCAGATATCAGGTTACATCACCAATAGCTTAAATGAATTGTGTGATTCGATTCAGGTCATCCATGGAACCCCTGAAGTCTGGAAGCAGTGCCGTCTCAGTAGGCTATATTTTCTCCCTCTCTTCTTGGTAGAGTTGACAGGCATGAAGAATGTGTTCTGCAGTCTCTAGGCTCAGTCCACAGTTGCACAGGTCTGTCTCACCAATCTTCAGCTTTCAGAACATGTGACTTCTCAGTCTGTTGTGACCAGTTCGTAGTCTGAAAATGATGGTTTGTTCCTTGCGTGACATTTGGTGGTAGTGGTCATTTGGTTCTGCAGTTGGGTGAATTTGCTTCCACTTTTTCTTATATTCTGCTTTTAACATGGTCTTACTTTCATAGTACGTATTATCATTTTCTATTTGTTCCAGTGATCCCCCTTTCCTTGCCAGGAGATCAGCTTTTTCATTTCCAGGTATGACACAGTGACCTGGGATCCACTGCAGTACTGTTTCTTTGGTGGTACTGCTGAGGTGTAGTAAGCAGACCGTAAGTTCATTCATGCTCGTGTTCTTTGGATCTTTCAATGCCTGCAATACTGAATTTGCATCCGTTAGAAATACTACATGTCTGTTGTGACTCGGCAAGCAATTCATGAGCATTTTGGCTGCCTCTATTATGGCTTCCATTTCTGCTTTGAAATTTGTGGAATGTTTGCCTGAGGGTATGGATTTCTCTATTTCTTGTCCATCTGGTGTTACTATATATATTCCTGATCCTCCATCTAATACTGCCTCTTTCGCTGATCCATCTGTATATACATGTGTCCATATATCTTTTGGGTATGCTTTTTGTATGTGATTCTTAGTTGTCTCCTTTAGTACTTGTATAGTAGTTTCTGGTTTCGAAATAATGCTTGGTATATTGTCCATAATTCTTGGGAAGTTTTTTTCTGTCCCATGTTGGGTATGTGCTAAAGGTGTTTAGTGGTTTTAGGTTTTGTAGGTATGTATCTGTGAGTGATTTCTGGAGCTGTTTAGCGGAGTGTAGAAAGCTACTTCTTTTGAGTCGCTCTTTTGTAGGTCTGCTTAGTCTTTGGTTCATTTGATGACTCTCCAAACATTTGAACTTTGCATACTGTGTGAGGATTTTTTCATTTCTTCTTTCTTCCATTGATGGCAACTCTGTGCATGTTTCCATTTCTGTGATTGTCGTAGTATTCATACCACCTGTTATAATTCTGAGATTGCGGTTTTGTATCTTTGAGATCTTTTGAGTGTTACTCTTGGCTGCAGTCCCCCATGCTGACATTCCATATTCCAAAGCTGGTCTTACATAACCTGTATATGCTCTACTTAGAATATTTCCATTTGCACCCCAATCTGTTCCAGCCAATTTTTTAAGGAGTGCTGTCCTCATTGTACCTTTTGTTTGGCACTTGTCTATGTGCTGTTTCCATGTAAGTCTTGGATCAAAAGTGACTCCAAGGTATGTAGGTGTCTCATCTTTTGACAATGTTTGACCATTTATGGTTAGTAGGATTTTCTTTGGTTTGGTGGACATGCTGAAGATGGTATAGGTAGATTTTTGGGCATTAATAGACATGACCCATTGGTCTGTCCACTTGGCCAAATTGTCCATAGTTTCTTGCAACCTTATTTTTGTTATGCCTACGCTCTCTTCACTGCACCATATCGCCAGCATACATTGCAGCATTTACTTTACGCGAGAGAATTTGGTCAATGTCATTCATGAATATAAGGAATAGAGTGGGGGATAGAACACCTCCTTGTGGTACTCCATGCTTAAAGAGTTTCTTTCTGCTGTGCTTCATTTCAAGCTTCACTGCTGCTTTTCGGTTGTGCAGGTAGTGTTTTACCCAGTAATACATGCGCCCTGTCACTTTGTTTTGTTGTAGTTTAAGGAGGAGTCCATCTTTCCATACACAATCAAAGGCTTTTTCCATATCTACCCACACCACTGATGTCTTATTTTTTTCCTGGAAAGCATCCTCTACTTCCTGGGCAATTAGTGTAATCTGGTCTTCAGTTGATCTACACTTTCTGAAGCCAGTTTGCTGATTTAGCAGGATTTTATTTTTTCCTAGGAACCACATCATTCTTTTGTTTACCAGGCGCTCAATTAATTTGCAAACACAGCTGGTCAGACTTATTGGATATAGCTGTCCACCTTATTTTTTGGCTTGCCTTTCTTGTGGATGGGTATAATTATGGCATTTTTCCACACCTGTGGCACTAGACCTCTATCCCAACAGTTGTTGAAAAAAAAATTTTTTTTTTTTTTTGCTGATGGTCCGATGTGAATTAGCAGTTCATTTGGTATGTCATCAGGGCCAGGTGATTTCCTAAGTTTTAATACTGCTAGTTCTTCAATTAGTTCATTGATCGTGAATGGAATATTCATGACATCTTGTTTATCTTTGCTGATCTCTTTTTCGATATTCCGTAGTTCTTTTCTTACTTCTCTTCTATTTTCATCGACTTTGTGGCAGGCAGTACTTTGGTAATGCTGTATAAAGTGATTTGCAGCCTTCTTTCCTGTGAGTACATCTCCACCATTCTCTATAGCTACTGGTGCTGTTTTGTTATCTTCGTTGTTGAGCATTTTTTATATTTTCCATAGTTTTCTTCCCTCTTTGTCGAAGTTTACATTTTCTGTTTTTTCATGCCAGCTTTTCCTTGTGTTTGTAATTGTCATTTTTCTTAGTTTGGCTACAGCAGCTTTTAGTGATATGTTGTTTTCTGTGAATGGGCTTTTTTCTGCTGTGTCTCTGGCCTTTGACACTTCTTTCTCCAACTCATCGAGTTCGTCAGACCAGTACGGTTTGTAATTTTTCCTAGCACCTCTTGGTATGGTTTGCTTGGCTGCTTTAAGAAGTGCAGAAGCCAGGAGTTGTGAAGTTTTGTTCACGTTTTTAATCCTTGGATTTAAGTCGTTTGTGAATTTGTCTGTCAGGTCAGCATACTTACTCCAGTTTGCTTTCTTGAAGTTCCATCTTGGTGTGGTTGTAGGGCCAGCAGGGGTATGGTTAATGTCAATGGTGAGTTTGATGGGGCGATGGTCAACTTCCACCAAGCTGCTCCAGCACTTCCCTGTATGTTATTTTCGCTAAGGCGTCTGTTGCAAAGGCTAGGTCAGGGGTTGAGGTGGTGTGCCATCTTCTAGAGTAGAAAGTTGGGTGGTCTTCAGATTCATTAAGCAGTTGAAGTTTCACCTCACACTGCCAGTCTTCCACTTCTTCTCCTCTAGTATCTTGTTCTGTATATCCCCAACTCTGTGAGTGGCTATTGAAGTCACCAATCACAAGACAGTTATCTTTTTCTGTGTTAATTGTGTGTAGAGATAGGCTCATGTCCTGTGGACAGTAATAGTTATATACTGTGACCTCTTTAGTTGGAAGGGTTAGACAGGTTCCAATGATTTCAGCCTGTTCTTCTGTGTCTACTCGAATTTCAGAGGCAACGATATTGTTTTTCACAAGTATAAGAACTCCTCCTTTATGTCTTTCTTCTCTATCGTTCCGAAATGTTTGGTATCCTGGGATGTCGAATCTATTGTTGTTTGTGAGGTGTGTTTCCTGTATGCATGCTATGTCGATTTCCTCTGTGTAATCGGTTTGCAAGTGCAGTCATTTTATTGTACTCTCTGCATTCCTCTGCAATATTTTTAAGTACTTATTTTTGTCTTTGTCTGCATCGTGATCTATATGTGATTTTTTTGAACCAGTAGTTTTTTCCTCTGATCTCTTTTCCCCGGCTCCACAAATTGAGACAGAGGTACCACCAGTCGCTGATGGTGGGCTCCTTCGAGGCTTAGAGTCCGGCACTTCATCCGCCTGACGGGATTCCACAGATGAAGCACCAAAACGAATCATCTGTAACCTATTATTTGACATGTGAAGTCATTGCGTGACACTGTGGTTTTCAGCCGTGGCTGGACTATTTTGTACCTTTCGGTCCAGTGGTAACAGTAACATGGTCTGCACTTATGTGTGATAGAAACAACTTGTTACCGAAAACATATAGTTGACTGTCTGTCCTGGACAGACTAGTGTGACAGAAAGAAGATCTGCAGCGTCACAATAAAATGCCTTTTAGGACTTACTGGAATACTGGTGCTGTGACCAGGTCTAAATCTGTGAAATACTGCTCGACATAAATCAGTTAACCAAAGCACTCCTTCACAATAATATGAGGTTTATTTACACAAGTTGATATACATCAATTAATAGCATCATACTCATGAGAGAGGCAAATAAACACAAGGCACAAGTTCCAATATAGTCTTATTCGAGTCCGTCCTCAACTCTGCAGACTAATCCTAAATTATCTGCAACTGGGCAATAATATAATCATCTCAGATTACAAATTACGCTAACACATCCAGGAATTGCTTCACTCGGGTTATAAGCTAAGTCTTAGATAGTATACACCGACTAACTATCTGACTCTTCGTCTTTCCTGGAAGA
The DNA here is from genome assembly GCA_034231615.1 of Meghimatium bilineatum. Classification (NCBI taxonomy): domain Eukaryota; kingdom Metazoa; phylum Mollusca; class Gastropoda; order Stylommatophora; family Philomycidae; genus Meghimatium; species Meghimatium bilineatum. The sequence goes on from CM067315.1 coordinate 44,224,398, forward strand.
CCGAAGACTCTGACTGTTGCGAGACTAACTAGGACTTGCCTCTCCTGGGAGACAAGTATTGACTGTCCGAGACAAGCCTGATAGAGACTGACCTCTAACCTCGGAACCGACTCCGGGGACTACTTCCTCAGGAGTGAAATGCGACCGCCCTGCTCGGCAGTCGATAATGCAATGGTCTTCCTCCTCCACTACTAAGTTCCTCCAAACTTCCAGAAACTTCCAACCAATCAAAAGCGTTCATTTCCCCAGAGGAAAATCTCTGGCCAATCAGAAATTGATCCTTCTGGTTAAAATAAACCCACGTTGCCTCAGACCAACCAGAAAGCTTCTACCTGGTATGATTCCCGTCTGTCTATTATCTGACATGTTCTTAGGTAAACAAACGTTGCACTTGATCATAGCTTGACGCGTTTTTATAAAAACACACGTTTGTGTTTTATCGTCGCTTGACACGTTCTTAGATAAACACACCTTTGCATGGTGTGCCACCAGCGTCTGTAGTGACAACATTTACACAAGAGCAAAACATTCGATGTGTTGCATTTTACGCCGTCCATCTCTTGCTATCTGTGAAGGGTTCTTACTTCTTACTGTGAAACTCCATGCCTGTGAAGGGTTCCGCAACCAGATACTATCACAGTGTCTCCGTCTTCCATCTTACTTTTGAGTCAGGATGTGTTTCCCTAGCCCTTATCCATCCAAGGATTGTCCACAGGGCAGTGGAGGTTTAATTTTGGAAATTTCCTTCTCCTAGACAGCTTGCCTAACAGGGTTAACGAGCACCATCTGCCCAGGGTTTTGAGGTAGAGTTCCCCTCTCCTAGGATCATTTTGTTGTTGCCAGGTATTCATTATCATTCTCTGTGGTTTATTTCTTGTGATCTAAGACACCTCCAACTCAGGGAAGGTGATTTGAGAACATTGCTCTCTCTTGTTCTAATATCTATAATTTCCCATTTACCCTACCCAGCCCTCTAACCCTAACTAAACCCTATCCCTACCCCCTCCCCTCCAGAAACCTGAGCTTATAGCGGCTCATACTCGCTTTGATGATGCCAGTCAATGGACATATGGGGTATTTCAGTGGGGATATCAGCGCCGACTGATATCCCACCCCGTCTTCTTGGTCAGCGACACCGTTTGGTCAGCGTCTGTTTATTTGCCCAGAGGATTATTCACAGCTGGCCTCAAGAGGCTTTTCCACTATCCGCCACCTGTGGACGCTCCGGGTAGGGGTCGGTATCCCCCGCAGGAAAATCAATTCAAAACGTATACGTCAGAAGTAAATGGTAGCTAGTGTATCAGCTTAGTTCCTAGTACCGATTTATATCCTCGTGTCAGAAGTTGGATTAATTTCATCCATGTGTCCGTTCTTATTTATAACGTTTATAACAGATGTATCTATCAATTTATATCTTGTGTCTGTGGAAGGAAGATCCCTAAAGTTGGTAAAGTTCACGTTCTGTTTCTTTTTCGTCCTTCGCGATGTTACGTTCGTGATCGTATAGTGTAATATTCAGTTGATCTTTCTCTTCCGATTTTTCAGTCTTGGCCTCTTCATCCTTAATGTTGATCCTTTCTGTTCTTGTTTCAGGATCCTCAAAACCTTGGTAGTGCTCTTCTGTGGATGATTCTTATTATGACCTCAAGAACAATAGTACAACAAGAAACAATTAAACTGACTGAACATTTACCTTAAAAGATGGAACAGTTCCAAAACCTGTTGACTACATGTGTCAAGGTGTCTTGCTATTGCATTATCAAAAGAATAAACAAAGTTTGGAATTCAAATAATCAATGTTCAACCTTTCAAACAAAATGTCACCCAAGCTGTTATCTAGGGATAGATGGGAAAATCCCCGTTAGTTCGTTTACCCAAACATAGTTATCCCACTTTATGTCTATTCTAGTCCTATCAAAATCTGTAAACAAAAAGATAGGTTATACAAATCTAGCAATACTTAACATTAGTTCCAGTAGCTGTCTTGAAGAATGTTCTCTCGACGGAATAGTTTCGATTTCGATAGTTCTCATGAATAAGTAGAACATTTCTCATTTATTTAGCTTCTCGATTCAGTAAGATTCAGTTTCTTGATGACACTTTGAAATATTACTAAGCAAGTTGGTTCTGGCAAATCATAAATACACTCTCTTTCTTTGGATGCCTTGATTAATCATAGACATTCCCATCTCATATGGACATCTTCTCTTAGATTATAGAGATCTGACCTCAGCAATGTTCTTGGGACAATGTTGGAGGAGGTGAGATTGTAAACAATCATCAACCACTTCTGACCCTTTTGTAGTAAATCAAACTTCAATAATTTATAATAACACATGAATTTCACAATTAATTGTATCTCCACCCTCTCGCTCTTCTTATAAACGAATTGACCTCAATTCTGAAATAGGACTCTGGCGAGAATGCTCTGGCGAGAAGTATAACTGAATGTTCGGAAGTCAACTTCTTATCGCCTATGATGGAAACAAACTCAGGTTGATAGATAATGTTGTGGCTTGAATTTATGTTCAGTCTTGAATGGTGCTTCTGTGAGGTACACAATCTCAGCAACTCCGGTAAACTGTAAGGCCCTCAGCTTGTCAGCATTCAGTAATTAGGGTTATTCATCTGATCGCTGGCTTCCATTAGTGAGCTCTTGAGTAGGTGGTTTGGTTTTCCACCAGAGTTCAGTAAAGGATAAAAGATCCTTGATGTTATACCATTGACATCACCTTCTTTGATTTGCTTGAGTCATCACGGTAAACAGATCATCACTTCCTTGCTATAATGCAAAAGTTCAAGTTCAGAGGTTTTCACAAACAATATAGAGCTTGCATTAAATATCTCTCATGTCATGATGGTAAACATGTCATCACTCCTTGTGTATTAGACACAGGTTTAGGTTAAGACATTTTCATAAACACTGTAGAACTTTGAGCAAATGTCATTCAATTTCAGTATTTGTTTCTCATGTCATGATGGTAAAATGAGTCATAACTCCCTTCATGTACGTCATAATCCAATGATTGGAAATATAGTACAAATATTTACATGAATTATCCTCACCATTTCTCATCCTACATAATTGGATTTGGTCTGTCATGTGATGATAGTAACTAGGTCATCACGACTTTTGTGTTCTGACTGTGTAGTCCCTCATAAGGCATAGGTTGTGATCATGTGTTTATGCACACTGCACACAAACTTGTATTAATTGTTCAAGTGATAAACGTTCCAGTGCAGGGTAACAACCCTAAACAGGAAGTAGGTTGCTGGAGTAACACATGGCAAATGCCAAGATAAACAAATATAGGTAGATGTGTTACCAAAATAAAACATACAACAACCTAACAACGAGATACAGGACATACGACGTTTCGATTAAAAAGCATCATCAGGACAAACAAACGACCGCAATAAAAGAAAAAAAATCTTACATGGGGACAAATAGGGTTATAATAAGGAGGAGAGGATGACAATAACAGATAGGTAATGGGGGAAGCAAAGATTTAGCAACATGACAGAATAGAAGAAGGTATGGGGAGAAAATAGTAGTAAGTGGGGAGGGGAAAGTAGACCAAAGAAAGTGATATGGAAAAAGGGAAAGATATAATAGCAAGTAAATAAAAAGAAAATTAAAAATAAATATTAAAAATACTTACCTCAAAAGTGGCAACAGATAATGAATATTAAAGACAATCATAATGTAAGGGAAGATCAAAATGATGAAATTAGATGAGCGAAAGAGAGAGAGAGAGAGAGAGAGAGAGAGGGAGAGAGAGAAAGAGGCCAAAACGGCAGGAACATACGAGGAAGAGCAAATAGCAGGAGGAAAATATGAGCAGATAATGGTGATGATATACGAGAGTAAACTAGTGCATTAACTTAACTGAGGCAGCAACACACAGTATGGCAACAAAGTCAAAAATATACATTGAAGGTCATGGTCATTGTAGCATGCGAGCCAGGTTAGGAAAACACAGACACGCCACAGTTGCTCACACTACACGAGGTGTCGGAGTGCAAGGAAAATTAACTCACGAAAGTGATGACAATGTGATAAGACAATAGCCTGGAGGAAAGGCAGAACGCAGCGAACACCAACAGCAGTGGCGTAAAAGGATGGCCCGAGGTAAGAACATCAGATGGTATCACAAACGCATTTGATACAAAAACGGGATGCGTCAAGGTTACATGCTCTCACCTTTGCTATTCAATATATACATGGACAGAATAATAAAAGAGGCAAAAATGTCATAAGGCAACATCACTGATTCAGAACAAGACAACTGAGAGCAACTAAACAATGAAATAAATGAACTACTTTTCGCAAACGATCAGAGCCTCATATACGAAAACGAAGAACAACTACAAAATCATGTTAACTCACTATCTGCAAAATGTAGAAAATACAACTTGAAGATTAATACACAGAAGACGGAAACTAGGAAAATATTCAGAACACCGAGCCCACTAAACATACAGATAGACAATATATGAGTAAAACAAGTAACAGAGTTCAAATATCTCGGTAGAATTTTTGCAGAAAATGGAAGCCTCGATAGAGAAATAGAGATGAGATGTCAAAAGACAAATGCAGTAACATACCAACTGTCACCACTACTTCTTCATCCCAAGATCGAGATGGAAGTTAAAAGACAAATGGTCTACAGTATATTCCTACCAACACTGTGTTGCCAGTGCCAAACCTGGTCTCTCTCATCTTCACATTACAGAAAGATAGTGACATGTGATATTAAATGCTTGAGGAAAGCTGCCGAGGTTACCAGGCTTGATAGATTGTGAAATGAATATATCAGGGAAAGAATAGGTATAATATATTGTATAGATTACATAGAGAAGGAACAGATCAAGTGGTTTGGCCACATTATGAGAATACATCACGAAAATTTGCCCGTACAAGCATATAACCAAATGAGATCAGGGTACAAAGCCAGAAGAAGACTACGGAAAAGATGGATAGAACACGTCAGGGACATCCTGAACAGACACCGTCATAGCACAGCCGAGGCCACACATCTAACTTTAGAACGCAATCTCGAGCTCCAATCACCACTACGATTAACGGCAAGAGTGGATCACAAACTACCTGGGGAAAGACAATAAACTCCATTAATATATATAGCTAAAACGTTCTGATGTAACCAATTTGGGCTAGCGTTTGCTGTTGTAAGGAGCTTGTACCTGACCATGAGCGATACCTTTTGTTCAACAAGAATGTTAATAAATGTATACCTCAGTCGCTCGAGACACGCACTCAACCTCCTGATCTTGGGCCCTGTCTCCAGTAAGTCAAGTTTCCAATTGGGTCCAACCCACAGTAAGTCAAACTTTCTATTTGGTCCCGCCTACAGTAAGTCAAGCTTCCCATTGGGTTTTGTCTTCAGTAAGTCAAGATTCCTGTGCAATGAAATTTCTTTTTGCACTTTTTGTGTACATAAAAAATGTTTCCTTTACCTAGACATCCAAGCGTATTGTGGAACACCTGCCGGTGTTTTTCATTGAGCAAAGCATACGTAAGAAGTATGTGGTCAACATCAAGACAATCGCGTGTACTATCCAAGAAGATCTTGTACCCATTTCTTTAGGCAGCGTCGACCTTGTAACTGCTGTTGACTTTACATCAGGGTTATCTAAAATTGAATCTTGGAATATCTGACTAGGCAGCCCAATCACTAACAGCTGAGCATCCGCTCCTGTACCACACAACATATCAGCATTTTCTGCTTAATTTCAACATAAGAAACTTCTGAAATTCTGAACTGTCCCTTAAAGTTGGCCCTTGCCACGCTACTTCCACTTGCAATACCAATAATTGTGTGCTCTCTGTTCATGTTTCTGAAAATGTTATAGAGTACGGAAGAATTGCTTTCAGTGCCTTATTTCGTCATTTGGCTAAAGTCGTTTTAGACACATCTTTCCTACGTTATCTTTTTCTTGTCAATCGTCTTATGTGTCTCTGAAACCCCTCTAGCCCACTTTCTCTACTTTTTTCTAAACAGGATGGCTGAAATGAAATGACACATTCTTAGATAAATTGCTGAAAAGACAGATGGGAGTGAACATAACGAGGCAAATAGAGAGAGTGGGAGAGTTGCGTGAGCCTCTTCCAAAACATAGCTATTTTGTGTAAAAGGAACGCGGAGTTGCTAGAAGAAGAGCATGTTTAGGTTTGCATAATCTTTATTAGAATCACTCCAACAAGCAGGTAAATCATCAGTCTTCGAACGGCCTATTCTTTACTTTGTTGAAACTGAATTTATTGCTTTCGTTTAATTCTTTTGTTACCCCCTCCCTCTCTCTCTCTCTTTCTCTCTCTCTCTCTCTCTTTCATCAATTATGATCTTCTTTTCAAGCGCTCTCAGATAAAGAACTCTTCATTCTGCTAGTTGTTTTCTGCTTAAGACACTATGACGCACGAGAACAGCTTTGCGTCATGTCGGGGGTACTTACTCTCTCGAAGTAAAATTATCCTTTTTGCCAATCGTTTATTCTACTCTTATGTGATTTGGCTTCGTGTACCGAGCTCACAACCGAGAGATCAACATATCAAGATCTCGGGCGCTGGTTAGAAACACCTATTGACGTGACTACCTTCTTGAGTTTTAAACGAAAGTGATATTTAAGAACGTCCGCATCTTCAAAAATTGGAATTAACAATTCTATACATTAAGTGATATTATGTCTTATTGACGTCAAGAAGAAAATAAGACCACCTGAAAGCATTATTATTGACATTGTCTTTCACTTGCACTATTTTCTAGCCAATTTGAAATTATCTTGGTCAGGAATTTGCAACTTATGGAATTGCTCTTGAACTCATCGCCCATGACTCCTCTAATGCAGGCATCAGCTATCTTGCATATGACTACAACTGAGAACACTTATACTATAAATGAAAAAAAATAGACAACAGGAGTTGAAATAAGAACATTTATACTGAAGAGAAAATGGGGGGGGGGAAGTAGAAAACGGGCGTAGAAAATTACTAGAGAGAAAATGGGTGGCAAATGTCGAAAACGGGTGTAGAATTTTACAACATTTATACTGAAGAGAAAATGGGGGAAAAAGTAGAAAACATGCGTAGAAAATGAGAACATTTATACTGGACAGAAAATGGGGAAAAAGTAGAAAACTGGCGTAGAAAATGAGAACATTTATACTGGACAGAAAATGGGGAAAAAGTAGAAAACTGGCGTAGAAAATTACAATATTTATACTGGAATGAAAATGGAGGGGGGGGGGAATAGAAAAAAGGCGTAGAAAATTAGAACATTTATACTGGACAGTAAATGGAAAAAAAAAGTAGAAAACAGGCGTAGAAAATTAGAACATTTATACTGGACAGAAAATGGGGAAAAAGTAAAAAAAACTGGTGTAGAAAATTACAATATTTATACTGGAAGGAAAATTGGGGGGGGGGGGATAGAAAACGGGCGTATAAAATTATATCTTTTATACTAGGGAAAAATGTTGAAAACGGCAGTAGAAAATTAGAACATTTATACTGGAGTGTAAGTGTCAAAAAACTATGTTGAAAATTTGCGTAGAAATGAGAAAATAGATAATAAAAATAGTGAAAACATCCGTAGAAAATTTGAGTGTTGAAAACTGGCGAAGAAATTTGAACATTTATATTGGAGAGAAAATTGAACTTATTCGTTACTGCAACACATTCCAGCGCATCCCCTGTCCCGACCTTTTAGCGCAACATTTGTCACATATCTTGCATTTGGATCAAATGGTTAGAAATGCGTCGGATGCATTGCCACATTGTGCATTGTAATTTAAAGCACATACACTCAACTGCCATGAAGATCGGAGTTGTCAAGTATTTTCTCTTTCTACTCGAGGACAGTATCTATCATTTCCTGCCAGAAGGATGTCATTGCGTTCCTCCATAGTATCTTGATCCTGTTGAGTAGAATCACGTACTCTAAGTTAAGTCTTGCTTATCTTTTCTAGTTAGTGTCTTGCTGCCTTTGAAAAGTATACTTTTTTCAATCTGCCTCAAGTGTTTGTGCTCACATTCTGTTTTGGCTTCATTCGTTTAGCGTCAGGTGATATTCCTAAAAAATGGGTCTTTTTACTTTGGTAAAATATTGATGGTTATTTCAAAGAAAGAAAATAACACACCTTGCAAGATCATAGTGAATGATATAGTATTAAAACAGGTCCACCAATTCAAATATCTAGGTACAATTATTACAGCAGATGGAAGAAGTTCAACAGAAATAAGATGCAGAATAGGACAGGGAAAAACAACATTCAGAAAAATGAAAAATATACTGTGTAATATGACCTTGTCATTAGAGGTGAGAAAGAGAGTTCTGCAGTGCTATATAAACCCTATACTAACATATATGGGTGCGAGTCTTGGACAATAAACAAACTGGAAAGTGGGAGATTGGAGGCAACAGAGATATGGTTCTACAGAAGAATGCTGAGGTGGACTGCCAGAAAAACTAATGTAGTGGTGTTAAAAGAGTTAAATGTGAAACGGACCTTAATCAACAATATTAAAAAAGGCAATCTTTTTTGTGGCCACTTCATGAGACAGGCAGGTTTAGAGAACAAATCACAACAGGCCGATTGAAAAATGATCTTAAATTGGGAAAGTGTGAAAGACACCTGAAGAAATAATACATGAAATTGATATATATGCAGTCTTCATGTAGAAACTTTCTGATAGCTTTGCAGTAAAAACTGAAGTAAGGCAGAGGTACATTCTAGCTCCCACCCTCTTCGGAATCTTCTTCGCAGCGCTTCTGAAACATGCTCTTGCAGATGCAGTAGGTGATGTTTTCATCTGCACTTTCACGTTACGATAGATCACTCTTTAACTTAGCGCATCTCAGAGCAAAGACGAAAACATCAGAAATGCTCACCTTCTCTTAGCCGATGATGCTGCACTAGTGGCACACAGTGAGTCTATCTTTCAGTCCCAAATTGACAACATGACAAAGGCATGCGAGCTGTTCTCTATGACAATGAGCATTACTAAAACTATGGCAATGTATCACGGATATACAGAATCAACAAACATCACCTTAAATAATATCAAAATAAAGCAAGTCGACAACTTTTTCTGCCTTGTATCTATAATTACATCTACCATTTTCCTAGAAAATGAAATAAATGAACGTATAGGGAAAGTGGTTACAAATTTTGGCGGGCTGTCAAAGCAACTTTGAATAAACCATAAGATAAAATTGAAAATAAAGATACAGATCTAACAAACATGCCTGTTGAGTACACAATACTACGGATCTGAAACATGGACTACCTATACCAAACATGAGAGGAGACATAATATCTTTCTATCTAATATTTTCCTAATTTTCTCCCAGTTGTCTCGACTTTGTCTTGCCACTGGACCAAGATAAAACTCAGCAGAGAGAGTGTGGTTGACGATTAGCGCAACTCTTCCACACTATAAACCAACTTCAGCGCTAGTCATTTCTCAACCCATTCAAAGACACGCTCCAGTCATCCTTGAAACACCTTAACATTGACGTAGGCTCTTGGGAGAGCCTCGCTCAGGATAGAACAGCATGGCGTTACAGCATTAGAACGGGAGCACTAGCGGCGGAAGAATTCAGACAAGATAGTGCAAGACAGAAGCGGACACGTAGAAAAGAAAAAACATCTCAACCTCACACAGATACCTTCTATTGTTGTCAATTCTGTAAAAGAACATTTTGTGCGCGCATTGGACTTGCTAGTCATTTAAAAACGCACTATTAACTTTTATTATTTATTGTTATTATTATTATGGTTGAGTTTTTGGTCATTGTCGATCACGACGGACGAACATCATCATCATCCTCGCAAGATTTTAAAGATAAAATTGCTTGACAAAATCACCAACATGGAAATATTGCACCGCACTCAGCTACCATCTGCCATGGAAACACTCAATATAAATAGATTGCCTTGGCTGGGTCATGTCCGCAGAATACCAAACAGCTGCATCCCAAAAGAAGTACTATGTGAGGAACAGGCTGAAGGCTATCGAGCCCGTGGTAGACCTATGTTGAGGTATAAAGCCATCTGCAAATCATCAATGAAAGGCTTCAATATATAATTCAAAAATTGGGAAAACATGACCGATACTCGTGATGTTTCGAGGTAAAACCCGCATGCGGGAAGCATTTTTCATAAATAATATGTTTAAAGATATGGAAGAAAAAGAGAGAAAGATACAAACAAAATTCTTCCATTGCTGATATAATCGCTTCAAAAGTCCCCATCTCCTGAGAAAGATATTTAATGGATTGCTTCTTCTTATTGTTAAATGACCGTCTGCAAGACGCAAAACGCCATAAATATATTGAAACATGGAGTCATGCATGTTGAAATCGCATACAGGCCTAAGAATACATTTCACCACATAACCTGCTTTGACATTGATTTTCGTCTTCTCCTTCTTCTGTGTTCCTTCTGATTACACCTGCAGATTAACAGAATGTAGTCCGAAGGAAGAAATGAGCTGTATCAGTGTTCACAGCTTTGCTGCAGTAAATGTGCTGATGTCCAGATACATCCGATTTTAGCGTGACATCTGGCTTACATTGACTCTATTAGTGATTTCTCAGACAACTGCACCCCATAGTATTCTGAATCACCTCTTATGACTTGCATTGAAAGTAAACGGTGTTGGTATTCTCTGTTCCCCTTCCGGATCGCATGAATACACAGCCAGATAAGGGTTTTGAAAGCAGGTCCACTAATTTAGTCAGGAATTCATTGTATTTGGTAGGTATCTATTGTTTTCTGTGTTGCTTTCATAAGATTTACTGGGTTAGAATTGTTCTGTGCATTATCTCTTATTTTCTTTCCTTGTTTATGGGAATATTGGAAAATCATTACTTTTGAAATTCAATTATTATTACCAAGTTAAAATATGATTTAAAAAACATGACTCTAGTTAACTGTATATAAAAGAATTGATGTAAATTAAACATATTCATATTCATTGGTTACTGTTACTTGTTTTTACTTTCTTATGTAACTATCTATTCAATGATTCTGTTACTCTCTTTCACAGTTACTTAGTATTTGTGTTTCTCTCTTATGGACCTATCTATTCAGTGTTTCTGTAACTCGGTGCTACTCTCTTCCTTAGCTACTTTGTGTTATCACTCTTTGTGTTCTCATTTGAAATTATATTCATTTTTCAATTATATTGAAATTCAATCACATTTTATAAAACGCCTCTGTCTCCGGCAATCAACATCTTTGCAACATCTATATAATATGTTCCTACCCCTTAATATCAACAAATTGCAATAAATCGCGAGACATGGAAATCTATGGCATCCGCCCTATACGCCATCTTTGGCCCTAGAGGAATAACTAACTAACTAACCTTAATATCAGATGGCATGTGATTTCGGAAATTGGGTAAGCAGATGACATTGACCAAATATCAAGACTTCCCACATATCTTAAACACATAATTATGTCAGTCAAAGATCATAGCAAGGCTCAAACTCTTTTCCTCACAACAAAAGAGAAAACACAATGCATAAAAACACAGAAGTGAACTTATACCTGCAGAAGTCATATTAATAAAGAACAACGGCACAATGGTAACTATGTCTCTAAGGTAAACTAACAATACCACAGTAAATTGCTGCAATAAAATTACTTAATTGCATATGAAACATCTATCACTTGGACTACGACATTGGCAAGACAATATCAACATTTCAAATGCGATACTATAGACATGCCCTAAAAATCTTTCACGAACAGAAAGACGAACACACGCAGACTTCTACACAGGGGGGTGTACATAAAAGATTAATTGTTGAGGAAAATGTTCCAGAAAGATAGCAAGAGGAAATATTATGATGGATTACATCATATTTAAGTATGACAATGGTGGAGAATTGATTGTTTACGCACACACAAAAAAAAACCCCCATTTACTTACACAGTGATAGTCAAAGCAACGATCTACAAAAATACATGTACAAATATAGAATATGTTATCTTATGTTCCTCCATGGCCATAGGCGGCTCATAGGGCAGAAACCATAGCTTTCCATTTCTGTCTTTATGTTGACATGTCTTTCAGTTCTTGGGTGTTGTTTATGTTCATTGACATGCCTTTTCTATTTATGGTTCTTCGTAGAGTTTCTCTAGGTCTCCCTCTTCTTCTTACTATCGGTGGCACCCAATTTAGTGACTGATGGGGAGTTCTTAGGCTATTCATTCTGAGAGCATGGCCGATATGTCCAACGCCTTTGTCTAATGAAGGAAGACATTTGAGATTGTTTGCTTTCCTCTCGTATATCTATCAGATTTGAGTAGTGTTGGAGACTGTCAAGCTTAGATTTAACATCTATGTGGTTTGTGCTTAAAAGGGCCAGGTCATCTGCGTAAGTCCAAATTTTCGAGAACGGTATTGATCCTGTCTGCTTATTTTCAGTGCTCTTCCTCATGAACCAATCAATAGCAACGCAAAAAGTAATGGGGACATGATGCATCCCTGTAAATATAGAATATATCTGCAAAAAAGTCTGCCCGTGGTTTCGTTTCTATATTTAATAATAGTGACACACTATATCCGATACTGCTAGATATTATCATATTACTCCCATTAACACACAGACCCGTAGATAAGGGAGGGGTTTTTCTTGTTCAAAGTCCTCCATTAGCAACTCTAAACATAGCTTTTGGTACTTGGAATTTAGCCAAAATGTTCGTTAAAACTTCTTCCTCGGTGATTTCTCACAACCCCCCCCCCCGTCCTTAATGTAATCATATGTACGGCCCTGTTAACACAACATTGTGATGTATGCATGACTTCCTTCTTCTTCTTCTGCGTTCGTTCTCAAACTCCTGCAGATTAGCAGGATGTAGTCCGGAGAACGAAATGCGTTGTGTTATGGTTTACAGCATTGCTGCGAAATCTGCGCCTGTCGGCCTGACACATCCGACTTCAGAATGGCTTTGGGTCATATGGCCTATATGGGATAGGACAGCCAAGTCCATCCCATAACTTCCTTAGTCGCCTCTTACAACATGCATGGAAGGTAAACAGTGTTGTTATTCTTTGCTCCCCTTTCGTGCCACGGCTTAAACGGGCGGCATGACTTTCTGTCATGTTTCTATATTATTCCTTCAGACAACTTAAACTTTCATTATTTCATTTTCATTGTTTTATATCTAGAATATATATACACAAATTCATGAAAATCTGAGGTGGATTTCCGTTTCTGTATTAACAATTAGAAACCAAAAATACATCGAAACCCAGAGTTTCACAAGAAATACTTTCTTAGCAACATTATCATTACGATATCAACACACACAAAAATTAATGAATGCCGCAATGAAACTGTACACAAATACAGATCTACTTATGTTATATGATTTTTAACAACCTTTTTTTAGTGCCCATTGTGTTTGTATATTAGCGGCAACGTGTTTCCAGTGCTGTGTAAAATCATAGAAACCAACATGATTCCCTCCCCCTCCCCTCACAAAAAAGGCGTTATAAGCAACGAAAATATCACTAAAGTTAAAGGGAGAGTACTTAATTGTCGTAATTAAAAAAAAAAACAGCCGTGAGCTGAAGTTAGGCCTACATAACGGTTAAAATGTGTGTCACTAAAATTTAGCAAGAATAATTAGAACACTAAGACATACCCCAGTAGGCTTATGTGATTTGAAGGAATACGTTTAAAATAGCAATTAAAAACAAATAATAGATGTAAATTATTATTCTAAGACTTCAAAGACGTTCATCTCTGTAGGCCTAACTTTGTAAAAATTGTAGAATAAATATTATCCAACGTTTCTGGAAAACGAATGTCGAACAAATCCCTTTCACGGCAAAAATATCCAATGATCTACCAACAGAGCCATAAAGACTGCATACGTGATAGCAGAAAAAAATATTTTTTTTAAATACATGTTGCGTAATCTTGACACAACCATCACTGAGAAGTGTGATGTGTCGGATATGATAATGGATCGATTGCAGCACAAATGCGAAACGTTTTATATATTTGAAAGAATCCTTTAAAATAAAATAGCAGAAACGCAAGAAGGAAGAATAGTGATACTGTTAAAACTGAGTAAATGCCGATTGAAATGCAGCAACATTATTTCTACTTTCAAGCAGACCTATTGTAAATTGTTTACATTTGTTTCACTTTGTGTCTTGGTCAGAGGTAAAAGATTAACCAATCATAGCAATGGTCAGCTCTGCCGGGTCACAGGAGAATTGTTAAGATTTTCACGACCGTTCGCACTGTAGGCATGACGTCATCGATAACTGTGCCACGTTTCGGAGTTTCGGAACCCATAGCGAACTACAAAGTTAGTTATCCATATATATATATATATATATATATATATATATATATATAGTCATATACGATAAACTGGGGTTAAGCGTCTCGTCTATTTATTGTGTTATTTAGTCCATGAACAATTGGTAACATTGGTAATATTATCTATATAATATGGAACCGTATCTACAAAAGATATCGGTATACTCATATGGTTACTTCTGATACATTAATGTTGGCTTCGTCTACGGATAAAACTATAAACTTCCATCTATAAAGATGGCATTTTATACATCAACTGACATTTATAATAGATAAGATCGTAAAGGTGAACTATAAACTTACATCTGTAAATGGTGACATTATGTATGATCGAGAAACGTCTTTTCAATAAACGATAACTTTTTTTATCTATGAAATATACAATTATTTATGATGGATACCGTATTATATTTGCTTTTGGCATCTTATATATGTATGCGGAATTTACGAATTCCCATTTCTCATTATTCTAATAACTATCATGTAACTGTTTGCACTCAGCAACGAACCAGCGGCTGTGTTTGCCGAGAATGGAAACATGTCCTCTGTGTCAACAAAATAACGGCCATGGCGTTTGCTCTTTCGGGGTGCTCAAATATTTTAGCTCCTTATAGAGAGAAAAATGTTCCAGTTTCTCTTTGCCCGCAGGGTGGCTTCTGTTTATCTTCCGTGTCTAGATTTTGTGGTGTAGATTCTTCTACTTTGTTGTGGCTGTCAAGTAATGTAACGTTGACAATCTGTACGATTATCAGCGCGAATTCGTTTAGGTACGGCACAAGAACCATACAGGATCAGCACTAGAACCGAACTGGATTGGCACTAAAATCATATATGATTGACACTAAAACATATGTTCACACCGGACTGACAAGCGTCAGTGTATGTCGACAGTACCACTGCATGTGTTGGCGCAGTGGTGTCGAAGATATTGACTGTCACTTTTGCAGTCAATTCTCTTTCCATCTGCTGCCTCCGCATTCACGGACACGTTTAGACAGAATCAGCACCTGTACTACTGCTTCTAGGGTACACCACGAGAAGGTACCCATTGCACCCCAGAAACATATATGATTGGCACTAAAACATATATGATTGGCACTAGAACCATATATGATTGGCACTAAAACCAAATATAAGTGGCACTTCAACAGTACAGTAATGACACTAAAATCAGGTACGATTGGCACTAAAACAATATATGATTGACACTAGTCAATACGTTATTGGTACTACAACCGTTCATGATTAAACATGAGTGAAATTTTATGAACTCGTAATACCTGTCCATACTCCTACTTCCTAATTCTGCACTTGGCCTAACAGTTCACAACTGTGTTTTATTATCTAAGCTCCAATTTTTTACAGTATATTCGATAAGTTCACAACAGTTCAGGTCTCACTTGATTCAAATACTAGCTAATCTCTTTACTTCCCTAACCCTAACCCTATTTTTGATAAGTTCTGTCTGGTTACACAGTGCCCTTCACACATTTCTAATTAAAGCTTATGAATACTCGCTCTTAGTGTCCAACATAACAACAAACTTATGATGGGTCGTTGCTGTTACTTGATAAATCTTGCTGGCTCTATTCTTGATTCTACACACATCTTGTTTCACTAAGTTGCCTATGTCAATTCTTCATCTATTATAACTCTGTTTCTTCAATTGTTCCTAGAATTCAAACATGTCCTATATATCCTTTCCTAAATACTACTTGTTGTTTCGAAATCTGGTTGTTTCTGTTCCTTCCCTTCGTCTGTATTTCTCTCTAACTAAATGAATGGTTGTTACAGTTGATGCACTATGAATAGCAAACGTGTGTGCCTAACGTTGAAGTTGACTGTAATCTGCGTCTCTTCCGAAGTATTGTGTTGTCTGCTTGATTCAAAATAATTCTCTTGACTGCTTTCTTCAATGTATTTATGTCGACTGCTCTCCTCAAAGAATCTGTTCTTACTGCTTGTTTCAGACATCGTTTTCAACTTATTCTATTCTATGTTCAAATTCCTAGATGTTTTCTCTACAGCTATCTCTAGAGTTCTCCAGTTTCTATCACGATGTTATCACTACCACTGCTTCTTTCTAACTGCTCAAAACTCACTTATTATTTTGCTAAACTCTTACAAAACAGTTCAGAGTCTCTTGTGATCTGTTCATTATTCCTGTATAAATTCGTGACTATAACTTACAATTCTTGTATTACTTTTACAAACCCAAGCTATCTCTCTATGTTAAATTAAAAGTTCCAAAATTACCGGTTTGTTTATCTGTTCTTTTTATTGCTTGTGGTACTTCCCGCAAGTGCGATTACTCCTACTTTGTTTATCTACTAAAGAGCTATTTTAATTTAATATTAATTCGTTTCTTTCCCTTCGACTGTAAGTAAACAGAAGAACAATACTTATCTGGTCTGGTAAAATTATCTATCTCATATTTTTCCTGTCATCTCTATTTCAAATATCTATTTCTATATCAAATTTTTTTTTTTACAATATAACACTTTTTAAACAATGACTGTTACAACAACATATCTTGACTCCATTTCTACTTATATCACAACGTATCCTGTATCAATTTCTACTTATGTCAAAACGTATCTTGTATCAATTTCTACTTATGTCAAAACATATCTTGTATCAATTTCTACTTATATCAAAACATATCTTGTATCAATTTCTACTTATGTCAATACGTATCTTGTATCAATTTCTACTTATATCACAACGTATCTTGTATCAATTTCTACTTATGTCAAAACGTATCTTGTATCAATTTCTACTTATGTCAATACATATCTTGTATCAATTTCTACTTATGTCAAAACGTATCTTGTATCAATTTCTACTTATGTCAAAACGTATCTTGTATCAATTTCTACTTATGTCAATACATATCTTGTATCAATTTCTACTTATGTCAAAACGTATCTTGTATCAATTTCTACTTATGTCAAAACGTATCTTGTATCAATTTCTACTTATGTCAAAACGTATCTTGTATCAATTTCTACTTATGTCAATACATATCTTGTATCAATTTCTACTTATGTCAAAACGTATCTTGTATCAATTTCTACTTATGTCAAAACGTATCTTGTATCAATTTCTACTTATGTCAATACATATCTTGTATCAATTTCTACTTATATCAAAACATATCTTGTATCAATTTCTACTTATGTCAATACGTATCTTGTATCAATTTCTACTTATATCACAACGTATCTTGTATCAATTTCTACTTATGTTAAAACGTATCTTGTATCAATTTCTACTTATGTCAATACATATCTTGTATCAATTTCTACTTATGTCAAAACGTATCTTGTATCAATTTCTACTTATGTCAAAACGTATCTTGTATCAATTTCTACTTATGTCAATACATATCTTGTATCAATTTCTACTTATGTCAAAACGTATCTTGTATCAATTTCTACTTATGTCAAAACGTATCTTGTATCAATTTCTACTTATGTCAAAACGTATCTTGTATCAATTTCTACTTATGTCAAAACGTATCTTGTATCAATTTCTACTTATGTCAATACATATCTTGTATCAATTTCTACTTATGTCAAAACGTATCTTGTATCAATTTCTACTTATGTCAAAACGTATCTTGTATCAATTTCTACTTATGTCAAAACGTATCTTGTATCAATTTCTACTTATGTCAAAACGTATCTTGTATCAATTTCTACTTATGTCAAAACGTATCTTGTATCAATTTCTACTTATGTCAATACATATCTTGTATCAATTTCTACTTATGTCAAAACGTATCTTGTATCAATTTCTACTTATGTCAATACATATCTTGTATCAATTTCTACTTATGTCAATACATATCTTGTATCAATTTCTAATTATATCACAACGTATCTTGTATCAATTTCTACTTATGTCAATACATATCTTGTATCAATTTCTACTTATGTCAAAACGTATTTTGTATCAATTTCTACTTATGTCAATACATATCTTGTATCAATTTCTACTTATGTCAATACATATCTTGTATCATTTTCTACTTATATCACAACGTATCTTGTATCAATTTCTACTTATGTCAATACATATCTTGTATCAATTTCTACTTATGTCAATTTATATCTTGTATCAATTTATACTTATATCACAATGTATCTTGTATCAATTTCTTTTTATGTCAATACATATCTTGTATCAATTTCTACTTATATCACAACGTATCTTGTATCAATTTCTTTTTATGTCAATACATATCTTGTATCAATTTCTACTTATATCACAACGTATCTTGTATCAATTTCTACTTATGTCAAAACGTATCTTGTATCAATTTCTACTTATGTCAAAACGTATCTTGTATCAATTTCTACTTATGTCAAAACGTATCTTGTATCAATTTCTACATTTGTCAAAACGTATCTTGTATCAATTTCTACTTATGTCAAAACGTATCTTGTATCAATTTCTACTTATGTCAAAACGTATCTTGTATCAATTTCTACTTATGTCAATACATATCTTGTATCAATTTCTACTTATGTCAAAACGCATCTGGATTCAATTTCTACTTATGTCAAAACGTATCTTGTATCAATTTCTACTTATGTCACAACGTATCTTGTATCAATTTCTACTTATATCACAACGTATCTTGTATCAATTTCTACTTATGTCAAAACGTATCTTGTATCAATTTCTACTTATGTCAAAACGTATCTTGTATCAATTTCTACTTATGTCAATACATATCTTGTATCAATTTCTACTTATGTCAAAACGCATCTGGATTCAATTTCTACTTATGTCAAAACGTATCTTGTATCAATTTCTACTTATGTCAAAACGCATCTGGATTCAATTTCTACTTATGTCAAAACGTATCTTGTATCAATTTCTACTTATGTCAAAACGTATCTTGTATCAATTTCTACTTATGTCAAAACGTATCTTGTATCAATTTCTACTTATGTCAATACATATCTTGTATCAATTTCTACTTATGTCAATACATATCTTGTATCAATTTCTAATTATATCACAACGTATCTTGTATCAATTTCCACTTATGTCAATACATATCTTGTATCAATTTCTACATATGTCAAAACGTATCTTGTATCAATTTCTACTTATGTCAAAACGTATCTTGTATCAATTTCTACTTATGTCAAAACGTATCTTGTATCAATTTCTACTTATGTCAATACATATCTTGTATCAATTTCTACTTATGTCAAAACGTATCTTGTATCAATTTCTACTTATGTCAAAACGTATCTTGTATCAATTTCTACTTATGTCAAAACGTATCTTGTATCAATTTCTACTTATGTCAAAACGTATCTTGTATCAATTTCTACTTATGTCAAAACGTATCTTGTATCAATTTCTACTTATGTCAAAACGTATCTTGTATCAATTTCTACTTCTGTCAATACATATCTTGTATCAATTTCTACTTATGTCAAAACGTATCTTGTATCAATTTCTACTTATGTCAAAACGTATCTTGTATCAATTTCTACTTATGTCAAAACGTATCTTGTATCAATTTCTACTTATGTCAATACATATCTTGTATCAATTTCTACTTATGTCAATACATATCTTGTATCAATTTCTAATTATATCACAACGTATCTTGTATCAATTTCTACTTATGTCAATACATATCTTGTATCAATTTCTACTTATGTCAAAACGTATTTTGTATCAATTTCTACTTATGTCAATACATATCTTGTATCAATTTCTACTTATGTCAATACATATCTTGTATCATTTTCTACTTATATCACAACGTATCTTGTATCAATTTCTACTTATGTCAATACATATCTTGTATCAATTTCTACTTATGTCAATTTATATCTTGTATCAATTTATACTTATATCACAATGTATCTTGTATCAATTTCTTTTTATGTCAATACATATCTTGTATCAATTTCTACTTATATCACAACGTATCTTGTATCAATTTCTTTTTATGTCAATACATATCTTGTATCAATTTCTACTTATATCACAACGTATCTTGTATCAATTTCTACTTATGTCAAAACGTATCTTGTATCAATTTCTACTTATGTCAAAACGTATCTTGTATCAATTTCTACTTATGTCAAAACGTATCTTGTATCAATTTCTACATTTGTCAAAACGTATCTTGTATCAATTTCTACTTATGTCAAAACGTATCTTGTATCAATTTCTACTTATGTCAAAACGTATCTTGTATCAATTTCTACTTATGTCAATACATATCTTGTATCAATTTCTACTTATGTCAAAACGCATCTGGATTCAATTTCTACTTATGTCAAAACGTATCTTGTATCAATTTCTACTTATGTCACAACGTATCTTGTATCAATTTCTACTTATATCACAACGTATCTTGTATCAATTTCTACTTATGTCAAAACGTATCTTGTATCAATTTCTACTTATGTCAAAACGTATCTTGTATCAATTTCTACTTATGTCAATACATATCTTGTATCAATTTCTACTTATGTCAAAACGCATCTGGATTCAATTTCTACTTATGTCAAAACGTATCTTGTATCAATTTCTACTTATGTCAAAACGCATCTGGATTCAATTTCTACTTATGTCAAAACGTATCTTGTATCAATTTCTACTTATGTCAAAACGTATCTTGTATCAATTTCTACTTATGTCAAAACGTATCTTGTATCAATTTCTACTTATGTCAATACATATCTTGTATCAATTTCTACTTATGTCAATACATATCTTGTATCAATTTCTAATTATATCACAACGTATCTTGTATCAATTTCCACTTATGTCAATACATATCTTGTATCAATTTCTACATATGTCAAAACGTATCTTGTATCAATTTCTACTTATGTCAAAACGTATCTTGTATCAATTTCTACTTATGTCAATACATATATTGTATCAATTTCTACTTATGTCAATACATATCTTGTATCAATTTCTACTTATATCACAACGTATCTTGTATCAATTTCTTTTTATGTCAATACATATCTTGTATCAATTTCTACTTATGTCAAAACGGATCTTGTATCAATTTCTACTTATGTCAAAACGTATCTTGTATCAATTTCTACTTATGTCAATACATATCTTGTATCAATTTCTACTTATGTCAAAACGTATCTTGTATCAATTTCTACTTATGTCAAAACGTATCTTGTATCAATTTCTACTTATGTCAATACATATCTTGTATCAATTTCTACTTATGTCAAAACGTATCTTGTATCAATTTCTACTTATGTCAAAACGTATCTTGTATCAATTTCTACTTATGTCACAACGTATCTTGTATCAATTTCTACTTATATCACAACGTATCTTGTATCAATTTCTTTTTATGTCAATACATATCTTGTATCAATTTCTACTTATATCACAACGTATCTTGTATCAATTTCTTTTTATGTCAAAACGTATCTTGTATCAATTTCTACTTATGTCAATACATATCTTGTATCAATTTCTACTTATGTCAAAACGTATCTTGTATCAATTTCTACTTATGTCAATACATATCTTGTATCAATTTCTACTTATATCACAACGTATCTTGTATCAATTTCTTTTTATGTCAATACATATCTTGTATCAATTTCTACTTATGTCAAAACGGATCTTGTATCAATTTCTACTTATGTCAAAACGTATCTTGTATCAATTTCTACTTATGTCAATACATATCTTGTATCAATTTCTACTTATGTCAAAACGTATCTTGTATCAATTTCTACTTATGTCAAAACGTATCTTGTATCAATTTCTACTTATGTCAATACATATCTTGTATCAATTTCTACTTATGTCAAAAGGTATCTTGTATCAATTTCTACTTATGTCAAAACGTATCTTGTATCAATTTCTACTTATGTCACAACGTATCTTGTATCAATTTCTACTTATATCACAACGTATCTTGTATCAATTTCTTTTTATGTCAATACATATCTTGTATCAATTTCTACTTATATCACAACGTATCTTGTATCAATTTCTTTTTATGTCAATACATATCTTTTATCAATTTCTACTTATATCACAACATATCTTGTATCAATTTCTACTTATATCACAACGTATCTTGTATCAATTTCTATTTATGTCAATACATATCTTGTATCAATTTCTACTTATATCACAACGTATCTTGTATCAATTTCTTTTTATGTCAATACATATCTTGTATCCATTTCTACTTATATCACAACGTATCTTGTATCAATTTCTACTTATATCACAACGTATCTTGTATCAATTTCTTTTTATGTCAATACATATCTTGTATCCATTTCTACTTATATCACAACGTATCTTGTATCAATTTCTACTTATATCACAACGTATCTTGTATCAATTTCTATTTATGTCAATACATATCTTGTATCAATTTCTACTTATATCACAACGTATCTTGTATCAATTTCTTTTTATGTCAATACATATCTTGTATCAATTTCTACTTATATCACAACGTATCTTGTATCAATTTCTACTTATATCACAACGTATCTTGTATCAATTTCTACTTATATCACAACATATCTTGTATCAATTTCTATTTATGTCAATACATATCTTGTATCAATTTCTACTTATATCACAACGTATCTTGTATCAATTTCTATTTATGTCAATACATATCTTGTATCAATTTCTACTTATGTCAATACATATCTTGTATCAATTTCTACTTATGTCAATACATATCTTGTATCAATTTCTACTTATGTCAATACGTATCTTGTATCAATTTCTACTTATGTCAATACATATCTTGTATCAATTTCTACTTATGTCAAAACGTATCTTGTATCAATTTCTACTTATGTCAATACATATCTTGTATCAATTTCTACTTATATCACAACGTATCTTGTATCAATTTCTTTTTATGTCAATACATATCTTGTATCAATTTCTACTTATGTCAAAACGGATCTTGTATCAATTTCTACTTATGTCAAAACGTATCTTGTATCAATTTCTACTTATGTCAATACATATCTTGTATCAATTTCTACTTATGTCAAAACGTATCTTGTATCAATTTCTACTTATGTCAAAACGTATCTTGTATCAATTTCTACTTATGTCAATACATATCTTGTATCAATTTCTACTTATGTCAAAACGTATCTTGTATCAATTTCTACTTATGTCAAAACGTATCTTGTATCAATTTCTACTTATGTCACAACGTATCTTGTATCAATTTCTACTTATATCACAACGTATCTTGTATCAATTTCTTTTTATGTCAATACATATCTTGTATCAATTTCTACTTATATCACAACGTATCTTGTATCAATTTCTTTTTATGTCAAAACGTATCTTGTATCAATTTCTACTTATGTCAATACATATCTTGTATCAATTTCTACTTATGTCAAAACGTATCTTGTATCAATTTCTACTTATGTCAATACATATCTTGTATCAATTTCTACTTATATCACAACGTATCTTGTATCAATTTCTTTTTATGTCAATACATATCTTGTATCAATTTCTACTTATGTCAAAACGGATCTTGTATCAATTTCTACTTATGTCAAAACGTATCTTGTATCAATTTCTACTTATGTCAATACATATCTTGTATCAATTTCTACTTATGTCAAAACGTATCTTGTATCAATTTCTACTTATGTCAAAACGTATCTTGTATCAATTTCTACTTATGTCAATACATATCTTGTATCAATTTCTACTTATGTCAAAACGTATCTTGTATCAATTTCTACTTATGTCAAAACGTATCTTGTATCAATTTCTACTTATGTCACAACGTATCTTGTATCAATTTCTACTTATATCACAACGTATCTTGTATCAATTTCTTTTTATGTCAATACATATCTTGTATCAATTTCTACTTATATCACAACGTATCTTGTATCAATTTCTTTTTATGTCAATACATATCTTTTATCAATTTCTACTTATATCACAACATATCTTGTATCAATTTCTACTTATATCACAACGTATCTTGTATCAATTTCTATTTATGTCAATACATATCTTGTATCAATTTCTACTTATATCACAACGTATCTTGTATCAATTTCTTTTTATGTCAATACATATCTTGTATCCATTTCTACTTATATCACAACGTATCTTGTATCAATTTCTACTTATATCACAACGTATCTTGTATCAATTTCTTTTTATGTCAATACATATCTTGTATCCATTTCTACTTATATCACAACGTATCTTGTATCAATTTCTACTTATATCACAACGTATCTTGTATCAATTTCTATTTATGTCAATACATATCTTGTATCAATTTCTACTTATATCACAACGTATCTTGTATCAATTTCTTTTTATGTCAATACATATCTTGTATCAATTTCTACTTATATCACAACGTATCTTGTATCAATTTCTACTTATATCACAACGTATCTTGTATCAATTTCTACTTATATCACAACATATCTTGTATCAATTTCTATTTATGTCAATACATATCTTGTATCAATTTCTACTTATATCACAACGTATCTTGTATCAATTTCTATTTATGTCAATACATATCTTGTATCAATTTCTACTTATGTCAATACATATCTTTTATAAATTTCTTACTTCTGTCTTCTAGCACAGGATTTCCATGTAAGAAGCATGCGTTATGGAAGGTAAATACAGCAAGAAAGGTATTATTCATCACATCTGGCAGTTTCTGCGACTTAGTACATGAAGATGTATCTCCAGGACGTCAAATTGCTGCCATGGGACATACCTTTGTATACTGTATGACACAAAGATGTAGTGTAGTGAAAAATGCATATTTGGTTTTTTTGTTTTTTAATTTTTTGTAACAGATTCCGTACATAGCTGGGAAAGCTAGATATGCCATGGTGCCGGATAAGTCAACCAATCTGACAGAAGAATAACGAGATAGTGTGATACAAACGTGTATTCTGTTTTGTTGACGGGATGTGACAATCCTGAGATACTGCCGCAGCAATAAATATAAGAAATACTTCAATAAATGCATAAATATAAGAAATAAGCCAATACACACAAAACAGCAACAATGATGATGAATACATCAACACACAAATAAACAACCTGTGTTTCATATCGTCATAACTCCCACTTAGATAACTAAAAGATTCACTTCAATAGTTTCCTAGTTTGGACATGCGTCCCCCTAATTGATTATTTCCGTTTACCATGTTTATCAGTTTATGTTTATTATTTACTAATTTAAATAGAAATGTATTTAGGGCTAGGGGTACCTAACTATCCATAACCCCTAACCATGACCATAAAAATGATTATTAACATTAATTATTGATTTATATAATTTCGATTAATCCTAAAACAAACAGCCATTCACGCATTGCAAACTATAAGATCTACATAATCTATGCACTGCGATGCCCACTTAGACGCAAATGTTTTTCTCAATAGGCTGACAGTATCAGACGCAGACATTGGTTGCGGCGACGTCAAATGTAACAGCACCTGAGATACACCAATCTTTTAAATACATGTAACTATAGAGGAAGACAAGAAACATAGCACTAGCTGTGTGGATAGGACGTCTTTCCAAGAGCATGATCGATCGACCTGATGGATCAACAAGGCTTTAATTAATTTCATGCGCAGGGTGAAAGCTTTGAACGAAATATCTTTTTAAACCCGATGAAACTGTTTAATCAATGTTGACAATGTTGAAGGTCAATGCCGCCTGCAACCACAGCTCGGCAATATTTGATAGATTTTAGATTAATGTTCAGGTCACTGGCGTAACAAATTAAAGTTTTTTTCCCAATGACCTGCACTCACGCGCGCAACGTACGTAACCAAGCGACACGTGGGAAAGACATTCAGTGCGCGTGCATGCATGAAAGCATTAATGGTTCTCTTCTTATCAGAACGAGTGCTTGTGATGCGTTCTGTCGTCTGAATCCAACTACAATTTCCTTTCATTTATCGCAATTTTTGTCAATACAAAACACAAGGGAGGCTAAAAACGTATTATATGAAGACATTTTCTCAACATGTGTTGTTGCGTCCCCTGTTTTGCTTTGGGCATTAACCGCTGAAAGATAATTCAAACTGAATGTCCATCGATTGGTTGTTTATTTTCCCCACCCATTATGTTAGATTCAGAATTATAGACTCGATTATGTATTCATATGCATCCTTAATTTTTTCCTTCTAAAACTTTCTCTCTTCCCATATGCAGTATTTGTACATTCCACGTACACCCTGATATGAATCAACGATGTGTTATATCTACCTTGCTATTCATCACATATATCGATTGAATATGTAAAATTCCCAGCACCAATGAAGAAGACAACCTAAACAACCGCCTAATCGAATTTCTTTTTGCAAACGATCAAACCATAATAATAATAATATCAGAAGAACAACTACAACATAGATTTCACACAGCATGTATAGAATTTAACATGAAGATAAACACAGAAAAAAAACCGAGGCAATCTCAATCTGAAAAACAGAAAGAAACAACACGTCAACCGACAAACTTTGGACTGCCACAGGTATCGCCTCTAGTTCATGTTCAATGTATACACAGTACATTTGCAGAGCCTCTGAAATGTGAGATCGCTTACACTCCTACGGTATTAATAAATGCTATGGGTTACTTTACAAATTTTTTTTTACAGTACATATCGCTGGCGATAAAATCACAGGTGCTGGCAGAACGATGACATATGCCGATGATATCCTGGTGTATAGACAGGGCAGAAATCGAGAAGAGTGCGTCGTGGAACTACAGAAGCAGCTCGACAGACTGACAAATTGGTGTCGAGATACGGGAGTAGTGGTTAATCCTTCTAAGGCATTCGTAACGTGGTTTTCCTTGAACAATCACATAGTAAAGACACCCATGCCACAAGTTTCGTTGCCCGAGAAAAGTTTAGAAAGAACTAGCGCAATGAGATATCTGGGTGTGTTTTTTTTTAATAGACGTCTGGGTTTCATGGAACATGTTGATCACGTTATAATAAGGGCAGGCAAAGGCTTAGCAACAATGAAGGTTATGGCTGCTGCGCAGTGTGAGGAGAGGTTGTTATTTCTTTTTTACCAGGGTTTGGTTGTGGCTGTGGTGGAATATGCACTGGCAATTCTGACTCTTAGCTAAACTCAGATCGAAAGACTGGATAGAATCCATAATGCAGCAATGCATATCATACTTGGGTGCACAAGAGACATATCGACAAGAGCTATGCGATAACTACTTGCCTGTCCAACAGCTCAGCACAGATTACAATATTGCTGTGCACGGACGTACCTTCAAATACATGAAAATAAGAAACACCCGTTGCATTCCGAAATAAAGAAAGTTAAAGGCAGCAGACTCAAGAGAGGGTTGTCGTGGATGGGACGTGCTGAGGGTGTGCAGATTGCAGGATGTGGCAGCAGGTACGGAATGGTTAAGTCTACCCACAGATTTCGAAACATGTTTGAGAGAAGTAATATCACTTATCAGGGAATGCAGAGAACGGTGTCCTAAAGCTGTGGAGAATGAAGCACAGGCTTTGGTCGGTGAGAATACGAAAGAGGGGGACGTGATTATATAAACTGATGAATCTGTGATTAGACATGTTCGCAGTGTTTGGGCCTTCACAACTCAGTGCGCAGGTAAAACGATGAGGGAGGAGAGTGGTGTCTTTGCGGTCACTACAGTAGTATGACCATGGAAACTATGGCGGTGACCAGGGTATTTGAATGGGTATGCACACAGAAGGTAACGCATGTCTGCATCTTGAGCGACTCTATGAGTATGATTAGGAAGGTACAAGTGGGTCTCGTTCGCAAACAATGGATTGAGGCTTTGAGAAAGGCGAGGCTGAAAGTATTACATTTATTTTCGTGCCGGAACATGTGGGTGTTCGAGGCAATGAAAGAGTGGATCACCTGACATCATTAGCGATTGTGTCACATGGCGATGGGGCAATGGATCGCGCTGACGTTTTGAACTCCTTAAAAGATATAGCACGCGAGAGTAGACTAATATGGATAATGATTGCTTTTAATTGCCATGATTAAAGATCTGGGTTTTAAATCCGGTGTTGCTAGAAGTGAACATTTTGGAGGGCGCAGAAGAATGATGATCAACCAGCATAGGACCGGTACTGTAAGCAGAAGTGTAATGGCGGATACACTCAAGGAGAGATCGGAGCAACTATGGACATGTCCTGTTTTTAGTGATGAAGATCCGACGACGACTAACGCTCTGCATAAATTATCACACCTCAGAAGAAGATAACACACGATCTGCATAAAATAATACACGCTCAGAATAAGATAGCACACATGAGCATACGAAAATAGTACACGCTCATCATAAGACAATAGTACGCGCTCAACATAAGAAAATATCACACGCACATCATAAGAGGCTCAATGACATGACATAGCCAATCAATCGTTATTCCCTCTTTCTGTATACATTTTGTTTTTTTATTTTATTATGTTTTTCTATGTCTCTCACTCTCAACATCTATATTCATTCTCAAACTCCTGCCGGTAGTAGTCCTGGATGTAGTCCTGGTTGCGAAATGTCCTGTAAGTAACTTGATTTGCGGTCCAGTGTGTGCATGCTACATTTCTGTGTTGCCTTGCAACGTTACGTCTATCCATCCTTAGTCTTCACTTAGAACATTATGGTGGAGTACCGAGAAGAGTAAAAACTAGAATATCAGACGTGAAACAACATAAACATAAACTAGATCAAAGGTACTCAAGTATTGATGACACATTTCATCCATCTATATACAAAACCAAATACTCGCAAACATACACACAATTCATCAACCTTCATACACAAATACAAGACCGTACAATCGCTAGCAAATATTTAAATCAATAATCATTCTTCAATCATAACCCAATATTACAACAAATAACCAATATTACAACCAATAACATCTATTTAAATCTAAAATCATTATTAAAAGCAACAATCAATGCTACAATTCTACAATTATTATTGCAACAAATAATCAATATTACAATCAATAATAAATATTACACCCTATAACCAATATTATAATTTAGAATCAATATCACAATCAATAATCAATTGCACAAACTGCAATCAATATTACAACCAATAACCAATATTATAATCAATAATTAATATTACAACCTATAACTAATGTTACAAGCAATAACGAATATTGCAACCTTGTTCCAATATTACAACCAATAATAAATGTTACAAGTAATACCAATATTGTATCTAATAACGAATAATGCAATATATATTAAATATTACAACCAATAACCAATATTCCAAACTACAATTAATATATCAAATAATACTCAATATTACAACCAATAATCAATATTACACCCACTAATCAATATTAAAACATATATATATATAACAAACATATAACCAATATTACAATATATGACCAATATTACAAACCTATAATCAATATTACATTCAATAAGGAATATTACAAACATATAACAAATATTACAACCGATAATCAATATAACAGCCTATAACCAATATTATTATCTGCAAAGCAATATTACATCATATAACAGTTATTGCAACATAGAACAAATATTACAACATATACCCAATATTACAACCAATAATTAATATTACAATCAAGAACTAATATTAAACCAATAATTAATATTACAATCTAGAACTAATATTAAACCAATAATTAATATTACAATCTAGAACTAATATTACAACCAATAATTAATATTACAATCTAGAACTAATATTACAACCAATAATTAATATTACAATCTAGAACTAATATTACAACCAATAATTAATATTACAATCTAGAACTAATATTACAACCAATAAATAATATTACAATCTAGAACTAATATTACAACCAATAATTAATATTACAATCTATAACTAATATTACAACCAATAATTAATATTACAATCTAAAACTAATATTACAACCAATAATTAATATTACAATCTAGAACTAATATTACAACCAATAATTAATATTACAATCTAGAACTAATATTACAACCAATAATTAATATTACAATCTAGAACTAATATTACAACCAATAATTAATATTACAATCTAGAACTAATATTACAACCAATAATTAATATTACAATCTAGAACTAATATTACAACCAATAATTAATATTACAATCTAGAACTAATATTGCAACCAATAATTAATATTATAATCTAGAACTAATATTACAACCAATAATTAATTTTACAATCTAGAACTAATATTACATAATGTAACCAATATTGCAAACAATAACCAATAATATCACCGATAATCATTATTACAACAAATTAAATATATTACAATCTATAGACAATGTTAGAATCTGTAATCATTATTACATTCTACAACCAATATTACAATTTAGAACCAACACTACTATATGTAACGAATATTTCAATCTAGAAACAACACTACTATCTACAACCAATATTACACTCTACAACCAATGTTACAACCTATAAATAATACTGTAACCAAGATTACAACAAATAACCAATATTACTTTGTATAACCAGTATTAGAACCAATAATCAATATCACAACAAATAACCAATATTACAACAATAATCAATAATATATTATGTAACCAATATTAAAATGTAAAACCAATTTTACAATCTTGAACCAATATTACAACAAATAACCCATATTACAGGCTATAACCAATATCACAACCGATAACCTATCTTACAATCTATAACCAATCTTACAATCTATAGCCAATCTTACAATCTATAACCAATCTTACAACAAATTATAATATCGAAATATAGAGAAGTAATGTCTATAGGCAGAAAACTCAGTGATGAACTACTGAAACAAGTGTGGGAATTTAAATATATTGCGATAATTTTTACAGCCGATGGAAGAATGGACAGAGAGCTCGAGACAAGAATTCGAAAGGCTTACTACCAAAATTATGAACTTACACCAATTTTGAAACACACATTTATCTCGATGGAAATAAAACAAAAATTCATAAATTAAATATTCATTCGAACATTATGTTTTAAATGCCAGACATGGACACTAACTAAAGAACAAGAGAGAAAACAAGAAGAGATCATGTGAGAAATGAGGAGATTGCAAGAACTTTTGGAACAATATCAGTGGAGAAATATATATTAAAAACAGAGGTTGAAGTGGATTGGCCACCTAAAGAGAATAAACCCTTATTGGCCAGCAGCACGAGTATACGACAGGAAAAATGAAACAGCAAGATACAGAGGAAGACTAAGAAGAAGGTGAATTGAAGGAGTTACCAATGTTCTGACACTGCACAGTATTACTGCGTATCACGTGACCAAACGTGCAATAGCCCGAAAACTGATTGTCATTCAAACCTTCGACGCTACACAGAAAACACGAGATAGCAATACAAATATAAAACATTTAACAATGTATAGATAATATTGCAGTGAATAAACCATATCACAACGAGTAAACCATGTTACAATGCCTTACCATCTTTACTATCAACAGTCAACATTACAATGATTAAACCATATTATAATGAAAAGTACAGTAACATTAGACGTAACCACACAGTATTAATTATTTAAATATTAATATATTTTAGGGTTTTGGGTTAGGATTAGGATAGTTGTGTTTTATATAAATAAACCTAACCCCAACTTATAATAAATATTTCAATTAATTAAACATGTGATAGCGTCTACTTGTACTGAACCAATTAATTACCAACTCATCAATAACCAACAGTATAATCAATAAACCATATTGCAATAAATTACCAACTATACCATCAACAACCAACATTACAATCAATAAACCATATTACAATAACTTACCACATGAACCATCAACAACCAA
The DNA here is from genome assembly GCA_034231615.1 of Meghimatium bilineatum. Lineage (NCBI taxonomy): Eukaryota > Metazoa > Mollusca > Gastropoda > Stylommatophora > Philomycidae > Meghimatium > Meghimatium bilineatum. The sequence continues at coordinate 44,256,662 of CM067315.1, forward strand.
CATTACAATTAATAAACTATATTACAATAACTTACCACATGAACCATCAACAACCAACATTACAATCAATAAACCATATTACAATAACTTACCACATGAACCATCAACAACCAACATTACAATCAATAAACCATATTACAATAACTTACCACATGAACCATCAACAACCAACATTACAATCAATAAACCATATTACAATAACTTACCACATGAACCATCAACAACCAACATTACAATCAATAAACCATATTACAATAACTTACCACATGAACCATCAACAACCAACATTACAATCAATAAACCATATTACAATAACTTACCACATGACCCATCAACAACCAACATTACAATCAATAAACTATATTACAATAAATTACAAATAGTACTATCAATAACCAACATTACAATCAATAAACCATATTACAATGAGCTACTAACTGTACCATCAATAACCAACATTACAATGAATAATGGTAGCACATGACCGAGTGGTTAGGGTGTTGGTCCCACATCTATGAGTTTGTTATTTAGGATTTTAGGTTTTATTTATTTTTAACCTTGCAATAAATACGCCACTATTACATTTACAAGAGTCAATATCTTATCGTCATAATCATGTGACAGATTCCTTCCAGAACGCGTGGGTCTTCCTTATGGATTCTCTGAACTCCGTGAATTTGGACGAGTCGACATTCCGCAGCTAGATACATCTATAAGAAATCTGATATGTCACTAGACTCGTCTTCTTCTGTTGCCTTCTTCTTTGCCTTTAGCTATTAGTCTTCCAAACTGTTATGTCTCTTTATATGTAGCCAACATTAGAATCACGAATTAATATAATAAACACTAACAAACATTGCAATCACTAACAAGCATTAACAAACATTAGCATACGTTACAATCATCGACTAACATTAGAATCGCCAATCAACATAACTATTACTAGTCAACATCATTGAAAAATATAAGAATTACTAACCAGCACATCTAAATATTTATTCTCGAAAGTACAAACATATTGTACTCCTAATAATTCGCAAACTTCATTCACCTACATACAAACTGAAGTACTCACAAACATACACTCACTTCATTCACCTACATGCAAAATGAATAACTCACACATTTCGTTCTCTTACATACAAACTGAAGTACTCACATTACAAACATACACTCACTTCATTTAACCAAATACAAACTGAATAACTCACAATCATACACACACTTCATTCATCTGTATAAAAGCACAAGTATTCACAAACACACACACACTTCATTCATCTGTATAAAAATACAAGTACTCACAATCATACACAAACTTCATTCATCTGTATAAAAACACACGTACTCACAAACATATGCTCGCTTCATTTACCTTCATACGACTGAAGTA
>CM067315.1:44265554-44268054 GCA_034231615.1 Meghimatium bilineatum
TTAGGGTTAGGGTTAGGGTTAGGGTTAGGGTTAGGGTTAGGGTTAGGGTTAGGGTTAGGGTTAGGGTTAGGGTTAGGGTTAGGGTTAGGGTTAGGTTAGGGTTAGGGTTAGGGTTAGGGTTAGGGTTAGGGTTAGGGTTAGGGTTAGGGTTAGGGTTAGGGTTAGGGTTAGGGTTAGGGTTAGGGTTAGGGTTAGGGTTAGGGTTAGGGTTAGGGTTAGGGTTAGGGTTAGGGTTAGGGTTAGGGTTAGGGTTAGGGTTAGGGTTAGGGTTAGGGTTAGGGTTAGGGTTAGGGTTAGGGTTAGGGTTAGGGTTAGGGTTAGGGTTAGGGTTAGGGTTAGGGTTAGGGTTAGGGTTAGGGTTAGGGTTAGGGTTAGGGTTAGGGTTAGGGTTAGGGTTAGGGTTAGGGTTAGGGTTAGGGTTAGGGTTAGGGTTAGGGTTAGGGTTAGGGTTAGGGTTAGGGTTAGGGTTAGGGTTAGGGTTAGGGTTAGGGTTAGGGTTAGGGTTAGGGTTAGGGTTAGGGTTAGGGTTAGGGTTAGGGTTAGGGTTAGGGTTAGGGTTAGGGTTAGGGTTAGGGTTAGGGTTAGGGTTAGGGTTAGGGTTAGGGTTAGGGTTAGGGTTAGGGTTAGGGTTAGGGTTAGGGTTAGGGTTAGGGTTAGGGTTAGGGTTAGGGTTAGGGTTAGGGTTAGGGTTAGGGTTAGGGTTAGGGTTAGGGTTAGGGTTAGGGTTAGGGTTAGGGTTAGGGTTAGGGTTAGGGTTAGGGTTAGGGTTAGGGTTAGGGTTAGGGTTAGGGTTAGGGTTAGGGTTAGGGTTAGGGTTAGGGTTAGGGTTAGGGTTAGGTTAGGGTTAGGGTTAGGGTTAGGGTTAGGGTTAGGGTTAGGGTTAGGGTTAGGGTTAGGGTTAGGGTTAGGGTTAGGGTTAGGGTTAGGGTTAGGGTTAGGGTTAGGGTTAGGGTTAGGGTTAGGGTTAGGGTTAGGGTTAGGGTTAGGGTTAGGGTTAGGGTTAGGGTTAGGGTTAGGGTTAGGGTTAGGGTTAGGGTTAGGGTTAGGGTTAGGGTTAGGGTTAGGGTTAGGGTTAGGGTTAGGGTTAGGGTTAGGGTTAGGGTTAGGGTTAGGGTTAGGGTTAGGGTTAGGGTTAGGGTTAGGGTTAGGTTAGGGTTAGGGTTAGGGTTAGGGTTAGGGTTAGGGTTAGGGTTAGGGTTAGGGTTAGGTTAGGGTTAGGGTTAGGGTTAGGGTTAGGGTTAGGGTTAGGGTTAGGGTTAGGGTTAGGGTTAGGGTTAGGGTTAGGGTTAGGGTTAGGGTTAGGGTTAGGGTTAGGGTTAGGGTTAGGGTTAGGGTTAGGGTTAGGGTTAGGGTTAGGGTTAGGGTTAGGGTTAGGGTTAGGGTTAGGTTAGGGTTAGGGTTAGGGTTAGGGTTAGGGTTAGGGTTAGGGTTAGGGTTAGGGTTAGGGTTAGGGTTAGGGTTAGGGTTAGGGTTAGGGTTAGGGTTAGGGTTAGGGTTAGGGTTAGGGTTAGGGTTAGGGTTAGGGTTAGGGTTAGGGTTAGGGTTAGGGTTAGGGTTAGGGTTAGGGTTAGGGTTAGGGTTAGGGTTAGGGTTAGGGTTAGGGTTAGGGTTAGGGTTAGGGTTAGGGTTAGGGTTAGGGTTAGGGTTAGGGTTAGGGTTAGGGTTAGGGTTAGGGTTAGGGTTAGGGTTAGGGTTAGGGTTAGGGTTAGGGTTAGGGTTAGGGTTAGGGTTAGGGTTAGGGTTAGGGTTAGGGTTAGGGTTAGGGTTAGGGTTAGGGTTAGGGTTAGGGTTAGGGTTAGGGTTAGGGTTAGGGTTAGGGTTAGGGTTAGGGTTAGGGTTAGGGTTAGGGTTAGGGTTAGGGTTAGGGTTAGGGTTAGGGTTAGGGTTAGGGTTAGGGTTAGGGTTAGGGTTAGGGTTAGGGTTAGGGTTAGGGTTAGGGTTAGGGTTAGGGTTAGGGTTAGGGTTAGGGTTAGGGTTAGGGTTAGGGTTAGGGTTAGGGTTAGGGTTAGGGTTAGGGTTAGGGTTAGGGTTAGGGTTAGGGTTAGGGTTAGGGTTAGGGTTAGGGTTAGGGTTAGGGTTAGGGTTAGGGTTAGGGTTAGGGTTAGGGTTAGGGTTAGGGTTAGGGTTAGGGTTAGGGTTAGGGTTAGGGTTAGGGTTAGGGTTAGGGTTAGGGTTAGGGTTAGGGTTAGGGTTAGGGTTAGGGTTAGGGTTAGGGTTAGGGTTAGGGTTAGGGTTAGGGTTAGGGTTAGGGTTAGGGTTAGGGTTAGGGTTAGGGTTAGGGTTAGGGTTAGGGTTAGGGTTAGGGTTAGGGTTAGGGTTAGGGTTAGGGTTAGGGTTAGGGTTAGGGTTAGGGTTAGGGTTAGGGTTAGGGTTAGGGTTAGGGTTAGGGTTAGGGTTAGGGTTAGGGTTAGGGTTAGGGTTAGGGTTAGGGTTAGGGTTAGGGTTAGGGTTAGGGTTAGGGTTAGGGTTAGGGTTAGGGTTAGGGTTAGGGTTAGGGTTA
>CM067315.1:44275554-44288054 GCA_034231615.1 Meghimatium bilineatum
TAGGGTTAGGGTTAGGGTTAGGGTTAGGGTTAGGGTTAGGGTTAGGGTTAGGGTTAGGGTTAGGGTTAGGGTTAGGGTTAGGGTTAGGGTTAGGGTTAGGGTTAGGGTTAGGGTTAGGGTTAGGGTTAGGGTTAGGGTTAGGGTTAGGGTTAGGGTTAGGGTTAGGGTTAGGGTTAGGGTTAGGGTTAGGGTTAGGGTTAGGGTTAGGGTTAGGGTTAGGGTTAGGGTTAGGGTTAGGGTTAGGGTTAGGGTTAGGGTTAGGGTTAGGGTTAGGGTTAGGGTTAGGGTTAGGGTTAGGGTTAGGGTTAGGGTTAGGGTTAGGGTTAGGGTTAGGGTTAGGGTTAGGGTTAGGGTTAGGGTTAGGGTTAGGGTTAGGGTTAGGGTTAGGGTTAGGGTTAGGGTTAGGGTTAGGGTTAGGGTTAGGGTTAGGGTTAGGGTTAGGGTTAGGGTTAGGGTTAGGGTTAGGGTTAGGGTTAGGGTTAGGGTTAGGGTTAGGGTTAGGGTTAGGGTTAGGGTTAGGGTTAGGGTTAGGGTTAGGGTTAGGGTTAGGGTTAGGGTTAGGGTTAGGGTTAGGGTTAGGGTTAGGGTTAGGGTTAGGGTTAGGGTTAGGGTTAGGGTTAGGGTTAGGGTTAGGGTTAGGGTTAGGGTTAGGGTTAGGGTTAGGGTTAGGGTTAGGGTTAGGGTTAGGGTTAGGGTTAGGGTTAGGGTTAGGGTTAGGGTTAGGGTTAGGGTTAGGGTTAGGGTTAGGGTTAGGGTTAGGGTTAGGGTTAGGGTTAGGGTTAGGGTTAGGGTTAGGGTTAGGGTTAGGGTTAGGGTTAGGGTTAGGGTTAGGGTTAGGGTTAGGGTTAGGGTTAGGGTTAGGGTTAGGGTTAGGGTTAGGGTTAGGGTTAGGGTTAGGGTTAGGGTTAGGGTTAGGGTTAGGGTTAGGGTTAGGGTTAGGGTTAGGGTTAGGGTTAGGGTTAGGGTTAGGGTTAGGGTTAGGGTTAGGGTTAGGGTTAGGGTTAGGGTTAGGGTTAGGGTTAGGGTTAGGGTTAGGGTTAGGGTTAGGGTTAGGGTTAGGGTTAGGGTTAGGGTTAGGGTTAGGGTTAGGGTTAGGGTTAGGGTTAGGGTTAGGGTTAGGGTTAGGGTTAGGGTTAGGGTTAGGGTTAGGGTTAGGGTTAGGGTTAGGGTTAGGGTTAGGGTTAGGGTTAGGGTTAGGGTTAGGGTTAGGGTTAGGGTTAGGGTTAGGGTTAGGGTTAGGGTTAGGGTTAGGGTTAGGGTTAGGGTTAGGGTTAGGGTTAGGGTTAGGGTTAGGGTTAGGGTTAGGGTTAGGGTTAGGGTTAGGGTTAGGGTTAGGGTTAGGGTTAGGGTTAGGGTTAGGGTTAGGGTTAGGGTTAGGGTTAGGGTTAGGGTTAGGGTTAGGGTTAGGGTTAGGGTTAGGGTTAGGGTTAGGGTTAGGGTTAGGGTTAGGGTTAGGGTTAGGGTTAGGGTTAGGGTTAGGGTTAGGGTTAGGGTTAGGGTTAGGGTTAGGGTTAGGGTTAGGGTTAGGGTTAGGGTTAGGGTTAGGGTTAGGGTTAGGGTTAGGGTTAGGGTTAGGGTTAGGGTTAGGGTTAGGGTTAGGGTTAGGGTTAGGGTTAGGGTTAGGGTTAGGGTTAGGGTTAGGGTTAGGGTTAGGGTTAGGGTTAGGGTTAGGGTTAGGGTTAGGGTTAGGGTTAGGGTTAGGGTTAGGGTTAGGGTTAGGGTTAGGGTTAGGGTTAGGGTTAGGGTTAGGGTTAGGGTTAGGGTTAGGGTTAGGGTTAGGGTTAGGGTTAGGGTTAGGGTTAGGGTTAGGGTTAGGGTTAGGGTTAGGGTTAGGGTTAGGGTTAGGGTTAGGGTTAGGGTTAGGGTTAGGGTTAGGGTTAGGGTTAGGGTTAGGGTTAGGGTTAGGGTTAGGGTTAGGGTTAGGGTTAGGGTTAGGGTTAGGGTTAGGGTTAGGGTTAGGGTTAGGGTTAGGGTTAGGGTTAGGGTTAGGGTTAGGGTTAGGGTTAGGGTTAGGGTTAGGGTTAGGGTTAGGGTTAGGGTTAGGGTTAGGGTTAGGGTTAGGGTTAGGGTTAGGGTTAGGGTTAGGGTTAGGGTTAGGGTTAGGGTTAGGGTTAGGGTTAGGGTTAGGGTTAGGGTTAGGGTTAGGGTTAGGGTTAGGGTTAGGGTTAGGGTTAGGGTTAGGGTTAGGGTTAGGGTTAGGGTTAGGGTTAGGGTTAGGGTTAGGGTTAGGGTTAGGGTTAGGGTTAGGGTTAGGGTTAGGGTTAGGGTTAGGGTTAGGGTTAGGGTTAGGGTTAGGGTTAGGGTTAGGGTTAGGGTTAGGGTTAGGGTTAGGGTTAGGGTTAGGGTTAGGGTTAGGGTTAGGGTTAGGGTTAGGGTTAGGGTTAGGGTTAGGGTTAGGGTTAGGGTTAGGGTTAGGGTTAGGGTTAGGGTTAGGGTTAGGGTTAGGGTTAGGGTTAGGGTTAGGGTTAGGGTTAGGGTTAGGGTTAGGGTTAGGGTTAGGGTTAGGGTTAGGGTTAGGGTTAGGGTTAGGGTTAGGGTTAGGGTTAGGGTTAGGGTTAGGGTTAGGGTTAGGGTTAGGGTTAGGGTTAGGGTTAGGGTTAGGGTTAGGGTTAGGGTTAGGGTTAGGGTTAGGGTTAGGGTTAGGGTTAGGGTTAGGGTTAGGGTTAGGGTTAGGGTTAGGGTTAGGGTTAGGGTTAGGGTTAGGGTTAGGGTTAGGGTTAGGGTTAGGGTTAGGGTTAGGGTTAGGGTTAGGGTTAGGGTTAGGGTTAGGGTTAGGGTTAGGGTTAGGGTTAGGGTTAGGGTTAGGGTTAGGGTTAGGGTTAGGGTTAGGGTTAGGGTTAGGGTTAGGGTTAGGGTTAGGGTTAGGGTTAGGGTTAGGGTTAGGGTTAGGGTTAGGGTTAGGGTTAGGGTTAGGGTTAGGGTTAGGGTTAGGGTTAGGGTTAGGGTTAGGGTTAGGGTTAGGGTTAGGGTTAGGGTTAGGGTTAGGGTTAGGGTTAGGGTTAGGGTTAGGGTTAGGGTTAGGGTTAGGGTTAGGGTTAGGGTTAGGGTTAGGGTTAGGGTTAGGGTTAGGGTTAGGGTTAGGGTTAGGGTTAGGGTTAGGGTTAGGGTTAGGGTTAGGGTTAGGGTTAGGGTTAGGGTTAGGGTTAGGGTTAGGGTTAGGGTTAGGGTTAGGGTTAGGGTTAGGGTTAGGGTTAGGGTTAGGGTTAGGGTTAGGGTTAGGGTTAGGGTTAGGGTTAGGGTTAGGGTTAGGGTTAGGGTTAGGGTTAGGGTTAGGGTTAGGGTTAGGGTTAGGGTTAGGGTTAGGGTTAGGGTTAGGGTTAGGGTTAGGGTTAGGGTTAGGGTTAGGGTTAGGGTTAGGGTTAGGGTTAGGGTTAGGGTTAGGGTTAGGGTTAGGGTTAGGGTTAGGGTTAGGGTTAGGGTTAGGGTTAGGGTTAGGGTTAGGGTTAGGGTTAGGGTTAGGGTTAGGGTTAGGGTTAGGGTTAGGGTTAGGGTTAGGGTTAGGGTTAGGGTTAGGGTTAGGGTTAGGGTTAGGGTTAGGGTTAGGGTTAGGGTTAGGGTTAGGGTTAGGGTTAGGGTTAGGGTTAGGGTTAGGGTTAGGGTTAGGGTTAGGGTTAGGGTTAGGGTTAGGGTTAGGGTTAGGGTTAGGGTTAGGGTTAGGGTTAGGGTTAGGGTTAGGGTTAGGGTTAGGGTTAGGGTTAGGGTTAGGGTTAGGGTTAGGGTTAGGGTTAGGGTTAGGGTTAGGGTTAGGGTTAGGGTTAGGGTTAGGGTTAGGGTTAGGGTTAGGGTTAGGGTTAGGGTTAGGGTTAGGGTTAGGGTTAGGGTTAGGGTTAGGGTTAGGGTTAGGGTTAGGGTTAGGGTTAGGGTTAGGGTTAGGGTTAGGGTTAGGGTTAGGGTTAGGGTTAGGGTTAGGGTTAGGGTTAGGGTTAGGGTTAGGGTTAGGGTTAGGGTTAGGGTTAGGGTTAGGGTTAGGGTTAGGGTTAGGGTTAGGGTTAGGGTTAGGGTTAGGGTTAGGGTTAGGGTTAGGGTTAGGGTTAGGGTTAGGGTTAGGGTTAGGGTTAGGGTTAGGGTTAGGGTTAGGGTTAGGGTTAGGGTTAGGGTTAGGGTTAGGGTTAGGGTTAGGGTTAGGGTTAGGGTTAGGGTTAGGGTCTAGGGTTAGGGTTAGGGTTAGGGTTAGGGTTAGGGTTAGGGTTAGGGTTAGGGTTAGGGTTAGGGTTAGGGTTAGGGTTAGGGTTAGGGTTAGGGTTAGGGTTAGGGTTAGGGTTAGGGTTAGGGTTAGGGTTAGGGTTAGGGTTAGGGTTAGGGTTAGGGTTAGGGTTAGGGTTAGGGTTAGGGTTAGGGTTAGGGTTAGGGTTAGGGTTAGGGTTAGGGTTAGGGTTAGGGTTAGGGTTAGGGTTAGGGTTAGGGTTAGGGTTAGGGTTAGGGTTAGGGTTAGGGTTAGGGTTAGGGTTAGGGTTAGGGTTAGGGTTAGGGTTAGGGTTAGGGTTAGGGTTAGGGTTAGGGTTAGGGTTAGGGTTAGGGTTAGGGTTAGGGTTAGGGTTAGGGTTAGGGTTAGGGTTAGGGTTAGGGTTAGGGTTAGGGTTAGGGTTAGGGTTAGGGTTAGGGTTAGGGTTAGGGTTAGGGTTAGGGTTAGGGTTAGGGTTAGGGTTAGGGTTAGGGTTAGGGTTAGGGTTAGGGTTAGGGTTAGGGTTAGGGTTAGGGTTAGGGTTAGGGTTAGGGTTAGGGTTAGGGTTAGGGTTAGGGTTAGGGTTAGGGTTAGGGTTAGGGTTAGGGTTAGGGTTAGGGTTAGGGTTAGGGTTAGGGTTAGGGTTAGGGTTAGGGTTAGGGTTAGGGTTAGGGTTAGGGTTAGGGTTAGGGTTAGGGTTAGGGTTAGGGTTAGGGTTAGGGTTAGGGTTAGGGTTAGGGTTAGGGTTAGGGTTAGGGTTAGGGTTAGGGTTAGGGTTAGGGTTAGGGTTAGGGTTAGGGTTAGGGTTAGGGTTAGGGTTAGGGTTAGGGTTAGGGTTAGGGTTAGGGTTAGGGTTAGGGTTAGGGTTAGGGTTAGGGTTAGGGTTAGGGTTAGGGTTAGGGTTAGGGTTAGGGTTAGGGTTAGGGTTAGGGTTAGGGTTAGGGTTAGGGTTAGGGTTAGGGTTAGGGTTAGGGTTAGGGTTAGGGTTAGGGTTAGGGTTAGGGTTAGGGTTAGGGTTAGGGTTAGGGTTAGGGTTAGGGTTAGGGTTAGGGTTAGGGTTAGGGTTAGGGTTAGGGTTAGGGTTAGGGTTAGGGTTAGGGTTAGGGTTAGGGTTAGGGTTAGGGTTAGGGTTAGGGTTAGGGTTAGGGTTAGGGTTAGGGTTAGGGTTAGGGTTAGGGTTAGGGTTAGGGTTAGGGTTAGGGTTAGGGTTAGGGTTAGGGTTAGGGTTAGGGTTAGGGTTAGGGTTAGGGTTAGGGTTAGGGTTAGGGTTAGGGTTAGGGTTAGGGTTAGGGTTAGGGTTAGGGTTAGGGTTAGGGTTAGGGTTAGGGTTAGGGTTAGGGTTAGGGTTAGGGTTAGGGTTAGGGTTAGGGTTAGGGTTAGGGTTAGGGTTAGGGTTAGGGTTAGGGTTAGGGTTAGGGTTAGGGTTAGGGTTAGGGTTAGGGTTAGGGTTAGGGTTAGGGTTAGGGTTAGGGTTAGGGTTAGGGTTAGGGTTAGGGTTAGGGTTAGGGTTAGGGTTAGGGTTAGGGTTAGGGTTAGGGTTAGGGTTAGGGTTAGGGTTAGGGTTAGGGTTAGGGTTAGGGTTAGGGTTAGGGTTAGGGTTAGGGTTAGGGTTAGGGTTAGGGTTAGGGTTAGGGTTAGGGTTAGGGTTAGGGTTAGGGTTAGGGTTAGGGTTAGGGTTAGGGTTAGGGTTAGGGTTAGGGTTAGGGTTAGGGTTAGGGTTAGGGTTAGGGTTAGGGTTAGGGTTAGGGTTAGGGTTAGGGTTAGGGTTAGGGTTAGGGTTAGGGTTAGGGTTAGGGTTAGGGTTAGGGTTAGGGTTAGGGTTAGGGTTAGGGTTAGGGTTAGGGTTAGGGTTAGGGTTAGGGTTAGGGTTAGGGTTAGGGTTAGGGTTAGGGTTAGGGTTAGGGTTAGGGTTAGGGTTAGGGTTAGGGTTAGGGTTAGGGTTAGGGTTAGGGTTAGGGTTAGGGTTAGGGTTAGGGTTAGGGTTAGGGTTAGGGTTAGGGTTAGGGTTAGGGTTAGGGTTAGGGTTAGGGTTAGGGTTAGGGTTAGGGTTAGGGTTAGGGTTAGGGTTAGGGTTAGGGTTAGGGTTAGGGTTAGGGTTAGGGTTAGGGTTAGGGTTAGGGTTAGGGTTAGGGTTAGGGTTAGGGTTAGGGTTAGGGTTAGGGTTAGGGTTAGGGTTAGGGTTAGGGTTAGGGTTAGGGTTAGGGTTAGGGTTAGGGTTAGGGTTAGGGTTAGGGTTAGGGTTAGGGTTAGGGTTAGGGTTAGGGTTAGGGTTAGGGTTAGGGTTAGGGTTAGGGTTAGGGTTAGGGTTAGGGTTAGGGTTAGGGTTAGGGTTAGGGTTAGGGTTAGGGTTAGGGTTAGGGTTAGGGTTAGGGTTAGGGTTAGGGTTAGGGTTAGGGTTAGGGTTAGGGTTAGGGTTAGGGTTAGGGTTAGGGTTAGGGTTAGGGTTAGGGTTAGGGTTAGGGTTAGGGTTAGGGTTAGGGTTAGGGTTAGGGTTAGGGTTAGGGTTAGGGTTAGGGTTAGGGTTAGGGTTAGGGTTAGGGTTAGGGTTAGGGTTAGGGTTAGGGTTAGGGTTAGGGTTAGGGTTAGGGTTAGGGTTAGGGTTAGGGTTAGGGTTAGGGTTAGGGTTAGGGTTAGGGTTAGGGTTAGGGTTAGGGTTAGGGTTAGGGTTAGGGTTAGGGTTAGGGTTAGGGTTAGGGTTAGGGTTAGGGTTAGGGTTAGGGTTAGGGTTAGGGTTAGGGTTAGGGTTAGGGTTAGGGTTAGGGTTAGGGTTAGGGTTAGGGTTAGGGTTAGGGTTAGGGTTAGGGTTAGGGTTAGGGTTAGGGTTAGGGTTAGGGTTAGGGTTAGGGTTAGGGTTAGGGTTAGGGTTAGGGTTAGGGTTAGGGTTAGGGTTAGGGTTAGGGTTAGGGTTAGGGTTAGGGTTAGGGTTAGGGTTAGGGTTAGGGTTAGGGTTAGGGTTAGGGTTAGGGTTAGGGTTAGGGTTAGGGTTAGGGTTAGGGTTAGGGTTAGGGTTAGGGTTAGGGTTAGGGTTAGGGTTAGGGTTAGGGTTAGGGTTAGGGTTAGGGTTAGGGTTAGGGTTAGGGTTAGGGTTAGGGTTAGGGTTAGGGTTAGGGTTAGGGTTAGGGTTAGGGTTAGGGTTAGGGTTAGGGTTAGGGTTAGGGTTAGGGTTAGGGTTAGGGTTAGGGTTAGGGTTAGGGTTAGGGTTAGGGTTAGGGTTAGGGTTAGGGTTAGGGTTAGGGTTAGGGTTAGGGTTAGGGTTAGGGTTAGGGTTAGGGTTAGGGTTAGGGTTAGGGTTAGGGTTAGGGTTAGGGTTAGGGTTAGGGTTAGGGTTAGGGTTAGGGTTAGGGTTAGGGTTAGGGTTAGGGTTAGGGTTAGGGTTAGGGTTAGGGTTAGGGTTAGGGTTAGGGTTAGGGTTAGGGTTAGGGTTAGGGTTAGGGTTAGGGTTAGGGTTAGGGTTAGGGTTAGGGTTAGGGTTAGGGTTAGGGTTAGGGTTAGGGTTAGGGTTAGGGTTAGGGTTAGGGTTAGGGTTAGGGTTAGGGTTAGGGTTAGGGTTAGGGTTAGGGTTAGGGTTAGGGTTAGGGTTAGGGTTAGGGTTAGGGTTAGGGTTAGGGTTAGGGTTAGGGTTAGGGTTAGGGTTAGGGTTAGGGTTAGGGTTAGGGTTAGGGTTAGGGTTAGGGTTAGGGTTAGGGTTAGGGTTAGGGTTAGGGTTAGGGTTAGGGTTAGGGTTAGGGTTAGGGTTAGGGTTAGGGTTAGGGTTAGGGTTAGGGTTAGGGTTAGGGTTAGGGTTAGGGTTAGGGTTAGGGTTAGGGTTAGGGTTAGGGTTAGGGTTAGGGTTAGGGTTAGGGTTAGGGTTAGGGTTAGGGTTAGGGTTAGGGTTAGGGTTAGGGTTAGGGTTAGGGTTAGGGTTAGGGTTAGGGTTAGGGTTAGGGTTAGGGTTAGGGTTAGGGTTAGGGTTAGGGTTAGGGTTAGGGTTAGGGTTAGGGTTAGGGTTAGGGTTAGGGTTAGGGTTAGGGTTAGGGTTAGGGTTAGGGTTAGGGTTAGGGTTAGGGTTAGGGTTAGGGTTAGGGTTAGGGTTAGGGTTAGGGTTAGGGTTAGGGTTAGGGTTAGGGTTAGGGTTAGGGTTAGGGTTAGGGTTAGGGTTAGGGTTAGGGTTAGGGTTAGGGTTAGGGTTAGGGTTAGGGTTAGGGTTAGGGTTAGGGTTAGGGTTAGGGTTAGGGTTAGGGTTAGGGTTAGGGTTAGGGTTAGGGTTAGGGTTAGGGTTAGGGTTAGGGTTAGGGTTAGGGTTAGGGTTAGGGTTAGGGTTAGGGTTAGGGTTAGGGTTAGGGTTAGGGTTAGGGTTAGGGTTAGGGTTAGGGTTAGGGTTAGGGTTAGGGTTAGGGTTAGGGTTAGGGTTAGGGTTAGGGTTAGGGTTAGGGTTAGGGTTAGGGTTAGGGTTAGGGTTAGGGTTAGGGTTAGGGTTAGGGTTAGGGTTAGGGTTAGGGTTAGGGTTAGGGTTAGGGTTAGGGTTAGGGTTAGGGTTAGGGTTAGGGTTAGGGTTAGGGTTAGGGTTAGGGTTAGGGTTAGGGTTAGGGTTAGGGTTAGGGTTAGGGTTAGGGTTAGGGTTAGGGTTAGGGTTAGGGTTAGGGTTAGGGTTAGGGTTAGGGTTAGGGTTAGGGTTAGGGTTAGGGTTAGGGTTAGGGTTAGGGTTAGGGTTAGGGTTAGGGTTAGGGTTAGGGTTAGGGTTAGGGTTAGGGTTAGGGTTAGGGTTAGGGTTAGGGTTAGGGTTAGGGTTAGGGTTAGGGTTAGGGTTAGGGTTAGGGTTAGGGTTAGGGTTAGGGTTAGGGTTAGGGTTAGGGTTAGGGTTAGGGTTAGGGTTAGGGTTAGGGTTAGGGTTAGGGTTAGGGTTAGGGTTAGGGTTAGGGTTAGGGTTAGGGTTAGGGTTAGGGTTAGGGTTAGGGTTAGGGTTAGGGTTAGGGTTAGGGTTAGGGTTAGGGTTAGGGTTAGGGTTAGGGTTAGGGTTAGGGTTAGGGTTAGGGTTAGGGTTAGGGTTAGGGTTAGGGTTAGGGTTAGGGTTAGGGTTAGGGTTAGGGTTAGGGTTAGGGTTAGGGTTAGGGTTAGGGTTAGGGTTAGGGTTAGGGTTAGGGTTAGGGTTAGGGTTAGGGTTAGGGTTAGGGTTAGGGTTAGGGTTAGGGTTAGGGTTAGGGTTAGGGTTAGGGTTAGGGTTAGGGTTAGGGTTAGGGTTAGGGTTAGGGTTAGGGTTAGGGTTAGGGTTAGGGTTAGGGTTAGGGTTAGGGTTAGGGTTAGGGTTAGGGTTAGGGTTAGGGTTAGGGTTAGGGTTAGGGTTAGGGTTAGGGTTAGGGTTAGGGTTAGGGTTAGGGTTAGGGTTAGGGTTAGGGTTAGGGTTAGGGTTAGGGTTAGGGTTAGGGTTAGGGTTAGGGTTAGGGTTAGGGTTAGGGTTAGGGTTAGGGTTAGGGTTAGGGTTAGGGTTAGGGTTAGGGTTAGGGTTAGGGTTAGGGTTAGGGTTAGGGTTAGGGTTAGGGTTAGGGTTAGGGTTAGGGTTAGGGTTAGGGTTAGGGTTAGGGTTAGGGTTAGGGTTAGGGTTAGGGTTAGGGTTAGGGTTAGGGTTAGGGTTAGGGTTAGGGTTAGGGTTAGGGTTAGGGTTAGGGTTAGGGTTAGGGTTAGGGTTAGGGTTAGGGTTAGGGTTAGGGTTAGGGTTAGGGTTAGGGTTAGGGTTAGGGTTAGGGTTAGGGTTAGGGTTAGGGTTAGGGTTAGGGTTAGGGTTAGGGTTAGGGTTAGGGTTAGGGTTAGGGTTAGGGTTAGGGTTAGGGTTAGGGTTAGGGTTAGGGTTAGGGTTAGGGTTAGGGTTAGGGTTAGGGTTAGGGTTAGGGTTAGGGTTAGGGTTAGGGTTAGGGTTAGGGTTAGGGTTAGGGTTAGGGTTAGGGTTAGGGTTAGGGTTAGGGTTAGGGTTAGGGTTAGGGTTAGGGTTAGGGTTAGGGTTAGGGTTAGGGTTAGGGTTAGGGTTAGGGTTAGGGTTAGGGTTAGGGTTAGGGTTAGGGTTAGGGTTAGGGTTAGGGTTAGGGTTAGGGTTAGGGTTAGGGTTAGGGTTAGGGTTAGGGTTAGGGTTAGGGTTAGGGTTAGGGTTAGGGTTAGGGTTAGGGTTAGGGTTAGGGTTAGGGTTAGGGTTAGGGTTAGGGTTAGGGTTAGGGTTAGGGTTAGGGTTAGGGTTAGGGTTAGGGTTAGGGTTAGGGTTAGGGTTAGGGTTAGGGTTAGGGTTAGGGTTAGGGTTAGGGTTAGGGTTAGGGTTAGGGTTAGGGTTAGGGTTAGGGTTAGGGTTAGGGTTAGGGTTAGGGTTAGGGTTAGGGTTAGGGTTAGGGTTAGGGTTAGGGTTAGGGTTAGGGTTAGGGTTAGGGTTAGGGTTAGGGTTAGGGTTAGGGTTAGGGTTAGGGTTAGGGTTAGGGTTAGGGTTAGGGTTAGGGTTAGGGTTAGGGTTAGGGTTAGGGTTAGGGTTAGGGTTAGGGTTAGGGTTAGGGTTAGGGTTAGGGTTAGGGTTAGGGTTAGGGTTAGGGTTAGGGTTAGGGTTAGGGTTAGGGTTAGGGTTAGGGTTAGGGTTAGGGTTAGGGTTAGGGTTAGGGTTAGGGTTAGGGTTAGGGTTAGGGTTAGGGTTAGGGTTAGGGTTAGGGTTAGGGTTAGGGTTAGGGTTAGGGTTAGGGTTAGGGTTAGGGTTAGGGTTAGGGTTAGGGTTAGGGTTAGGGTTAGGGTTAGGGTTAGGGTTAGGGTTAGGGTTAGGGTTAGGGTTAGGGTTAGGGTTAGGGTTAGGGTTAGGGTTAGGGTTAGGGTTAGGGTTAGGGTTAGGGTTAGGGTTAGGGTTAGGGTTAGGGTTAGGGTTAGGGTTAGGGTTAGGGTTAGGGTTAGGGTTAGGGTTAGGGTTAGGGTTAGGGTTAGGGTTAGGGTTAGGGTTAGGGTTAGGGTTAGGGTTAGGGTTAGGGTTAGGGTTAGGGTTAGGGTTAGGGTTAGGGTTAGGGTTAGGGTTAGGGTTAGGGTTAGGGTTAGGGTTAGGGTTAGGGTTAGGGTTAGGGTTAGGGTTAGGGTTAGGGTTAGGGTTAGGGTTAGGGTTAGGGTTAGGGTTAGGGTTAGGGTTAGGGTTAGGGTTAGGGTTAGGGTTAGGGTTAGGGTTAGGGTTAGGGTTAGGGTTAGGGTTAGGGTTAGGGTTAGGGTTAGGGTTAGGGTTAGGGTTAGGGTTAGGGTTAGGGTTAGGGTTAGGGTTAGGGTTAGGGTTAGGGTTAGGGTTAGGGTTAGGGTTAGGGTTAGGGTTAGGGTTAGGGTTAGGGTTAGGGTTAGGGTTAGGGTTAGGGTTAGGGTTAGGGTTAGGGTTAGGGTTAGGGTTAGGGTTA
The DNA here is from genome assembly GCA_034231615.1 of Meghimatium bilineatum. Taxonomy (NCBI): domain Eukaryota; kingdom Metazoa; phylum Mollusca; class Gastropoda; order Stylommatophora; family Philomycidae; genus Meghimatium; species Meghimatium bilineatum. The sequence goes on from CM067315.1 coordinate 44,287,084, forward strand.
GGGTTAGGGTTAGGGTTAGGGTTAGGGTTAGGGTTAGGGTTAGGGTTAGGGTTAGGGTTAGGGTTAGGGTTAGGGTTAGGGTTAGGGTTAGGGTTAGGGTTAGGGTTAGGGTTAGGGTTAGGGTTAGGGTTAGGGTTAGGGTTAGGGTTAGGGTTAGGGTTAGGGTTAGGGTTAGGGTTAGGGTTAGGGTTAGGGTTAGGGTTAGGGTTAGGGTTAGGGTTAGGGTTAGGGTTAGGGTTAGGGTTAGGGTTAGGGTTAGGGTTAGGGTTAGGGTTAGGGTTAGGGTTAGGGTTAGGGTTAGGGTTAGGGTTAGGGTTAGGGTTAGGGTTAGGGTTAGGGTTAGGGTTAGGGTTAGGGTTAGGGTTAGGGTTAGGGTTAGGGTTAGGGTTAGGGTTAGGGTTAGGGTTAGGGTTAGGGTTAGGGTTAGGGTTAGGGTTAGGGTTAGGGTTAGGGTTAGGGTTAGGGTTAGGGTTAGGGTTAGGGTTAGGGTTAGGGTTAGGGTTAGGGTTAGGGTTAGGGTTAGGGTTAGGGTTAGGGTTAGGGTTAGGGTTAGGGTTAGGGTTAGGGTCTGGGTTAGGGTTAGGGTTAGGGTTAGGGTTAGGGTTAGGGTTAGGGTTAGGGTTAGGGTTAGGGTTAGGGTTAGGGTTAGGGTTAGGGTTAGGGTTAGGGTTAGGGTTAGGGTTAGGGTTAGGGTTAGGGTTAGGGTTAGGGTTAGGGTTAGGGTTAGGGTTAGGGTTAGGGTTAGGGTTAGGGTTAGGGTTAGGGTTAGGGTTAGGGTTAGGGTTAGGGTTAGGGTTAGGGTTAGGGTTAGGGTTAGGGTTAGGGTTAGGGTTAGGGTTAGGGTTAGGGTTAGGGTTAGGGTTAGGGTTAGGGTTAGGGTTAGGGTTAGGGTTAGGGTTAGGGTTAGGGTTAGGGTTAGGGTTAGGGTTAGGGTTAGGGTTAGGGTTAGGGTTAGGGTTAGGGTTAGGGTT
>CM067315.1:44298054-44303213 GCA_034231615.1 Meghimatium bilineatum
AGGGTTAGGGTTAGGGTTAGGGTTAGGGTTAGGGTTAGGGTTAGGGTTAGGGTTAGGGTTAGGGTTAGGGTTAGGGTTAGGGTTAGGGTTAGGGTTAGGGTTAGGGTTAGGGTTAGGGTTAGGGTTAGGGTTAGGGTTAGGGTTAGGGTTAGGGTTAGGGTTAGGGTTAGGGTTAGGGTTAGGGTTAGGGTTAGGGTTAGGGTTAGGGTTAGGGTTAGGGTTAGGGTTAGGGTTAGGGTTAGGGTTAGGGTTAGGGTTAGGGTTAGGGTTAGGGTTAGGGTTAGGGTTAGGGTTAGGGTTAGGGTTAGGGTTAGGGTTAGGGTTAGGGTTAGGGTTAGGGTTAGGGTTAGGGTTAGGGTTAGGGTTAGGGTTAGGGTTAGGGTTAGGGTTAGGGTTAGGGTTAGGGTTAGGGTTAGGGTTAGGGTTAGGGTTAGGGTTAGGGTTAGGGTTAGGGTTAGGGTTAGGGTTAGGGTTAGGGTTAGGGTTAGGGTTAGGGTTAGGGTTAGGGTTAGGGTTAGGGTTAGGGTTAGGGTTAGGGTTAGGGTTAGGGTTAGGGTTAGGGTTAGGGTTAGGGTTAGGGTTAGGGTTAGGGTTAGGGTTAGGGTTAGGGTTAGGGTTAGGGTTAGGGTTAGGGTTAGGGTTAGGGTTAGGGTTAGGGTTAGGGTTAGGGTTAGGGTTAGGGTTAGGGTTAGGGTTAGGGTTAGGGTTAGGGTTAGGGTTAGGGTTAGGGTTAGGGTTAGGGTTAGGGTTAGGGTTAGGTGGTTAGGGTTAGGGTTAGGGTTAGGGTTAGGGTTAGGGTTAGGGTTAGGGTTAGGGTTAGGGTTAGGGTTAGGGTTAGGGTTAGGGTTAGGGTTAGGGTTAGGGTTAGGGTTAGGGTTAGGGTTAGGGTTAGGGTTAGGGTTAGGGTTAGGGTTAGGGTTAGGGTTAGGGTTAGGGTTAGGGTTAGGGTTAGGGTTAGGGTTAGGGTTAGGGTTAGGGTTAGGGTTAGGGTTAGGGTTAGGGTTAGGGTTAGGGTTAGGGTTAGGGTTAGGGTTAGGGTTAGGGTTAGGGTTAGGGTTAGGGTTAGGGTTAGGGTTAGGGTTAGGGTTAGGGTTAGGGTTAGGGTTAGGGTTAGGGTTAGGGTTAGGGTTAGGGTTAGGGTTAGGGTTAGGGTTAGGGTTAGGGTTAGGGTTAGGGTTAGGGTTAGGGTTAGGGTTAGGGTTAGGGTTAGGGTTAGGGTTAGGGTTAGGGTTAGGGTTAGGGTTAGGGTTAGGGTTAGGGTTAGGGTTAGGGTTAGGGTTAGGGTTAGGGTTAGGGTTAGGGTTAGGGTTAGGGTTAGGGTTAGGGTTAGGGTTAGGGTTAGGGTTAGGGTTAGGGTTAGGGTTAGGGTTAGGGTTAGGGTTAGGGTTAGGGTTAGGGTTAGGGTTAGGGTTAGGGTTAGGGTTAGGGTTAGGGTTAGGGTTAGGGTTAGGGTTAGGGTTAGGGTTAGGGTTAGGGTTAGGGTTAGGGTTAGGGTTAGGGTTAGGGTTAGGGTTAGGGTTAGGGTTAGGGTTAGGGTTAGGGTTAGGGTTAGGGTTAGGGTTAGGGTTAGGGTTAGGGTTAGGGTTAGGGTTAGGGTTAGGGTTAGGGTTAGGGTTAGGGTTAGGGTTAGGGTTAGGGTTAGGGTTAGGGTTAGGGTTAGGGTTAGGGTTAGGGTTAGGGTTAGGGTTAGGGTTAGGGTTAGGGTTAGGGTTAGGGTTAGGGTTAGGGTTAGGGTTAGGGTTAGGGTTAGGGTTAGGGTTAGGGTTAGGGTTAGGGTTAGGGTTAGGGTTAGGGTTAGGGTTAGGGTTAGGGTTAGGGTTAGGGTTAGGGTTAGGGTTAGGGTTAGGGTTAGGGTTAGGGTTAGGGTTAGGGTTAGGGTTAGGGTTAGGGTTAGGGTTAGGGTTAGGGTTAGGGTTAGGGTTAGGGTTAGGGTTAGGGTTAGGGTTAGGGTTAGGGTTAGGGTTAGGGTTAGGGTTAGGGTTAGGGTTAGGGTTAGGGTTAGGGTTAGGGTTAGGGTTAGGGTTAGGGTTAGGGTTAGGGTTAGGGTTAGGGTTAGGGTTAGGGTTAGGGTTAGGGTTAGGGTTAGGGTTAGGGTTAGGGTTAGGGTTAGGGTTAGGGTTAGGGTTAGGGTTAGGGTTAGGGTTAGGGTTAGGGTTAGGGTTAGGGTTAGGGTTAGGGTTAGGGTTAGGGTTAGGGTTAGGGTTAGGGTTAGGGTTAGGGTTAGGGTTAGGGTTAGGGTTAGGGTTAGGGTTAGGGTTAGGGTTAGGGTTAGGGTTAGGGTTAGGGTTAGGGTTAGGGTTAGGGTTAGGGTTAGGGTTAGGGTTAGGGTTAGGGTTAGGGTTAGGGTTAGGGTTAGGGTTAGGGTTAGGGTTAGGGTTAGGGTTAGGGTTAGGGTTAGGGTTAGGGTTAGGGTTAGGGTTAGGGTTAGGGTTAGGGTTAGGGTTAGGGTTAGGGTTAGGGTTAGGGTTAGGGTTAGGGTTAGGGTTAGGGTTAGGGTTAGGGTTAGGGTTAGGGTTAGGGTTAGGGTTAGGGTTAGGGTTAGGGTTAGGGTTAGGGTTAGGGTTAGGGTTAGGGTTAGGGTTAGGGTTAGGGTTAGGGTTAGGGTTAGGGTTAGGGTTAGGGTTAGGGTTAGGGTTAGGGTTAGGGTTAGGGTTAGGGTTAGGGTTAGGGTTAGGGTTAGGGTTAGGGTTAGGGTTAGGGTTAGGGTTAGGGTTAGGGTTAGGGTTAGGGTTAGGGTTAGGGTTAGGGTTAGGGTTAGGGTTAGGGTTAGGGTTAGGGTTAGGGTTAGGGTTAGGGTTAGGGTTAGGGTTAGGGTTAGGGTTAGGGTTAGGGTTAGGGTTAGGGTTAGGGTTAGGGTTAGGGTTAGGGTTAGGGTTAGGGTTAGGGTTAGGGTTAGGGTTAGGGTTAGGGTTAGGGTTAGGGTTAGGGTTAGGGTTAGGGTTAGGGTTAGGGTTAGGGTTAGGGTTAGGGTTAGGGTTAGGGTTAGGGTTAGGGTTAGGGTTAGGGTTAGGGTTAGGGTTAGGGTTAGGGTTAGGGTTAGGGTTAGGGTTAGGGTTAGGGTTAGGGTTAGGGTTAGGGTTAGGGGTTAGGGTTAGGGTTAGGGTTAGGGTTAGGGTTAGGGTTAGGGTTAGGGTTAGGGTTAGGGTTAGGGTTAGGGTTAGGGTTAGGGTTAGGGTTAGGGTTAGGGTTAGGGTTAGGGTTAGGGTTAGGGTTAGGGTTAGGGTTAGGGTTAGGGTTAGGGTTAGGGTTAGGGTTAGGGTTAGGGTTAGGGTTAGGGTTAGGGTTAGGGTTAGGGTTAGGGTTAGGGTTAGGGTTAGGGTTAGGGTTAGGGTTAGGGTTAGGGTTAGGGTTAGGGTTAGGGTTAGGGTTAGGGTTAGGGTTAGGGTTAGGGTTAGGGTTAGGGTTAGGGTTAGGGTTAGGGTTAGGGTTAGGGTTAGGGTTAGGGTTAGGGTTAGGGTTAGGGTTAGGGTTAGGGTTAGGGTTAGGGTTAGGGTTAGGGTTAGGGTTAGGGTTAGGGTTAGGGTTAGGGTTAGGGTTAGGGTTAGGGTTAGGGTTAGGGTTAGGGTTAGGGTTAGGGTTAGGGTTAGGGTTAGGGTTAGGGTTAGGGTTAGGGTTAGGGTTAGGGTTAGGGTTAGGGTTAGGGTTAGGGTTAGGGTTAGGGTTAGGGTTAGGGTTAGGGTTAGGGTTAGGGTTAGGGTTAGGGTTAGGGTTAGGGTTAGGGTTAGGGTTAGGGTTAGGGTTAGGGTTAGGGTTAGGGTTAGGGTTAGGGTTAGGGTTAGGGTTAGGGTTAGGGTTAGGGTTAGGGTTAGGGTTAGGGTTAGGGTTAGGGTTAGGGTTAGGGTTAGGGTTAGGGTTAGGGTTAGGGTTAGGGTTAGGGTTAGGGTTAGGGTTAGGGTTAGGGTTAGGGTTAGGGTTAGGGTTAGGGTTAGGGTTAGGGTTAGGGTTAGGGTTAGGGTTAGGGTTAGGGTTAGGGTTAGGGTTAGGGTTAGGGTTAGGGTTAGGGTTAGGGTTAGGGTTAGGGTTAGGGTTAGGGTTAGGGTTAGGGTTAGGGTTAGGGTTAGGGTTAGGGTTAGGGTTAGGGTTAGGGTTAGGGTTAGGGTTAGGGTTAGGGTTAGGGTTAGGGTTAGGGTTAGGGTTAGGGTTAGGGTTAGGGTTAGGGTTAGGGTTAGGGTTAGGGTTAGGGTTAGGGTTAGGGTTAGGGTTAGGGTTAGGGTTAGGGTTAGGGTTAGGGTTAGGGTTAGGGTTAGGGTTAGGGTTAGGGTTAGGGTTAGGGTTAGGGTTAGGGTTAGGGTTAGGGTTAGGGTTAGGGTTAGGGTTAGGGTTAGGGTTAGGGTTAGGGTTAGGGTTAGGGTTAGGGTTAGGGTTAGGGTTAGGGTTAGGGTTAGGGTTAGGGTTAGGGTTAGGGTTAGGGTTAGGGTTAGGGTTAGGGTTAGGGTTAGGGTTAGGGTTAGGGTTAGGGTTAGGGTTAGGGTTAGGGTTAGGGTTAGGGTTAGGGTTAGGGTTAGGGTTAGGGTTAGGGTTAGGGTTAGGGTTAGGGTTAGGGTTAGGGTTAGGGTTAGGGTTAGGGTTAGGGTTAGGGTTAGGGTTAGGGTTAGGGTTAGGGTTAGGGTTAGGGTTAGGGTTAGGGTTAGGGTTAGGGTTAGGGTTAGGGTTAGGGTTAGGGTTAGGGTTAGGGTTAGGGTTAGGGTTAGGGTTAGGGTTAGGGTTAGGGTTAGGGTTAGGGTTAGGGTTAGGGTTAGGGTTAGGTTAGGGTTAGGGTTAGGGTTAGGGTTAGGGTTAGGGTTAGGGTTAGGGTTAGGGTTAGGGTTAGGGTTAGGGTTAGGGTTAGGGTTAGGGTTAGGGTTAGGGTTAGGGTTAGGGTTAGGGTTAGGGTTAGGGTTAGGGTTAGGGTTAGGGTTAGGGTTAGGGTTAGGGTTAGGGTTAGGGTTAGGGTTAGGGTTAGGGTTAGGGTTAGGTGTTGGGTTAGGGTTAGGGTTAGGGTTAGGTTAGGTTAGTGGTTAGGGGTTAGGGTAGGGTTAGGGTTAGGTTAGGGGGGGTAGGGGTGGTTAGGGTTAGGTTGGGGTTTGGGTTAGGGTGTTAGGGTAGGGGTTAGGGTTAGGGTTAGGGTTGTTGGTTAGGGGTAGGGTTATTGGGTTGTGTGTTTGGGGTAGGGTTAGGGT